>OX393555.1:12022339-12459839 GCA_947650365.1 Chamaelirium japonicum | reverse complement strand
CCGCACGCACCGCATGCCGCAGCATAGCAGCCCCCTATATATATATATATATATATATATATATATATATATATATATATATATATATATATATATATATATAGTAGTGTACATTGCGGCCGGGTAATGCGCAGCCACCCCCTTCGGGGTTTTTTTTTTTTTGGGGGGGGGGAGGGGGGGATTGATCACCCACCCTTGGATAGCACACACAAAATTTCAGCTCGATCCAAGACCTATAGGCCGTCCAAATGTTATCAACTTTTATCGGTCGTTCATTTTTATCGTTATTTTGATCAACACATTTGGACGGCCTACAAGTCTTGGATCGAGCTGAAATTTTTTCTATGTGCTTCCCAAGGGTGGGTGATGAATCCCTAAAAAAAACCAAAAATACCCCCCGAAGGGGCTGCCGCACGTTATCGGCCGCAATGAATCACTACTCTCTCTCTATATATATATATATATATATAATTGGAGCACAAAACAAAGGACATAGGACAATAAAAGGTATAAAATATACTAACACAATTAGGGGACTCAGAAAACCTCCATATTGGTCTTCCAGGACTTGAGGAGAGTCCCAATGAAAGAGCGTCACAACAGGCTGCAATCCTGCACATTCTAGAAGTAGATAAATAGAGAGAGAGGGAGAGAGAGAGAGAGAGAGAGAGAGAGAGAGAGAGAGATGATGATGATGTAACCAGGACCTTTGGATACAAGCTCGTTGATGAGGTTGTTATAGAATGTGACACCCTCTTTGTTTACTCCCCCACGTAGTCTTCCATCTGTCATCAGATAGCTTGAACGTTTTAGGTTATATTTCACAACATTTCTAGAACTATTGATCATCAAGAAAATAAAAGGAGAGAGAGAGAGAGAGAGAGAGAGAGGATTTTCGTACTGGGCAAGATCCTCGGCCAAGAGATGGAAAACCTGAAGGCATCCATACCCATGTCTTTCATCATGCTTACATCTTCCTGTAATTGTGTGGCAGAAGAGAAGTGAGAGTTGTAGAAATGAATAACAAATAATAGAAAAGGACAAATAGATATCATAAGTAAATTACCTTATAATGGTGGTAAAAATCTACTGCAACATCACCATTGCTTCGATCTGCTATCTTATCTGACCAACAAAACCTTTCACATTTAAGTTCATGGATCAATTAATCTATGGATAAAACTATGGCAAAAGTGGGGCTGCAACTCGAACGGGTTGGGTGAGTTGAGTTGTCAACCCAGACCCACAAGAGTAGGGCTGCCACTCGAACGGGTTGGGCAGGTTGAGATATCAACCCAGACCCAACCCAAGAGGTTGAATCCTCTACCCAAGCCCGGGCCAACCCATATGTTGTAAAATCCGATATTGGATCGAGTAGCATTTTCCTTTGATATATATATATATATATATATATATATATATATATATATATATATATATATATATATATATAGGGAAATGCTTAAATGCGGTCTGCGGTCCACGTTTGCAGCCGTCCGATGCACCCGACGCGTGCATCAGATGCACGGTGAGGTGCATCGGATGGCTGCGGACGTAGACTGCACGGACCGCAGACCGCATTTAAGCATCACCTATATATATATATATATATATATATATATATATATATATATATATATATATATATATATATATATATATATATATATATATATATATATATATATATATATATATATATATATATATATATATATATATATATATATATATATATATATATATATATATATATATATATATATATATATATATATATATATATATATATATATATAGAGAGAGAGAGAGAGAGAGAGAGAGAGGACCGATCCAGTGAGAAACCCTTTATTTGCAAAACCTTGTGCGAAACCCCCCTAGAGGTTTCAGAATTTGATGAAACTTGGTAGGCATACTACCTATGCCATGTTGATCATCCTCACAAAATTTCATTAAATTCTAAAACTTCTAGGGGTATCAAATTAGATAATCAAGTTAACGATTTTTATGAATGGTCGGTAAATCTTCTAACATTTGATGACCCTAGAGGTTTTAGAATTTGATGAAATTTTGTGAGGATGATCAACATGGCATAGGTAACATGCCTACCAAGTTTCATCAAATTTTGAAACCACTAGGGGGGTTTCGTACAAGGTTTCACAAATAAGGGGTTTCTCACTGGATCGGCCATATATATATATATATAAATATATATATATATATATATATATATATATATATATATATATATAAGGGCATGCTTCAGTGCAGTTTGCGGTCCGCGTTTGCAGCCGTCCGATGCATATGGCGCGGTGCAGTGCACCGCATCGGACGACTGCGGGTGCGGACCGCAGGACCGCATTTAAGCATTTCTCTCTCTCTCTCTCTCTCTCTCTCTCTCTCTCTCTCTCTCTCTCTCTCTCTCTGTATATATATAGGGAACATGGTCCTCCCGACCACCCAACACGCTAGTCCTCCCTTCAATTTAGGTGCCACATGGTATTTTTTAACCGAGGTTAGGGGTTGGTCAAGGTGGATACATCCCTCCTAATAATGATCATGAAAAAAAATTTGGAAAAAAAATATGCCAAGTGGCATTTTTAAATTAACCATAGCAAGGGCTATTTGCACACTACAGTTTACTTTTAAATTTGTCGACCGTTGATCGGGTTGTTTTAAGTTTTTTTTTTAGAATTTTTTTTAAAATCTTGATCTAAGTAGAATGTATTGACCATCCATAAAAAGAGATATGGTTAAAAAGTGTCATGTGGCACCCAAATTGAAGGGAGGACTAGCGTGTTGGGTGGTCGGGAGGACAATGTTCCCTATTCCCTATATATATATATATATATATATATATATATATATATATATATATATATATATATATATATATATATATATATATGGGAAATGAGTTCCTATGACATGTCATAGGGAGTACCCTATGACATATGGTGAGTTAGTAACCCTAGAATATTTAGAATGTTTTGAATTTTTATGAGGATGATCACCCTATCTTATATAGGACCCCCGTAAAAAATCGGCTCATTCTAAAGCTTTTAGAGGCATCAAATATGATTTTCAATTTAACGGTTAAAATGGATGGCCGATAAAGCTTCTAGCATTTGATGCCCCAACAAGTTTTAGAATGTTTTGATTTTTTGTGGACATTCTATCTAAGGTAAGGTGATCACCCTCAAAAAAATTCAGCACATTCTAAACATTCTAGCATTACTAATTCACCATATGTCATAGGGTACTCCCTATGACATGTCATAGGAACCCAGCCCTCTATATATATATATATATATATATATATATATATATATATATATATATATATATATATATATATATATATATATATATATATATATATATATATATATATATATATATATATATATATATATATATATATATATATATATATATATATATATATATATATATATATATATATATATATATATATATATATGAGTCAGGTTCAATGGACACTGTTTTTGCACTCAATTTTTTACACTGATTTTAAAATAATTAGATAGAGGTTTTATAAGTTGTTGATTTTTTGTGAGCATAATCACCTTGTCTTAGATAGCACGTCCACAAAAAATCAGCACATTCTAAAGCCTCCAAGAACATCAAAACTAAAAGGCTTTATTGACCGTTCATTTTAATTGTTAATTTGAAGAACATATTTAATAAATGTAGAGGCTTTAGAATGTGCTGATTTTTTGTGGATGTGTTATCTAAGACATAGTGATTATGCTCACAAAAAATTAACAACTTATGAAACCTCTATCTAATAATTTTAAAATCGGTGTAAAAAATTGAGTGCAAAAACAGTGTCCATTGAACCTGACCATATATATATATATATATATATAAAAACATTAGAGGATCCAATAATCAATATTCTAATTATAGAAACTCCATAATATTTGATAATATTTTGAGGAGTCAAGTTGGTTTCAAAGTGAATGATATATACAGTCTAGTCAGAATCCACCAGTAGACCCGATTAAGATGCCAAATAGGCTCCCACTGGCCAACCTGGTCTCTTTCTAATCTTGGGACCAGGCGCCGACTCGACCATTAGGCCATTAAGGCGGTCGCCTAAGACCCCACGTGGACAAAAGGCCTTCTAGGCCATTTTGAATATTTTAAGAGTGTGCTCGGAGCTCCCCTTTCTTTTCCCCCTTTCCCCTCCCCCCTCTAGATTTTTCACAGTGTTGCCGTGTTGCACCGGCATGTGGCGCCTCTCAGAGGGTCCGATTGTGACCTCCCCCTGCCATAAACCAAAAAAACTAAAAAAAAAAAAAAAAGAAGAAGAAGAAGGCCCAAACCCACTTAAATAGCCTAAGAACATATATAAAAGAAGAATTTAAGGCCCCAATTAAAGTAGAACTTCTACTACATAGTTAATCAATTGATATTATTTATATTTATTTAGCCTTAGGCCTCACCCTGTATCGGCCGACCTTCTTGGGACCAAACTCAAATATTGCTAGAAAGGTTTTTTTCCTCCAATTACGCCCCTACTAATAAGCTAATTGCCAAAACCTCCCTCACATTTCAGCAATTGCAGAAACCTCCCTCGTGTACACCGTTGCAATACATATGCATAACATCGCAATGTAGTACTACAGCGGTGTACATGAGGGCGGTTTCTGCAAATACTGAAATGTGATGGAGTTTTCAATAATTAGCCTATTAGTTTGGGCGGAATTAGGAATAACTCCTTTCTAGAATAGTGTAGATACTTAAAATTTATGTTTTTTCTTGTTAGATACCCTCACGCCCCAAAACCCGGGTTTTAAGGGGAGGTCCACTGTGGGTATATTAAGCAGGTGATGAGTGCCTCCCTTACCGATGTGGGACTATCCGTTGATACTCCCCCTCACGTGGAGCACGCATGGCAAGGATCCTCCCACGCAGGGCACGCGTGGTAAGGGACGATCGGTGGGGAGCACCCGGAGCTGGAGCAAGAGACGGGCCAGCTCTAATACCATGTTAGATACCCTCACGCCCCAAAACCTGAGTTTTATGGGGAGGTCCACAGCGGGTATATTAAGCGGGTGATGAGTGCCTCCCTCACCGATATGGAAATATCCGTTAACATTTCTAGCATTTTTTTTATTTTAAATTAAAAGAAGACCTGAATGGTTATGAGTGAAGGTATCCCATATGCTTGGTCCTCTTCCACCTTCTCGAGCAGCACCTTCATACTATAAATGGAAAACCAAAAACAACAAAAAAATTATGTAAGAGGAACCTTTAATGTATCAAAATTGCTATTTATCTCGATAGTTTTTACTGAATCTGTCCACACATAATGATGTGTCACGATCATAGACGTCCGTTTTACCCAGCCCTGATTGGTAAATGATCGGAATCACATTCGGCCCGAATCACCAGGCAAAGGGACATTGTGAATCGATAAAAACTATCGGTACGAATAGCATTGCTGATCTAACTGTATACATTAGAACAACATAAGAGGAAGGGAAATTCTATGGTACCCACTTCGATCGGTACCGAATCAAAATTCATGGGGGCTACCGGATGGCCCTATGCTGGATCCCATGCATCCACCTAGGGTTCATCCCATGGCCCCTAGAATAATACTCCCACCCTTATGATGCATTGAAAATAAGATGTAAGGTAGAAATGGATTTGGTACGTTCCTGAATTTTCTGTAACGAAACCCTAAGAAGAAACAAAAACACCTTCTAGAATCTTCCCTAAGGTTCTAGAAACAGGGCTAACCTGATAAGCCGAGGAGGAGGTCCCAAAGATGAAGCCCGCAGGGAAGCTGCTTCGGTTGAACGGAGTGCCACCCTCGAGCGAGAGGACACCTTGCACTCGTGACATCATGAAGAAGAGCATAAGAAGATTTAAAGATCCCAGGTGCCCCATTATAGAGAGAGAGTAAATACTTCTTCCACAAGGAAGAAGATATGCGTGGGTGTGAGAGAGAGAGTCCCACTCTAATATAGAGGGGGGGGGGGGGGGGGGGGGGGAGAAGGATAGCATGTGGGATAAAATATCGGGGCTGCCACCAACTTGCACCAACTGTGTACCAAAGAAACAAAGGAAGAAAGGCAGGAGAAAAGGTTTGCATCAACGGTCACATCGAAACTTGACAAACATATGATGTTATCGGAATCCGATGTCCGAATAGTATTTTGGTTAATTTCAATTGAAAAATAATATTTTCCCCGAAGCATCTATCAGAATGATCAACCAGAATGATGTGTCCGGATCATAGCCATCTGTTACATCCAATCCTGACCGATGTCTCACATGCACTCAGTACTGATCGATCGGTAGACAAAGGGACCCTACAATTAGATGCCACATCACTGGGGCCAAGCATTCGAGACAAAATACTTTGGGTTGAATAGCATTGCTCATTTCCAATCAGTTCTTTCTTCGTATCTTTCGAATTAGGTGCAATGCTACATCTTCAAACGGTGAATCGATCTCTATAGCTTATTCTTTTTAAACCTCGCACGAGATCGATGGAAGGTGAAATTATGTAAGATTATCCTCGGCTGGTCGGCTTTACTTTTTCTCTTTGGAGTGATCGAACCGGGTTAGACTGAAACCGGGGGCGGGGGATATATCGGTTCAAACTCGATTTGAACCGGTTCAAAATAAAACGAGTTCTTTAAAAATAGTATTAATCTTTTTTACTAATAGGTGTCTTCTGGGGTTTGAACCCAAGATCCTATTGCGCAGAGAGAGAGAGAGAGAGAGAGACAGAGACCCTTGGCCAAAGAACCATTGTTTCCAACGGTTGGACCGGACCGTGAAGATTTTTGGTTCAACCTCCGGTCTGGTCTTGAAAACATTAGCCATGGATGCGTGGCAATTGGTTTGAGGTCTTACACATGCCCGGACAAAGGATACTTACACCCACTAATGACAAGGAAAGGACCCCACCAAAAACTAAAAAACTATTTGCACCGAATGTTGCCGACGCAACCGAAATTGGCATTGTGTCCGAGTCTATGTCCCCTTTTATGTTTAATTAGCGAAGCAAACCTCCGAAGAGATGCACCCTCCAACTGTCTCAGGACCTACGTGGCACCCTCTTTGCTCTGTTGGTCCTTGGGAGCTCCGAAGGGAAAGACAAAGTTCTAAGGCTTAGGAGTTCTTCCAAATGGCACCATGGTAATTTACGTTAACCCCCGCCATATTTCCACGAAGTCTCTCTCTCTCTCTCTCTCTCTCTCTCTCTCTCTCTCTCCTAGTTGGGAGTCAGTGCGAGTTTGACCACAAGTGGGACCCATGATCCTTAGGAGGTCCCCCGAACTCGTAGTCGGTTGGAGATGCTCTTACGGTCCATCGAACCCCTCACCATTTGGCATTTGTCCCTTGTGAGTTTAAGTCGTTGCTTTCTATGGCCATTTTTGTTTCTTGTTTTTGTTTTTTCATAAGTGGGACCCATGATTCTTACGAGGTCCCCCAACTCGTAATCTTTGTAATCGTATTGTAACTTAATTTTTTTAATTAATATAACTAGCTGGGGGTTGCCTAACCCTCCCTCCTTTTGGAGGGGCTCTAATAAAAAATGTCCATAAAAACTAAATCCGAAGAAAAAAGTACACTTTGACCCCCTAAGATTTATGCTTGTTACACTTTTTCCTGAGATTTCTTAAATTACACTTTAATCCCCCGCCAATCACTTTGTTTTTTAAAAACATGTTAAAACCATGGCTTGTCGATCTAAAGACAAAGTTATAATAAATAATGTTTGTGCTTGCGAATCCAAGCCTTTGATGTCATGTTCATGGGATTATGGAATTAATAAATAACAATTGATGTCTCCCCCGTTTCGATATAAGGACCTCATTGATCTCTAGTCTTGCTCTAACACCCTAACCTTTGACTGCCTGACTGGTTCATTAAAAAAAAAAAGTTATAATAAATGATATTTATACCTTTTTACATGCTACAATGATAAAATTATCCTTAAAAATAACTCGAAGAGATGATATGATATATAATCCATATAGATTTCTTTGTTGGATCGCCCAAGCGGTCAGAGGACATGGCGCTAGGGCAAGGGCTCAAAAAGGTCCGGAGATTGAAACAGGTGGAGGCAGTAGCTGTTGGGTGTGTGTTTGAAAACCACACAAATCACTTAAAGGTTTAGTCCCATATTAGTAAGGGGAGAAATCCCCTACCACTTTATAAGGGATTGCCCTCTTCCCCCACTAGTCATCACACTAGAGGAGGGGCTCCACTAGCTCACACACGCGCGGGCGGGCGTGCCGTGCCGAGCCGAGCCGGGCTTGGGCTTGAGCTGGGCGGTGTGTGTGTGTGCGCCAGCGGACCCGGACACAATAGCACCTCTGAAATGGGCTGGTCCGTACCTGCCTTATTTTTATTTTTGCTTTTTAGCCCTCCGCATTTACTTTTTTCCATTTGGGACACTAGCCGTTATGTGAGAAGCGTTGCATGCTAGCTGTTATGAGCAAGCTTTCTGCGAGCTGTAAAGTACGGGTTTAATAGGCTTAATCGCAGCCCATGAACTACTCCCCTCTTTCAGCCTCCCATTAACAGCCCAAGGCCTATATAAGGCCCGATGCAGCCATGGGATCAGTACTCTCCGAAGATCAGAATTACTCTCTGCTTCTCCCTCTCCCGTTCTCTCGAATTCGTGCGGTGCTGCCCCTTGCTCCGAGAAGACTCCCTCTCTCGGATCAAAGTTGTGATATGGTGCTGCCTCCCTGCTTCAAGAAAATCTTCATCGAGTCGCTGGATTCCTGAAAGTTCACGAGGTTCACAAAGCCTTCTTAAAGTCGTGCCGACGAGAATGAGGTCGCCTGACCGGGGTCGTCGTATCTCCGAGAACCATTGTCACGAGACCCGTACGAGGGGGGGCAATAAGTGTCTTGGGACAACGCCTAGCGTGCTTCGATCACAAGCCAGAGTTTCTAACTCTATTCTTTGCTCTTATTAGTAGATCTATTAAAAACGATTCGCATCTAATTCTAAACACTAAATAATTAGAGATAACTTAGATAAGTTATTTCTCTCTTTTAGAAAAGTTCGGCAAAGTGAATGATGGTTCTATAGAACCCGCTCTGCCTTGACAAATAATTTCTAAAAGAATATTGTGACTTGCTTTTGTTTGTAAATATTATAGTTGCTAAACAACAAATCTTTTAATCTTTAGAATTTGATTGAGTCCTAAGTTTGCTAGTATAGAACGGTTAAATTTCCAACAATCCAAGAAACTTAATTAATATTTAATCGTTCATCATATTCAAAAGGACTATTTGTCATTTTCTATTGTGCTATCTACTTGCTAAAATAAATTGTTACCTTTATTACGTTTGTTATCGTAGAATAAATACCTTGATCATTAGTCGTTAAAAGTTGCGCGATAGTTATTAGTTGTAAAATTATTTTCTACAAAAGTTAATTAGAAGCATACATTTTAGAAAAGACTAAAAGTTGTCTATTGAACGTTCCACTGCCTACGGTGTCTAGAAAGGCTTGACAAACCGGTATTAAATTGCCCAAGATAGCTTGGTATTTTAGTGAGCCTAGTGCTCCACCTCCTATCTAGAGCCCATCTGGCCGTTAGGATTTGAAAATTATATTTGGACTTCTAAAAGTCAAATCTATCTAAGTGTGCTTTAAAATTGACAAAACTTATTTTTCAATCCTCAGATTTCAACTCCTCACTTTGATCCGAAATGCATGGCCTCACCAAACCGTGAAACTCTTAGTGCCAAACTCGGGAAGTTTGGCGGGTCTAACTTCAAGAGGTGGCAAAATCAGATGCGTTTCTGGCTAACTACACTTGGGTTACTGTCAGCCATAGGTGAAACTGCACCAAGAGTATCTAGTGGGCCTAGTCAAATTCGTCGTACCTGACCCCGAACCAACTTCTGGCATTCCCACTAGGTCCCCGGAAGAAATCAACTACCATGGCCTTCATAGGATCCTAGGGGCTCTATCTGATAAACTTTATGATATATACTATACCTTATTAAGACTAAGGATGAAGTACTGAGTAAATTTAAAATTTACTAAGCTCAGGTTGAGAACCAATTAGACAAAAATATTAAGATTCTTAGGTCAGACAGAGAAGGGGAGTACACCTCAAATGAACTAAGTGAGTATTGTGAGGACTATGGAATACTCCATGAGGTCACAGCTCCTTATACTCCCCAATCCAATGGTGTAGCGGAGAGAAAAAATAGGACCCTAATGACCATGGTCAATTCCCTATTAATAAGCTCTGGAGAGCCAGAGAACTTATGGGGGGAAGCCCTAATGACAGCCTATTTTATCCTTAATCGTATTCCTTTCAAATACAATGACTTGACCCCATACGAAGTATGGAAACATAGAAAACCCAACTTAGAATATCTAAAAGTGTGGGGGTGCCAAACTAAGGTAAAGATCCATGATAACAAAAGAAAGAAGATAGGACCTAAGACAGTTGATGTCATCTTTATCAGCTACGCTTCAGACAGTAACGCTAATAGATTTTGAGTGTTTAATTCTGAAATAAGCAAAATAGCCAATAATATCATAATCGAAGCTAAAGATGTCTCATACTTCGAAAATATCTTTTCTTATAAGACTAGAATCAACACTATGATCAATACCAATAACCAGGCCTCCAGTTCTAATCAGGTAACCCAGATCGAACCCGAAGTCCAATTAGAACCTGAAGACCAGATTGACTCGGTAACCCAAACCGAACCTAGGAGAAGAAACGTGCCCGTGTAGAAAAAGTCTTTGATGACTTATATACACTTTTGGTTGAGGACTCTCCCTCTACCTATACAGATACAATAAAGTCTATAGACCCATCCTTTTGGAAGGAAGCCATAGATAACGAGATCCAATCCATACTTTAAAACCATGCCTGGGAACTCACAAATTTACCTCTTGGTTGCAAAACCATAGGATGTAAATGGGTGTTTAAGAAGAAACTTAGACCCGACGGCACCATTGATAAATTTAAGACATGACTTGTAGCTAAGGGCTTTACCCAAAAACCTGGGATAGACTACTTTGATGTCTACTTACCTGTCGCTAGTATAACCACGATTAGGATCATCGCCTTAGCTTCAATCTATAAACTAGTTATATATCAAATGGATGTTAAGACTGTTTTCTTAAATGGCGACCTTAATGAGGAAATCTATATGGACCAACCCGAGGGACTTACTGTACCTGGACAAGAGGGAAATGTGTGTAAGTTAATTCGATCCCTCTATGGACTTAAATAAGCCCCAAAACAATGGCTCTGCCTTGACAAGCAATTTCTAAAAGAATATTGTGACTTGCTTTTGTTTGCAAATATTATAGTTGCTAAACAACAAATCTTTTAATCTTAAGAATTTGATTAAGTCCTAAATTTGCTAGTATAGAACGGTTAAATTTTCAACAATAGCTGCTATTTATTAATTCCATAATCCTGCAAACATGGCATCAACGGCCAGGATTCACACCCGTAAACAAGGCACAACGGCCTTGAGGAAAAGTTCGCTCCATGGTGTCTATATGAGGAGTTGAACATGGAACCTCTCCAACATGGGATAGAGGAAGTACCACCAAACCAAGAGCCCGTTGGTAAACCATATGATTACAACTAAAGTTTATTGATAGGTTCGATCCGGGCCCAAATCATTGATATAGGCCCATGTTTTGTTATTTTATGTTAAAATTGATTATGGATTTGGACCTAAGATAAAAATTGGCCTAGGTTTGGTCTTATTTTTCCCTGATCTAGTGCTAGCTCTAAGACCTTACCATGTTGAGATGACTATTCACGGATGGAGTGAACCTATCTTTTTGCCCACTCAAGGTCAGTCAGGGCAATGGTTCTAGCCCGCTTCAGGCAAGGGCCAAATGGTGCATACATGTTGATCAATCATTCAAGCGATGTGAAAATTTTGTTTTAGATCCCAAGAGGAGCTTCATTACAAACATAAATCTTCACGAGTTAGCAAGTACTTTGACACCAACAGGCTCTTGTCGCAGTGGTACTTCCTCTCCCTTGTTGGAAAGGTTTTCTGTTCGACTCCTGGTATAGATATTGTGGGGGAAAAATCTTTTACCGTCGGAAGACTTTCTCCCACGGTCAATTGATGTGGTGTTAAGTGAGTGGTAGGCAGGTAGCTTGAGTTGAGAGTAAGGGGAGTAGAGAGTAGGGAAAGTAGACACGAATTTGTTATCGAAGTTCGGTCGTAGCCTACATCTCCGAGCGGTAAGTTGCAACCTCAATCCACTAAATCTGAAAGAGTAGAACTATTCCTCAACATGCCGAGGGAGGCTAGTACAAGTGGTATGGCTAGAACTAAAGGGTCATACAGCTAGAAGGTGGAGGGAGATACATGGTCTTTCTCTGGTCAACTTGGGTATAGAGCTCTGCTACTCTCACCCAAGGCCTCAATATCCCAAAATAGTAAGGAATTCAAAGAAGGTCCAAAAGTCTCCAAAAAGAACCATGTAATGTTGCTTTCTGCTATATTTATAGGTGCTGCTCCCTGTAGAGGTGTCGAGCCGTGGTCAATCCAAGTGGCGCACTGTGGTTGGTCTACCTATCGCTCTCCCCTGGCCATTTTTCTTTGGGAGGTGGCGGGTTGTAATTGCTCCATGTGGCGCCTCGTGGCTAGTCCACATGTTGGCCTCTGCTAGTCTGATAGTTAGTCCTTGGATGGACCACCAGCTGTCCTCTATGCCTCTGATGATGTGGGCCTCTACTGGCAGGTCTCTGATGGGCCCCGAGCTACTCTCGTGGGCCTGCCAAAGGACGGGCCTCTGTTGGCCTATCTCGTGTCCTGTGGATCTATGGGTTGACTAACAACACAAGCCATTTTTTTTCACCCATAGACACTACGGAGCGAACTTTTCCTAAAGATCGATGTTGTTGTTGGAAAAAAAATTAACCATGGATGTGTCGTGCACACAACCTGGACTCACAGCGAAATATCATGTTCTGGAGATTCTCGGTTGTCGGTGTGCGATACATATAAAAAATATTAAAGATCTAAACCATTCATGGGCATGGGTTGATGCCCGCAAACTCCTAAGGACAATTTATTACTACGTGAAAAAGGTTAAAACATTATAGTTTTGTGGCTTCATAAACGACGATCAATGGCTATCGTATAAAGTTCGGGTTTAATGACGGCTTAAAGCTTTTTATGGGTTTTTTTTAATCAGATGTATTTTTTCACGATCCCAACACTAACCACTACCGCCTAATTTTTTTTGGTTTTCTTCCTTCTTTCCTATGTTCTCCTCCTTCGTCCTTGGAGAAATTGAATAAATTTATTAAACCGAAATCCTTCTTCCTTCTAGTTCCCAAGATTGTGAAGATGTAGGCTATGTGTACCCACCAGTTCTATGAATTCTTTTTATTTTGTTCAATTCATCTTAGTTATCTGCTAGAATTATATATGAGTTTGGGTTTGGGTGATTGATCTGTTTCTAGTTACCTTACGAGATCTTACGGAATTAAATTTTACGATATATTTCATGATATTTCGAAGATTTCAGCGTTCATATTTTATTTCGGTATGGTGAAAATATGAGGTATTTCATAAAATTTTGTTATAAATATCAATATTTAGTTCCTTGGGTGGTCTATAACCTGATACTTCACTCCATGTGCCATTCTTATTTGCACAAGAGAATATAAGTGGAGATGTTTTAGTTCGGTTGGATACAACTATGTAATTTTTAGTGCAAAATGCATATGGAGAAATTGGTTCTTCTTGGGAAGTTTATCTTTTTGTTATGTAGGTATAAAGTCGGTGCAGGAATTGTTTGTACTTGATCATTTTTCAGTACTCATGGGTTGATTTCGATTTTGTTTCGGATAGCCTCCTTCTATAAAGGTTACTGAACCTTGATTATTGGTATCTTAAAGTACTATATTAGAATGCAAAAGAAAATTGATTAGCAGTCTAGAAAGGCTTCCTATAAAAGACTATGAAAATTTCTTGAATTGTATTTCAAAATAGCCTTGCTTATTCGCTTCTACTTATAATTTGTATAACTCCTCACCATATATATCTCATGAAAACTTCATTTCATATGCTACTTATGATGATTGTCAGATTATCTTTCCCCCGTTACTATTTGAAATTGCTCAACATAACATTCGCCTCAACGTTGATGATACTCTTTCCCCTAAACTTCATTCCATTCACCAATTTACATATGCCTTTGATTGACAAGGTTCCAACCATATTCTTAAAGGTTTCATTAGGTGGGTTCCCCTACAGAGTTTACATATTGTTTTATTTAGTGATCTTAAGCATTTTTTGGTCATATTTCGAGGTGAGGATTTTCCTCATTAAATAAATAACATATTCAAATCCTTCACAATCCTGATCTAATTTAAAAGATAATTCATCACATTAGGGATCATTACTCTATTAACAAATTGATTTATGGCTCACTTTTTTGTTAATTGATCCCATTAGGGATTATTACTCTATTAACAAACAGATATATGGCTCACTTTTTTCTATGTAAAAAATATCTTCAGTTCCCCCAATCAAAGAGTAGATAAATGCACAAAGGTGGACATATGAATATATACATAGTGTTGACTTATTCCTTCAGTTTACAAATGATTCATTAGGGGATGACGACCGATATTGTTGCCCTTGTGTTAAATGTCATAACTTGAATGGGAAGAAAACATCAAAAGTCATTAGGGAACATCTAATATGTAATGGTAAAGATAAGTCATACAAAATATGGTTCCAACATGTAGAACCATTTTCCAAACGACGACGTACAAAAGACATGACTGGTACGTCATCTATGTCTCTACATAACAAAGATGTGTTCCCAAGAATGGTCAATATGGTGAATAACACATTTAGATGTGTTTATTCTGACGACATAGATGAATGCCTGAATAAAAATCTTGATGAAAGTGAGACCCTATATCAGGTTAATGATATACAAGATGTTGGTAATAATAAGTTGATGGAGGATGTTATTCAACTATTATATCCCTTGTGTCGAAGTAAGTATACCAAATTATCAGTGATAGCTGAGTTATTAAGCATGAGGTCTCGGCACAGTTGGTCTAATAAGAGCTTCACAAATCTATTGCAAATAATAAAGAAGATTTTGTCAGATCAGAACACTTTGCTAAAGAGCACATACAATACGAAGAAGTTGATAAAATCTTTATGCATGGATTGTAAGACTATCCATGTATTCCCTAATGATTGCATTCTATATTGGAGGGAGTATGAAAGTAACGATAGTTGTCCTTATTATGGTGAAAGTAAATGAAAGTCAAGTAATAAAACCAATCAGAGATGTACACGTTTATCAAGAAAAAAAATAAGATACATTCCATTGATGTCAAGATTATAAAGATTATAGTATACCATGGATTGCTGAACAAATGACATGGCATGCGAGCATAATTAAAAATGATACCGACATGCGTCATCCAATGAATTCTCCATAGTGGAAATTAGTGAATCGTAAATGGAGCGACTTTGCTATAGAGAAACGTAATGTTCGATTAGGGCTTGCAACTGATGGATTCAATACTTTTGAAAATAAGAACAAATCTTTTAGTTACTGGCCTATTATGATTGTTCCATATAATCTTCCTCTATCCCTATGCATGCGAAAAGAGTTTACTATGTTATCACCTTTGATTCCAAAAAAAAAAAAAGTCCAGGACATGATTTTGATGTCTACTTGAAGCCACTAATTATAGAGTTGAATGCATTGTGGTTTATCGGAGGAGATACTTATGATGCAAAGACGATGAATAGGTTTACGATGAAGGCAATTTTATTATGGGCTATTAATAATTTTTCAGCTTATGGTCATCTGTCTGGTTATATAACTGCAAAAAAGTATGGATGTCCAGTCTGTAGCGAAGAGACAGACTTGATGTGGCTAAGCAATGAATTATTTTTTGCATATATGATACATAAATGATTCCTAACAGATCCAAAACATCCTTTCAGATTGAAGAATCATGATTTAATGGAAAGTAAGAAAATGAGAAGCATCCCTGTAGGTTGAGTGGTACTCAAGTATTAAATCAAATAAAAAGTATTCAGACTATATTTGAAAAGTTGTTTGGTAGAAGAAAAAAAGAAGGGTGTTAACACTGAGAGTACGCAATCTGCATAATCAAAGAGGTCTGGTCGATTTGTCTTAACTTTTTGAAAAAATCTGCATATACGTCACAATCTGGATGTAATGCACACAAAGAAAGATATAGGAGAATTTCTTAGCAACAATTATGGATGTGAAGGGTAAGACTATGGATAGTCTTGAAACCCGTTTGGATCTTAAGGCTATGAAGATACGGAAAAAATTATGGCTGATCGAGAAAAATGGAAAGTTGTTCTTGCCTAAAGCTTCATTTTACTCATTTCGTCAAGAAATAGAATCAATTTATCAAATACTCTATACAATGAAGGTTTCTATCGGGTATAATGCTAACTGGAAACATAATTTTAGCATAGAAGAATTTCAACTGAAGAGCTTGAAGTCGCACGATTACTACATCCTTATATAACAACAATTTTCAGTGATTTTGATGCATACATTTAAGGGACAAAAGCTACTACGTGCAACTATTCACCAATTATCGATGTTTTTCAATATTATATGCTCCAAGGTCATTGCTCGTGTGGAACTTTCAAAGATGAAAACTCAAATTGTGGAGACATTATGCGCTCTTAACAAGTATTTTCCACCTTTCTTTTTTGTTTCTATAACGTGCCTTTTAGTGCATTTAGAGGATTAGACATTGATTTGCAGACTAGTAATGTTTCGATAGATGTTCTCTTCGAGCGGATGATGAAGAGATATAAATCATATATAGGTAACCAAACATACCCAGAAGAGTATACTACAGAGCAATATCTTATGGAAGAGTCGATATCGTACTGTATAGATATATGTCATCAGTTGGTGGAAAAAGAAGCCATAAAGCAGGTAAGAGAATGCTACTGGAGATTGATGGTGATTGTACCAACCTAGTTGATAAAAAAGGAAAGAACTATATTAATTCTTGATAATTTGCAGTATCAGCAAGTTTGCAGATGGGTGTTGCAACAGTCTCCAAAAAATTCTGATTGAAAAAGGAAGTATGAGATATACAAAGAAGGACACATATCGAGAGGTCAAAATCGAAGGCTCACTGCAGAAAGGGAGATAGAATACATTCCTTGGCTAAGAAAACAACTAGAAAATAGTGAAATATCCCAACTAAAAAGACTTGCAGCTAGTTCATATTTTAATGACATTTCCTATAACTCTTACACTGTAAACAAATATTTATTTTGTACAAAGGAATCCGAAATAGACACGACTACACAAAATAGTGGGGTCGCCATAACTATAATAACTAGTTTTGGAGCAAGTCAGAAGGATAAGAACCTAGTAGAAGATGAAGCCACTTATTATGGAATTATCACAACAATACTTGAGTTGAATTACTATAACTTCAAAGAAGTAGTCTTCCTTTGTGATTGAGTTCGAATAGAAGATAAAGTAAATGGCTATGTAGTTGATCCAGAAACAAACATGATATTTGTAAATTTTGGAAGGTTTAAAAGTGGTTCAAAAAAAGATGAGAGCCATATATTGTTACAACTCAAGTAAGACAAGTATTCGACGTTAAGGATCTCACTAGAGATAACTGATATATTGTCTTGGATGCTCCAAAAAGATTACACCGGAATGTTGATGCTTATGATAATCTTTGAGCCAAGAATGAATGCAAATACTTCAACAACTGCCTTAGTAGATGATATCATTGATGATGACGTAATAGAAGATAATGAAGATTCATCTTAGCATCAGGTAATATCTTATTGCACCACACTACCATGATAATATTTAACTTTTCTTCTGCTATATGTTTTTTTATATTGACTTAAAGTGAATCTAATGCACTGCCATGGGAATATTATTCTCTATTCATTAATCAAGTCGAAAAAAGTTGAGAGAATCTCTTTACGAGGGTTCTTTCTAATACTAGAATTCTCAAATGGCCTCCACCCTCACATTCAAAGTAGGAAGTCTGATGAATTAATGTGTCATCACCACTTAAGAGAATCTCAATCACTAACATATCTAATCAGTAGGAACCTTTTTGGAACATGACCTCCACCCTCCCATTACACTGATTGTTCCTTGAACAAGAGGTTCACAATATAAAATTATGGTTCTCAAAGTTTTACAAGTTTATTCTTTTATGGCCCTAATTATTTTTTCAAGTGGGCTTTCATGTTTAGGCAATATTAGGTTAGAACACCATCCATTTTTTATATGCTTACAATATTATTTTATATGCTTATATTGTCTGTTGGATCATCATCCATAATGTGGTCTTAATTATTTTATAATGTTGACCTTTTCAGAAGATATATCACACACTACATCATCATCAACACCACTATTAGATGAGCATAATACTCCAAATGACCCTGATTCTTATAGGAGTTCATCTGAAAATGGCGAGAGTGGCAATGAAGATGGTTAGTTCATGATAAAAAAAAATGGTTTAAATCTTTGTTGGATGTCGAATGTTTAGTATTTCTAATTCCAATTCTTTAATGAGCATCTAATATCTTCTTATTTTTGTAACTTAGATAATCGAAAATGTGTGAAGTGAAACATAGATGATCTGCCGGTAGAAGAGCACAAAACTGTCTTTTCATTAGAGATTGGCAAGCTCGCTCGGACCTCGCCTGCATATGGATCCTCGCGTGTTGTGCTAAAAGAAAGCAAGCAGCAGTTATGGGAGGCATTGAATGTGGGTTTTTATTTATTTGACAGGTAACAAAAGAATTTACAAAGAACCATAGCACACACAAACACTGCCCTTTTCTTTATTGGACTACAAAACTCCAGCACCAAATCCGCAGCAAGAGGAACACAACAAAGAGATTTTTTGCCGACGAATTTTTTTTTTCCATCGGTATAATATTGATTATTATCGACGGTATTAAAAATATCCTTCGGTATAAACCCATTTGATTTTCTTTAATTTTTTTATTTTTTTTGCCGACAATATTTATATACCATCACGGGTATTTGCATGGACACACGAGTAGTGGAGTAACTGTGTAAATTTTATGACATAGATCCGCCTTGAGTTGCTATGCCACGGCGGGTGAGGGCAAACCAGAGATTGAGTCCAAATATCTCAGTTTGCTTAGCGAATCCATGGCCAGTGTCAGCTGAATGCTTGAGGGCTAGCGATAGCTCTATGATGGTTCACGTGCCATGTTAGTCCACTGCTCTACAGGTTATGGAAACTAGCTGACGTTGTTCTCATGTTGGGCTTGGGTCTAAGTACACCTAAGTGTGATCTGGGTCCTGCTCTAGTATAGGGGAAATAGGCTAGGACACCAAACTTGAGCCAATTTAAGTCTAAACTTGGTATACGCTAGCGGCGTGGAGTTTATGATGGGTTGGCGATATCGGACCGACCCGGTTGGTTTGTTTGTGGCTTGGTACATCCTCTTATGCCAATTGGACATGGGTAGAGCCAACTCGTAATCCCTCGAGTGAGAGGTAGAGTTTCATGGTGAGTGGTGGTCTTTTGCAAGTACCCTGCACTAGTTGGTTGAGTTGATGTACAAGTTTTAATATAGGTGAGCTAGCGGCACCATGTCTTAACCGATGAAACTCGGGGTGACTAGGGGTGGCAATGGGTCGGGTCGGGTCGGGTTGAGACATAGGTATAAGGGCAAAACATCTGACACGGGTCAAAAACTTAAACCTAAACCCGACCCGCCTAATAAACGGGTTGACCCAACCCGACCCGTTTAACATGTTTACTAAACAGGTCGGGTCGTGTCGGGTCGGGTTGGGTCAACAGAACCCATGTAAACCTGTCGGGTTGGGTCAAGACGGGTTGGATTGGGCCAGGTTGGGTCGGGTCGGTTTGGGTTGGCTCGGGTCGGGTCAATCGGGTTATAGGTACAAACCCGAACCCGACCCATTAAATAAACGGGTCAATCGGGTCGACCCGTTTATGACCCGAACCCGTTTAGACCAAACCCAAACCTGCTAACTTCAGGTCGGGTTCGGGTTCGGGTCGGCGGGTTGGGTCAAGGATTGCCACCCCTAGGGGTGACTCATGTAGACCCTTGTAGCATTGCACGGCTAGGGCAGAGTCAGGGTAGTAGGTTATCGTTTTAGTAGCCTACATAGTAAGTAGCGGTACGTTTATGCCATAAAAGGAAATGTGATTGGCAGTTATTTAAGTCCGTGTTCAGACTAAACCGTTTTATGAGTCTATGTTCAGACTAACTTGTTATAGAAGTTTGTGTTCAGACTAGTTTTAGTCATTTGAACTGCTTTATAAAGTGTGTTAGTGGCTTATGCCACATAACATAAGTATTTAATGATTTAGCACCATGTTGCAAATAATATCGTACTTGTAAGTAGTGACTCGCACCGAGTCACTTAATCCTCTAAGTGATTCAGAGTTTGTGTATTATCTTTGTTGTGCACAAACCCAGATACAAAAAGGAGTTGAGTTTGTGGTCCATACGAACAGTGGTTGCCGATGGAGTAGCAATCATGAGGACTGTAGAGTCGCTGAGGAATGCAACGAAGCGTGCCAGAGCTGGAGCAGGAGTTGTCAGAGATATTGATCTTATTTTGATTAGCAAAATAGAAAATGAATTGTGAACACTGTAATAGAATAAACATTGTAAAGACATTATCTTATGAATAAAGAGATGACTTCTTGTGGATATGATTCTGGCTCCTGATACCATCTGCATCTATTAATAATGGTAACTCTAGTAAGTGTGAGAATCCCTTCAAGGCTAATATTGAGTGCTTGTGAGGAATAGCTTGCCCTTTGGCTAAAGCATGATGTGTTCTACATTGTCATACCGTAAGTGCACGACGTCTATTTGGTAGACAATGGCAAATATGGGTCGAACCCATAGTGACTTGAGTGAAAACTAATTAAAGAAAAGTTATGATTATACTAGTGAGGAATTATCTCCAAAGTAGAGCTAGTGGATTTATGTTTTGTTTTTTTTTGCTAACTTAAACAAAAGCGAAAGAATAAAAGCAATAAAATAAAGGTGGTGGAAAATTAGAGGATGAGAACTAGGGTTTTAGGATTACGCTTAAGCATTAAAAAAATAATATTGATTCTTTATCTCATTTGGAGGAGAATGACGTGTTCATCCCGACCGAAAATTTTAATAGTTAAATTTGAGAATCTCTTTTAAGCTTAGATCTAGACAGTTGATGATTAGCGTGAAGGGACTTATCAACAAGGCACAGTGACTCGCCCTAGCATCCGCGTAACCAAGGCCAATGCAGGATCATAGAAAGTTTATAGACGTGTCAACGTCTCTTTGAGAAGTTAGATCACAGAGCTGTCTATTTCTAAAGATTAAATATTGAATTACAAACAAAGAATCATATGATGGTTATTCAAAACACATTACGGTCGATATTACACTGCAGTAGAACTCCCCTACGCATCCATTATAACCAGAGTCAATAATAGATACTAGAGAATATGTAAGATAGCATGTGATATGTACTAAAGATCATCAAATAACCAATCGATGATGAAATAAATGAAAGCATAAAATAGAATTAAATATTTCTCATGAATAAACCCAGTTTCACCCCTAGCCCTAACTAGGGGTTTAGCTGCTCATGTACGTTCATACAATTCATAACGAAAATATCAACGCCAACGAACTCCATTAATAAAAGGCTAAGAGATGACGATCGTGCTTGAAGCTTCTGGCAAGGATGACAGCATTTGGCTTCGATGGTCATGATAACATGGTTACGGCGATGACGGATCTGGCCTAATGGCGATGAAGGTTCGGCGATGGGTTGTAGGTTGTGGACGCTAGGGTTTCATGGTGGTGATGAAGATGGTAGAAGCCTCCCTTCCCTAGGGTTTCAGAGCATCCCTATATATGGTAGGGTGGTGTGCGGTTTTTAGAGAGAGAGAGAGAGAGAGAGAGAGAGAGAGAGTGGAGATATCAAATGGGAGAGAGAGAGAGAGAGAGAGATATTCGGGTGCATGCGTACATGGTGGGATAAGAGAGAGTGCATGGCTGTTAGGGAGAAGCTCAGATGGCTCTGATCATGTTTAGAGAGAGATCAACGACTCGGATTAGAGATAATTAAGGAGAGAGAGAGTCCGAGATAAAAAGGGGGAAGATCGCAGGTTTTCTCAGAGGGGAGATGGGATCGCGATCGGGATTCCAAGAGAGGGGGAGGATAAGGAAAGAGAGTAGAGAGAAAAGAGGGAACGAGTGAGATCACAAGGGAGTCGGGCAGAGAGAAAATAAAGGATGGCTGCGATGGGTTTTAGAGAGAGAAAGTCAGGCGCCAAGCTGGATTTCGAGTTAGGTGTTGGTTGTAGATAAGGCAAGGGGATGTAGTTGATGCTGGACGTGGGGGATAGATGCGACAGACGGTTGCGATCGGGTAAGAATTAGAGGAAGAAAAAGAAAGATATAGAAAGTTACGAGCTGTATGGAATGCAAAAGACTATCCCAGTGGTTCACAAGTTACGAGCTAAATCATGTGAGAAGAGACGACAACCAGGCGGCGGACTATCTAGCTTCCTATATTTTACATTGTAACTCTGACTTTTGTTTTTTTTACTCTCTTGGCTGCTATTCCTCTCTTTAAAGAGATTCTCTGTAAGGATTCTGAAAATCATCAATGAGAATTGGTATCACCTAATCCACTTTTCTCCCCACCCCTCTATTCACCTACTGGCTCTAGGCAACCCATTGGGATTGATACCCAGTGTCTGGCTAGAGAGTGGGCGAGAGTGATGGACATGTTGGGTTTTGAATTGAAAAAATAAAAAGATATCCAGAGAGAGAAAATAGAGAGAGGGGGAGACGCTAGGAGGGATTCTCGAATGAGGGGATCGCGAGGTGAGAGAGGGCATGTGATCAAGTTGTGAGAGGGATGGCTGGTGGATGGGTTTCGGAGTAGAGAGGGAGAGGTTGTGATCAGATTTTTAGTAAGAGAACTAAGGAAAGAGAGAAAGATCGAGAAGGGGATTTCAAAAGAGAGTGAGATTAGATAAGAGAGAGGGATCTGGTGGGTTATGAGCTAGATGGGATCTTAGCCTTGAGATCGTCCATGTGGCTGTGATTAAAGGGATGGCTGCGATGGGTTGTGATCAGGCCTGATAGAGGGAAGATTGGGTCACGCATGCATGGATCTCGGGTTGAATGGATCAGGAGATGGGATCAGGTTGGTGCAATGGGTAAAAGGAATAAGAAACGAAAAAAGAAAGAAAAAGAAAAGAAGAGAAAGATAGGAAAAGAAAATGAACATAGGAGAGAGAAAATGGTTGGTGCACTAAGGTTTGCTCCATGCCACAATTACAAGCCATCATCATACTCCGTTGAGCTCTTTAAAATGTCTGAGGGTCTTCTCTGGTTTGAATCATGTGTTGCGTCGGCTTGGTAACTTTATTTCTCAGTCGAATATCATAATTATCCTTTTTCTTATCGATCTTCAGGAAAGTCTCCAAAAGAGCTATGCACCCACCATCAACTCATCGTGAGAATATACACTGCTTAGTTATGAAGCCCTTGAGCTATCTATGTCAAGAATAAGGTCAATTCCTTGAAAAACACACATGAAATGACGCTTGTCATGTTCTAATACGATTATCGATAAAAAAAAAAAGAATAATTTGGACTATCGAGCTTCGTACTTTTCATACATGCATTGTATGAGTGAACCAATATATCACTATGTTCGTATGGAAGTGTATTATGCAATAATGTAAAAAAAATGATATGCTTTACGTGTATATGGAAAGTTATATATAGCAAACTAACATTATGTGCATGCATGATAATTAATGGATAATTCCTTCTATTCTACCAATGGATTATCTATAATACTTCGCAAATCCGAATCGGTTAATTGTTCTCTGACAGCTCGTCTCTCTCAGTGTGGTCAGCACTGGTTGTTTCCAAGCAGCGAGGCTTACACCCATTCGCATTAGTTCATCCAAAGTTTTTTGGTAAGGCATATGCAACCCATGTGGCCTTGGTCAAGGGTTCGAATCAAGGGTACAACATATTTCCTCCCGCTCTGTAGTGGTGGGCCTCTCTCTCGTCTTTTTTTTTCCTCCCTCTCATCTTAGTTGCGAGCTTTCCTACCTGTGGGGTTTTAAAAAATCGGGCATTTCTCTCGCACCTATGGCGAGTTTAGATCCTTGGTCTATCCTGTTTTTGGAGCACTATAAGGTGATGTACTGTCCACTGTGGTGGTCCCTTAAAAAATAGACTATAGGGGTTAAGTGATTTTGGGCTAAACTTCAAGGGGGTAAAGTATACTTAAAAATTAGGTTACTATGATTTGTACTTGGCTATTTACATCACATTTTACTAAGGGCAAAACAATTTCCAAGGGCAACTACATAAGTTGTACCGTTTTGAGGGCAACCTCATTCTGGGGGCAGCACACTCCCTTCCTCCCTCCTATCGTCCAACTGTCGGATCCTTACAGGTCGTCACTCGTCCGTATGCCCCGCCACCACTGCAGTCCGTCCAACCCACCACCACCATCATCGTCGCCCCTCCTCCTCCTTATGCATGGTCAAATTATGACCCACCAGGGGATTGGAGAGTTGGCAAAGCAACTGATGCTTTGGTGATGAGGTTGTGAGTTCAACTCTTCCTCCCCTCGATTTACCCAGGAGTGAAGTGGGAATTGCCGAGTGGGTCGGGCTTCACTCCCGAAGGGATTAGTCCGAGCCTGAAGTGGGCCATTGCCCGAAAGGTTTCGGGACACCCGCCGATGTCAAAAAAAAAATTTATGCAGTTGCCAAAAAAAAAAAACTTATGTAGCTGCCCCCGGAGACTGTGCTGCCCCTAGTAAAATGAGTGGTGCAAATAACCGGACCCCTAAAATTGGGACTGGGACCCCTGGTTTTACTCATTACTCAAAGATCGATCGAGCCCTCGTCCATGGCAGGGAAGGACGGAGGTGAAGAAGATGACTACATGGGCGATCTCTCCCTCTTCCTACCTCCCGAACCTCGCCCCTCTTCGAAGAAGGTAACCATAAACCCTAACCCTAGAATTCAAGTACATGACGCCGCAAAGCCCTAACATCTCCCGACGCCGAAACCCTAACCCTAGCCATCTGCATTTCAACCTCGAAATCTCTAACCCAAAGATTAATTCTTGTTCTGGCAGATATCCGGTGCCAAGGCCGAAGCACCGCAGCGCTCAAAGGCGAAGAGGCCGAAAGCACTGACCTGGCAGGAGCAGAGGAGGCTTGACAAGGAGCAGAAGCAGCGGGAGGAGGACCAGCGTACGCTTGAGGGGATGGAGGCGCCGATCCCAGAGTCGAACGTGGGGTTCAGGATGCTTCGGCAGATGGGGTACAGCCCCGGGTCTGCGCTCGGCAAGAGCGGGGCCGGACGGGCCGAACCGGTGGGGCTCGAGATCCGGCGCTCCCGGGCGGGGATTGGGATCAGGTCGCTGCAGGAGGAGGCGGAGAGGAGGGAGAGGGCCGCGGCAGAGAGGAAGAGGGGGCGGGAGGAGGAGCTGATGACAGAGTTCGGGTCCCGGCAGAAGTTGCAGTGGAGGAGCCGACGCGTCTTTGGGGACTACCGGAAGGCGGAGGCTGCTCTTTTTCAGCTGGAGAATAGGGAGGTCGTTGAGCCAGTGAGTGATGAAGGGGATGAGAAGGAGAAGACGGAGGAGGAGGAAGAAGAAGAGATCACGGAAGAGGTATTATACTTCCTTTTTCTTGTATTTTTTCTTAGTGAAGCCACATTAACAATGGTAATGATATATACGTTAATGTTTTGGGAGAATTAGTGTACGGTCCAAAACATGAGATCCGTTTAAGTCTAAGGACAGAGGATAAAAATACCTCTCAACATGCTTCAAATTTTCATTTGCATGCCACTCCCCTCTAAATTAAATCTAAAACCTAAAACCTAAACCTAATCCTAAAACCTAAGATCTATAAGCCATGGGGCAAACCCTAGACTTAATCCTAAAACCTAATCTGAATCTTAAAACCTAAGATCTACAGACCATGGGATGAACCCTAGACCTAATCCTAAAACCTAAGATCTAAAGACCATGGGATGAACCCTAGACCGAATCCTAAACCTAATTCGAACCCATTTGCCGCCAACCTCTCGTCTCCGCTGCTCACCGCCACCGCTCCTGCTGTTGTCGCCGCTGCTCGAGAGATAAGAGGGGAAAAGGGGGGGGGGGGGGGGGGGGGGGGGGGTAATTTTGGGTTTATGAAATGAAACTGGGATCTCCCCTTAAAGGAATCTTATGATTGTCTCGTTCATTAAATTGATCTTATGACTGTCCTATTTATAAGGAAAGAAAAATAAATTATAATTTTTCAAAAACTTTAGGCATATCATATGGTTCACATAAAACATGTGCCCCCATTGGAAAACAGTTTTTTATAAACAACCTACTTTTCCGTCAAAACTTTTCCTCTCAAAACCATGAAGAAATGTGAAAAAGAAAATGGAGACTTAGTGAACAGTCCCTTCCAAGAGATTGGTCTAAGGGGAATGACAGCCAACAAGATGGTGTTGCACTAAGTCCCTCCTGAAAATGATGCAACTAGAGCAAGCCCCACTCATAGCTTTTATCCCTTTTAAATGACCAAACCGTCCCATAGAGCTTGCCCCTCTGTCCTTGTTGCTGCAAAACTCAATCCGAGGATTTGCTATAGTGATTTGGACGCAATTTCATCGGAAAAAAAAAATTTGCTACAGTTATTTTACTGCAACAAAAGAGTAACAATCTGCGCAGATTGTTACTCTACAAAGATTATTACTCAATCTTTAAAGATTGTTACTCTTTTGCTATAGTAATTTCACTGTTGCAAAGAAAAATTCCCAACAAGATTTCTCAAAAAATAAATTTTTGCTACAGTGATTTCATTGTAGCAAAAGAGTAACAATTTGCATAGATTGTTACTCAACACGATTGTTACTCAATCTGTGTAAATGGTTACTCTTTTACTACAATGATTTCACTCTAGCAAAAAAAAATGGTAAGATTTCACACAAAAAAAATTACTACAGTGATTTCACTGTAGTAAAAGAGTAACAATTTTCGAAGATTGGTACTCTTTTTGTTACAGTGCTTTTGTTAGGCTCGGACTGGTGCCCACATGTACAACTGCACATAGGGGTCTTGCTCACATGTACAGTTGGCCATAGGGGTAAGAGGGATTTTTTTTTATATTAGGATGACTAACACTAATTAACCATGTTGGATGTATTTATCACTAAAATCGATCTGTTAGTGGGACCTATCACACATTACCCCAAAAGAAAAAGACTATTGCTCTCGACCAAATGTCTACTTTCTTTTCCTAAAATTCATACAACACTATGAAAGTCATAAGTTGAGTAGACACGATTCTGACCCGCATTTGATGAGATTTGGACCTGATCAAAACTCTAAATCTTCACCCATGGATTGATTATGAGTCCTAAATTGACAGACACAATGATCAAAATCGAAAGACCCAATGAGGCAATCATCAAGATGAGATCGACATACCATAAGATAGTTCAATCCAATGGGAGTCCTAAAACTATTCAATAAATTCGGTTTAGACCATAAAATTTTGACCAAATCCGAACCTCACGAGAATTTTGGCTCTTCCCAATGACCCAAAGTAGGTTTCGTTGGATCTGGGTCATTTTGGATGTGGATCTAACCCATTTACTCCCGTAATTAGGGGTGTATTTCGTGTGTGAAGGAGGTGACGAGTGGGGGGCGAAGAGCGGAAGGGGAAATAGGGGGGTGGGGTTTACCTACGGATATGACAATTGTGGTGGTTGTGGTTGTGATTGCATTGAAGGATCAGAGGGGAAGTATGTGGTGACTATGTTGCAGCTCCAGTGGAAACGATAGGTGCAAAGGGTTGATGAAGGTTGAAGATGATGATAGTCTCATGATGTTCTTAATAAAAGAGTGACCATTACCTATATTTGCTGTGATATGAGTATATATTTGTAACAACTTGATTAATTTGGGAGATAAATAGATAAATATCATGAGCAAAAAATTAAGAACATTATGATCCCTATTCGTTTCAAAACAACTGATTTGATTCCTTTGTAGATAACAACCATCCGTTACGTATTAGGAGCCCTTAGGGGCTTTGGTATAGGCCTCTGCATAGCTGGACCATGGCCTTAGATCTGTCACTGAATTTCCATCCTCTTAATATCCTCAATTTTCTCCTATTGCAAAAGTCTTCATTGGCATTATTTCTTCACATAAGGGTCCTCCGGCTCTCAGGCAAGTCCCGGAGATTCTTTTATTGGTAGATGGTTTGTTTGCATGAATCCTAATGTGTTTGAATTCTATTCATGGTCTGAATTATTTTATAAATTGAGTATGTTGCATGGTATATACACTACGAATCAAGAACTATACGATTTGGTATTTTGCTGCACCAAATTTAATGAAGTTAATGCTTTTACTTGGTTTATGGAAAATCATATATCTGAATCGTTATGGGTCGTAATAACCATTAATATACTTTAGAATCATCTTAAATACACTACGAATTAACAGCTTTGCTGATTTCTCGATGCCTTTATGCTTCGATTTAGATTTCGTTGCAGACCTATTGTCAAGTGACATTTCCGAAATTTTCTTGCAGGATTTGCATGAGATATTGATGAAGCTGAGAGATGAACACCACTACTGCCTCTACTGTGGATGCCAGGTGAGTGGAATGCTCAGCAATGCACATTAGAATTTCTTCTCTTACCTTGTTAGGCATATCAGGGGTCCAAATGACTCCATGGTTCTCGTGTTGCGATGGTCCACTGGTAATAGTTCCACATCAGTAAGGGGAGCAGGATTGGGCCGCTTCTTATACCCATTGTGCTCTCCTCCTTTCAAGAGGTTCACATGGTATCAGAGCTGAGCCTGCTCTGGGAGCGTCTCCCGAGCCACGTGTGTGTGTGTAGGGGGGGGGGGGGGGGGGGGTAATAGTCCCACATTAGTAAGGGGAGCAGGATTGGGCCGCTTCTTATACCCGATTGTGCTCTCGTCCGTTGGGCCTTTCGGAACACTCCAGGTGTTGTCACATCTCGAACTGGCGCTGCAAGTTTCAAATGTTCGTTTAATTTCCCACACAAGTTTATCAGTTGTTTTTCATTTTCAATTTTTTTTTTTCCAGTACGAATCCGCTGAGGCATTGGAAACCGATTGTCCTGGACTCAGCGAAGATGACCACTAATCCAGTTTTTCCATCAGCTTGAAGGCGCTGTGGGTTGGATATTTCTAGGATCTTATTTTCTCAGCAATGGATGCACTGCAGCTTCTACGTGTTAAGACGGAACCCTTAACAAAAGAACGGCTTTTTGCAAATCGACCCCTACAGGCAAGTCTACTTGCGAGCTAATCCATTGAAACCTTCTAATTATATATCGAAACATATGAAGTTGTACATATTCACCCCACTGGTTAGCTACCATCTCAAAAGGACGAATACCTGGAATATTTCCTGTTGTCTGTAAGGTATAAACGTGGAGGGCTGTCGGATCTGCCAGACAAGCGTGGAGGGGAGACCGGAGTGGAGTTAGGTTTGGGGTACTTTCACTGAGAAGAACTCGAGTTAGCCGATCCAGGTGGTAGGTCACACGATGACTGGATAAAATGGTCATTTGGACCTCGGATTAGAAGCTCGTCGTGGTTAAATCACTTTCTGTTGATGGATGGAGGCCCCACCATGCAAATGAACCCTTGAAGCATCAAGAGAGATGGATATATTGAACTAAGTGGGAGTCTACCTGCATGGACGAAGAAGATGAATGAAGCTCTAAGAAGCCTGATGAACCTTCAACACTTCAACAGCAAGCTACGCTGCGATTCATATCGGCAATCGGTGTGAAATGATGAGTGCCATCCACAGGCAAGGTTATCCCCTTCGGAAGGGCAGCTCGAATGGGAAACATATATGCTGAAAGAATTGCACTTCCCGTCTCCGGTGTATGCTCTTCTATTTCTTGTAATTTGAGAGATGCTATCTTAATGTGCTTTGACATTTGAGATTTTTTTTTTTTTTTGTCCCATATCAAAATCATAGGAATTGATGAAAAATCCACGAATGTAAAAGGCAGGCAAATTATTTGAGACCTAGGGACAACTCCTGAATTATCAGTGAATTGCTCATGGATTTTACAAAATGGTTCATGATTCTATCGATATATAACTATTTGGGTAAGTTACTCCTTGACCCCTTGATGTTTATGCTTATTTCACTTTACCCCCAAGGATTCTGAAATTACACATTAACCCCCTGACAGTTAGGTTTTTTGGTTAAAAACTTACTATAAATATAGCTTGTCTAAATATGAACATATAATAAGGGGTATTTCATACTTTCTTGTATTTTATCATGATAAAATGATAATTAAAATTCAACATTCTATACTTTGTTGTATGTTATCATATGATAAAATGATAATTAAAATTCAACATTCTACTGACAAATCTTAATTATAAGGATCATTCTATTATTATAACATGCTAGAAAGTATAAAATATAGTTTATTATATATTCTTTTTTAGATGCGACATGTTTTAGTTATTTTTTAATAAAAAAACATGCCCAATAGGGATCAAAATGGAATTTCATAAACCTCAAGGGTCAAAGGTAAAGCATAAACCTCAGGGGTCAAAGTGTAATTTACCTTAACTATTAATGCAACATAACATCAAAATTATCTATATATCTATACAAAAATGGAAGCCTCTCTCTCCCGTGATGTGACACTTGAACTTTTTTTTAAAGAACTAGAATTCTTCTTCCATATGTGAACGGGCTCTCTTTTAAATCCATTTAAAAACCTACTATAAAGATGATAAATTTTTATTCAATGACATTTAATGGTCATTTGATGTTAATCCCCCTCTCTTTCTCTCTCTAACAAGTGAATCACTCATTTCAGATTTCACACTTCTTCGAGCAGTTGCGATGTCCCACTCTTCCGTGTACTAACACGTGGACCACTTCTGGAGAGCCAGAATTCTCGTGTGTTAACACAACTCTTTTAAATCCCATTAAAAGCCCACTATAAAAATAATAAATACCCATTTATTGGTCATTTGATGTTAATTAAAAAAATACAAGCGAACACCTAGACGATTGACTATTGTGATGTCCATGCACTTTTTTGGAGGAAGCTGCCTATGCTAAGTAGCGTATCAAGGTCATCAGGGCATTGACTATAAGAAATGCTACCTCAACTACTGAAATTTCTGTTTGTAAAGCAATAAATCACAGAAATTTCTTTTGTACAGGGCATAACCACCATCCCTTGCTCTCCTCCACTCCATCAGGACCCATTTGCCCACCAAGATTTGTCCCCTCCCTTGGCCTTCTCTTTACACCTGAAGTGCGTTGATCAAAGAGCCGGTCGATCACAGACACACGACGATGATGCAACGGGTATACAAGGATAGGAAAATATATATTTCACGAAATTCCAAAAAAATATCTCAGTTCTTCAGGAATCGAAACCAGACCAGAAAATATTCCCAAATTTTTCGGTTTCAACACAGGGTCCCATGAATCAGGATATTTCATGAAATATCAATCTCTTTTTTTTTTCCAGGATTCCAATATAGGGTCAAAACTTTAAAATTTGAATCCTTGGGTGTACATATCAAAAAGTTTAATTAGTCCAAGCAGTTCTGAAACTTTAGATCTCACCACACACGTGTGCTGATAAAAAGATACGATAGGTTCTGTGTTACCGACGAATAGGATTTCAGATCAACAAGATCTTATATACAAAGCCAACCATCGCAGAGTTTCAGGCTCATGCAACCAGAGAATTCAAAAGCATAGTCGGAAACATAATTATCAGAACACAAAACAGATCACATTGCCTAAAGAGGCCAGTGCATCGGATGACCAGTATGGTCGCATGCCCGACCCTGGCCCAGGTCGGGGTGCTGCCTGTTTCCCTGCAGAGCCAACTCGAGCTCGCCCGAAAACTGACAGCCGCACACATCGCCTGCGTGCCCGAGCCCCATTTCGTGATGCATTTCGTGCGAGCTGCTACTGGCCCCATGACCCTTGAAACCCCATGGATTGTTCGTGTAGCTAACTGTGACTGGTTGAGCCATCGATGCGCCGTTGAAGTTGTCGCTGATCGGCATCGACTGAGCTCGGTTTCTGGAAGCGGGGGTGCACCATGGCTGAGTTGACAGAAGAGAGAGAGCACAGCTCGAGTCGGAGATTCCAGCGAGGCATTGGCTTGGTGGAAGTTCCGAAGCAGAAGTTGGGCCTTGCATGTATGGGTGGGGCTCGTGTGCAGCAACCATACCATGGGGAGTAACCAGGCTCCCCTGCCATTGGTTACTAGCCGACAGATTGCCAGCCCTACCATCAGAACCTGATGGTCTCGGGTAGGTGAAGTCCATGAGAAAGCTTCGGAATCTGCTGTTGTCTCCTGTTTAACAGTGTAAATTGTATGAAACCATCTGAAAATTGTGGTCAGCTAGGAAATATGTAAGAGTTTAAGTGAATAGCATGATGCATCTCACCGTGGAAGGAGGACAGCCGCCCGTAGTACGATGACATCGGCCCAGGGGGTGGCTTCCGGCGACGCTCATTGTGTCCTGCCAAACGACGGCGGCAACTGCGCTTTCCTTGGTCGAATTCAGGCAACTCGTGGAACCTGTGCAAGAATTACATGAAATAGATGCCGGTTTAGTCAAGGTAATCAGCAATCGGTCACAGTTTATAGATAGGTGGATAATATAATCCATATAACAAAAATAAATGGGAGACACATGGAAGCCATCTATAAGATGCGTCGCCCTAAAACAAAATGGATTTCTAGGGTTCGAATTTGATGTAAAAGAGGCAGCTTTGCGAGCTATGAGGTTTGGAGGAGCAATTCAGGCAGACATGATATACCGGTAGGTTTTCCTGCCTAATGGTAGCACAAAGAGCTTCCTGAGATCAAGATATAACCAAGGTTTGAGATGGTTAGGACGAACCCTCAAACTATGATCCATTTTATTTCATGACTCGGTTAAGTTTTAGGTTCGGTTCAGCTATTTAGGTAAAAAAATATTCAAAAATCAGAAAGAAAAAAAATAAGATGTTAGGGTCCGATCCACTCAATTCGATCTATAGTCAGTCGTTTCAGATCCAAATCACGTTGGGATATATGAATCATGGAATAACTACTAATTGCATATGCATATCATTCGAACTAATAGGACAATGATATGAATCTAACCCGATTCAGGGTATTATGCAGGTTCAGATCGGCTCAGATCGGCCAAAATCCAAACCGGTACGGATTTGGACGAACCCTCAAACTATGATCCATTTTATTTCATGATATCAAGTCAAACCTGTCAAGGTTTTGAGACCATATAAAACAAGCTGACAGTGAAAAGATGGTTACAGTTTGCATGAGCTGTGTTGGAGGATGGTTGCTTAATTAACTCTGCTGAGTAACCGGTAGGGACGAGCTCTCGTCTGAACACAAACACAATTAGAACTGCAGTTATATATAGCCTATGCTTGCAACATTTACACATGATATATGTATGCTTTGGGGTAAACCATGAGAAACTAGATAGATCTTGCATCGCCTGAGTTTTCTTGAACCTGATTTGCTATGATTGCCTTGTGTGATGCCTTGGCCTCCTACGATGCTACATCATAGTTCATCTTGATGAGACACCTTGACGCCAAAATGCGTGAGATGCTGATACTAGTTCCCTTCTCTTTTATCTTGATTATCTCTTTATTTTCTGCACTTTAAGACCGTTTTCCTCTTGCCCTAGCTTCTATTTCATCAGATCATAGCTTACAAGAAATATCTTCATCATTCAAAATCAGATCAAATCAGCTATGAGAGAGAGAGAGAGAGAGAGAGAGAGCATGGATATCTGCTATTCTCGAGAGTGATTCGCTCATACAGCCAAATCTTTCTTCAGTAATTTCTCAACAATGATCGGAACTCCAAGCCTAGAAATAAATTTGATATATTCAAATTGTGCTAGATAGCATTGAAGTTCAGCTAAGTCAAATATATCCTAACTGTGCCAGATAAAGTTGAAGCCAAGCTACATTACAAAAGGCAATGTATCATAGAAAGGGTTTGTACAGTTCAAGTTGCAAAATGGGTGGAACGGCAACACACGTGTATGTTCTAAGCCTCCAATAACACCTAAATTTCGGGAGAAAACTGACAGATAAGAACAACAGAAGGATACTGCGTTTTAGAAGAATGGCCCTAAATCTTCTATCATGTAAATTGAGTTTCTAGTGGGACAATCGCAACCAATTTGGTCAAGTGCGAGTGTGTATCTGTGATCCTAAGCCCCAATCGCATATGTGGTCACATATGCGAATATGCCATTGTATAGTTGTTGGAATTGTGCGGCCGCTCAAGTTACTGTGCGACCACACAATCCACCTATGCGTACGAAACCACTCGAGTCACTGTTCGACCGCTCAAGTAATTTGGTGGTCTTGGACCGCATATGAAACCACATAAGCATATAAGCAATCACGCGTGACCACACTAAGTTCACAGCCGGTAGAACCCATGCGAAAATTATTTGGGGGAAGAAATTTGCAACTCAAGATCACTCTCTTCTGACAAAAATTCAAATGATCCATTGCTTAAACACTCACATGCATTAAAGATGAACAAAGGGGAAGATATCTTACATTAGTCTACTATTACCAAGAGTGTGGCACCAGACAATAGAACAGCGATGGGGGACCAAATAAAAGAGCTTAATCTTGCTTGTGTAGAAGCTATCGTTTCCATGGCTGAGACATTTCCGATTTTCATCTTTGTCAAGCATGTTCATTTTCACGGGGTTCATTTGTGGCAGAAGACCATGGCTTTATTTGGATGTGAAAATTTTTTGACATGTGTATCCGTGTCCTCGTGTTGTTTTATGCGGCCTACACTCGAGCATACTTTAAAGCCACCACGAGGAGAGGCTACCTTCATCTTCTGATTCTACTATAAGCACTTACTTTCCTAGCTAGTTGAGATCTCGATTCGATTTTTATGCTGGTTTTGTATGGGACCAAGATACGACCACATTGACCAGTTCTACGTTGGATATTCACCACCAGGTGGTTCGCCTCATCAATACCATTGTCTTCGTGAGTATGATGGTATGGTCTTCGTATTGGTTGGATCGACTACATTGGAAGTAGAAGTGAACGATGCAACCGACATATGAGGCGAAAAGCAAGGAAGAAGAACAAACATCATGACCATTCTATAGAAAAATTAAGCTTTTCAAGTATTCAGGCTTCAGAATACAATAACTAGGGCATGGGAACTTGCCAACAATTAGGGCCATGGGCTTCCCAAACAGGACAATTGGCCCCTTCATGGGCTTCATACAGCTGGCCGGACCCCCTAGTTGGGAGAAACAGGGCAGTCGGACCCATAAGGTGTCCCCTGGACCCCATCACAACCATCCACACCCCAGACCATCCAGAAGCACCGAACCCCCTGAGTTCCTAGAATACCCCACCCTCTTTGAATAAAAAGTTGGTCGGTCCCTTGTGGTGATCAGCATAACTTGCGGTGATTGTAATTATTAGGAATCTCAATCCCATATGGATGGGAATACTAGTGGTGATTAAAGACCTATCTAGTAATCTATAAATAGGGCCTTAAGTTCTCATAATTCAAGCAATGGCATTTGCCAAGATGTAACTGTGTCCTGGTATGTCGCTCTGTTCCCCAATATGCAACTTCATGTTTTATCTTGGTGAGGCACATTAATGGTATGCCAAGAAACACAGATACGGGATACGGGTACGATACGATATGGGTACAGCGATACGGCAAATCTCAAAAAAGTAGGATACGGATACGGCTAAAAATACGGCAATAAATTATTATTTTTAAAATATAAATATTAAATAAAATACTAAATTATTAATTTATTATCTAATAAGATAAGCATTAACATGGGCAAACCTTTTGATCATAGTGCATTCCATGGCCAATTCACCAAGGAGATATAAAAGAACTATTAATTGATAGAATGCATCATAAAGAATAAATTCAATATAGAAGAAGCATGGGTTGTTGCATATTCAATATAAACGAACTATTAATTGCTGTAATTTATCAATGCTTTTTTAAAAAAATAATAATAAAATTTTTATAATTAGAGAGAGATGGGCGACGGACGGCTATAGTTGGGCGTCGGACGGCAGACGGCTGCAGTCGGGTGGACGACAGGCTTTGAGGGAGAGAGACAGACTGATGACTGTTGTCAGGCACGGGCGACGGACTGCAGTCAGGCGAACGACGAGCGTGGGCGACGACAGACGACAAAAGGTGGGCACAGGCGACGGCAGACGACGGTGCAGACGATGGCTAGGGCTGCCTCTCCGCTCTCCCTCTCCTCTCGCTCGATACTGAAATGAGAAAACAAGGTGGGGTTGGGGTTAAAGTCACTGGGTTTGGGTTTAACTTTTAACCAAACCCAAACCCAAACCCGATAACCCAAGACTAAACCAGCCAGTCGTATCCCGTCGTATTCGGACCGTATCCCTCGATATTTTAAGATTTTTAAATCCAGGATACGCCTGAAATATATCGGACACGTATCCAGGCAGTATTCGTGTCCGATACGTATTCGGTACGGGTACTTCATGCATTTTGAAGTATCCGTGCTTCATACATGGTATGATGTGTGACACTTCTAGCTCTCTTTTATTTCATCTTTGCTTTCTCTTAATTTTTTGCATTTTTTACACATGCATGTACGGACTTCTACTCTATGAAACCCTAAACAGATAATTTGATCAGGCTTCCAAATTTTAAATGGGCCAAGTGGGCCTGATCCAAAGGGGCACCGGATGCGTCCTCCTCCGTCGAAGTCCATACATGCATGTAATGTCCCCATCAATTTTCCCAGGGTAGGGAGAACTCAACCCTGTCAAGTGTAGATCACGCAAGCTTCGGCAAGGGGGGGACGGGCGGGCAGCGACAAGAAAACAAAGAGCGGGCGACGGTGATGCGAGGACCGCTCGACAAGATAGAACTCGCCAAAATCTGGCTCTGATACCAAATTGATGCCGGATGACACGTCGTCGTTGCTGTTGAGAGGTAAGAGGAGAGGGGGAGTTTGATTTCACTACCGAAAAAAGAGGAGATGTGGAAGAGGTGCTTCACGCACAGATGAAGGGAGGGAGAAGCCGAGCGTTCAGATAAACAAAGAGGGAGAAGGGACAGAGATTCCTATCACAGGATACAACAAATTTTCATTCATCCATCCATTACAAATGTACACATGATTTTTTATAAACCTTTAAAACAATCCACTTCACATAACTAAATAACCACATAACTACCCACTAACACATAACTACATGATCACCCACTAACACATAACTACATGATCATCCACTAACACATAACTAACCACTAACCCCTTTAAACATAACTAAACACAACTACAAAAATTAAGCAAATAATTAATCTAAACATAAAAAATAATTACAGATAATTCAGTCGGGCTTCCAAATTTTAAATGGGCCAAGTGCACCTGATCCAAAGGGACACCGGATGTATCATCCTCTTCCGTCGAAGTCCGTACATGCATGTGATGTCCCCATCACCAATACTCAGACTCGATTGAAAGTTCACCGAATTGAGTAACTCAAATAATCAACTTGAAACTCGAACTCGAAAGTCCCCACCCAGATCCTCACAGTTGGATCTGAGCCACCGGGAGCCAACCTTGCTGCCGGATCTCCTCGTGCACAAGAATTGAACCATCAGAAACTTAACTCGCCGATTGATCTGCTCCAATGACGTCCTCGTCGCCACCCAGGTGAGGTTTGATTCGAGTGTATAGGTGAGTCAACTTGATATTCTAGCAAGCTGGGTCAACTTGGGTCAGTTTCGAATTGACCCGATGAATTTTTAAACATTAGGAAAGACCATCGTAACATGATTACTACACTAGTAAATGCCCGTGCCCGTAGGGACTCGGATGACCGCAAGGTACTCAGACAATCGGCTTCGGTGGCCACAGCTGCCTTCGAGGTGTGATTCACTTGTTAGAGAGAGTGTGAGGAAGAGAGTATTAATTAACTTCCCAAAAAAAATTAATTAACGTCAAATGGCCATTAAATGCTATTGAATAAGTATTTATCATCTTCATAGCAAGTTTTTAAGGTCTTTATAGTATGTTTTCAATAGGATTTAAGAGTGGTATTCACACACATGAGAGAGGGCTCCATTTGAGTTCTCTCTTTCTCACTCTCTTCAAATCTTGATCAACAACCAGATATATCCCATGCCTTTTTGTCCTAATCAGCTTGCGAACAGCCGTAGCATGTTATATAGATGGTCCCATCTACTTTATATTAGCACATGCATACAAGCACAAATTGAATGGAGTTTACCATCAGAGACGATATCCAACCTTTTGATGTTCACAAAATAAGATAGGAGGATATTTGGTACTTCCTAGAGTCGATGTCATCGCCCACTGCAGAGAGTAACGAAAATAAAACAATCATGAGAAGAAAGCTGTGAAATTCAAAGTTGTCCAAAACCCTTTCAATATCCATTTGGACAGTGATTCTAAATCATTCGGTGATGAGGAGAAACACACAAGGGAAAATAAGAAACTCAAGGCGAGCATACATACGATATATTTAGTTATTTACAAGTCCATTACATCCTCTTTTGCATCACTCCTTAAATATCAGAAAAGACACATAATAGCAGCTCAAATCTAGTGATGCCCCTTTACCTATACTCCAATCTTATTAAGACATTCGAAGGCATGGAATCAAATGTCGACAAAATTCCTCTGGAATTACCGAAATGTTGTTTTTTTAGGATCCGACATACCACATTTTGTTCGACATAACAAAATGTTGGCCAAAATGACCGACATTTGACGAAAACCCAACATTCCCTGTTTTTCCAGGCAATTTCACTGAAAATTCCATTTTTCTCAATAAAAATATCCATCTTTTTCCTCCATTCTAAATATCTTTCCATAACAAACCGATATTTGACCAAAATCGATTGAAAATTGACTGAAATCGAAACAAATTTCCACCGAAATCTTTCCTTTAAAAATACAAGATTTTCATTGCCATTTGACCTAAATCCGACAAATTTCCCTCTTTTCTTTTACCGACCGAAATCGATGTCAAAATCTACATGTAAAATTTTCTTTGAATTTTGAAGGGTTCACCCTTCAAACTAACTTGGCACGATGGCGTGACTATCTAGGTCTTGGTGAAAGTTGAAAAAAATTTGCCTCATAACATGAGTGTCATCAGATAACACTCAAGGACTAGATCAAAATTGAAGTTCCATGTAGGTACCTTTTAACATACTCCCTCAACATTCAACATGCCTTCGAACTTTCCTCCCCGGTTTAATGGTGGTCAATGCTTACCAAATTCTAGAGAGAGAATACCCACCTCTTAATAATGCAAGACCAAAATAAATCGGAATGAATAACCATACCCAAAACCCAAAAACGAGATAACAATAAATTTACATTAACAAAACAAAAGATTAAATCCCACACATAAAAAAGATAATCAAAGATACCGAACAGTTCAAGAAATAAATATATACTAAATTCATTGAAAATTTGCATGGAATCAAATGTCCACAAGTTTCCTACAAAATGACCGAGAAGTCCTTTTTTTTGTAAGGTTCTTACATAGAAATCGCCCGAAATTTCCGTCCAACATCATGAAATAGTTCTCAAAGTCGACCAAAATGACCGACATTTAACCGAAATTCGACATTCCCACATTTTTCGCCACCAATTACACTGAAATCTATCGTTTTTGAGCAAAAGATACCATCTTTTTCAGTGCAAGATTCCATCTTAAGAGGCCGATAAGCCGAAATTTGACGAATTTACACCGAAATCTGATAGATTCGGCGGATTTTCAGCATCCAAACCCGAAACCAGCTTCCGAGTTTAGAGGAATTAAGGAGCAGAAGTGAATAAATGGAGGGAATTCTACAAAGAAAATAATAATAATAATAATAATAATAATAATAATGAAATAAATGAAGGGGAAGGGGGAAGAGGCAGCAGCACCGACCTGCTGCACTGCTGGCAGAACCTCTGCTCGAGGCCCCCCACGATCACCTTGGGGGTCTTGGAGTGATCCCCGCACACCTTGTGCTTGCAGTAGTACGCCTTCGCGCCGGTCAGATCCACGTCGCACCCCTCCACCTGGCACCTGGGCGGCGGCGCCTGCTGCCCTCCTCCCTGCGCCACCCCCTTCCCCTTCTTCGCCGGGGCCGCAGCCTCCGGTGCGGCGGCCGGGGCCCTGGAGGAGCTCCCGCCACCGCCACCGCCACCGCCACCCCCACCCACGTCCTCGAAGTAGATCTTCTTCCCGAATTTCAGGCAGTTGAGGGAGTCATTGGAGCCGCAGCCCCCGGAGGCTGCGAGAGAACGCGAACCCATCTCCGCTTCCACCTACAGCCCGTCCATGGCCTCAGGGGGGAGGAGGGGGGGCCTAAACAGCAGGTTGGGCTTCTTTATAAGTGTCAAGGGCCTTTTGGGGATTAAAAAAAAAAAAAAAGAGGTGGTGCCTGCTGACGATCACTGCTCCCCTGAGCCCTTCTGCTCCAGTGTTAAAAGCCACCCACATGCCATCTTTGGGTTGCAGCACTGTGATGGAGTGTCAGAACTACAGCAAGAGAGAGAAAGATTTGTAGAGAGAGAGAGAGAGAGAGAGAGAGAGAGAGAAGAGAGAGAGATGTGACTGGAGCGTAGAAAGACACACAGTTGTAGAAAACAGTGGCTGTACAGTTTGATCCTCCACCTGCCCCTCTCCAAGCTCCAACTGTGGGAGTGTGAATGGAGATTTTTTAATTGAGAGCCCTTTGAGATTGGGAGGTTGTGGATGCAGCTGTGGGCACTCAGTGCCTTTCCTTTTAAATAAAGATCTCTTTTTTTGGTATGTTTTTTTTTTTTTATGGAGAAAATTCTATCTGAACCAATCAAACTCTAGCTGGGGACCCCCTTTACTATCGGCACATGTTTGATATCTATTATTTGTATGGGCACCCTTTTTTTTTTTGTATCGGCACTCAATGCGTGGATCAATCACCGTCGTTGTCGCCTCCCGCGCAGGTCATCGCTATTGCCCCCGTAACACTCCTCTTCTTCATCCTGTCCGTCGAAAGACTAACATGTCGCCACCAATGTCGATTGCTACATACCGACATTATCATTATGATCGAGGATGTCGGAGAAGGAGACTAATATTGTCAATTCGTACATGCCGATGTCAATGCCGGTAGGTGATAGTGGATATTGTAATGTAAATGTTGGTAGGTTCAGACGCATGCAGCCAGCAATGGGCTGTATATCGACATTGTAGAAACTACATGGCTTCGCCCACGGAAGGTGAGCAAAACCGTGTAGCGTATACATTGCACAGTTATATAATATGTTGCGTATCGTATAGACCGAACGATTTTGGACGTCGACGGCTGGATTTCCTCCATTGGCCTACTTGCTGTGTTTGGCTAATATGTTGTGTCTCGTATACACTTTGCAGGCTCACTCACCATCAGCAATTGTATTGCTTCTTGAAGCTGCTTCAAAATAGTGAGTCGATAGGAGCAAGAAAGGATGTGTGTTGTCTATAAATGAACTAAGACCAAACGACGATATTGTAACTATTTTTTAAAAAATGTTATCCTCTCAATGTGTTTTTTGCCAACTTGGTGTGGCATGATCATAACCATCTATTGCAGTTAGTTTCGATTGGCGAATTAAACTCACAGTCATCCCAGCTGACAGCCAACGGACTGCTATGATGAAATTGTGATGATGTGCCATATGAAGTTGGTAAAGGAAAGTTGGCAAGTGGCTAGCAGAATAGCATTGCCCAAAACAGAACAATAATGGCGTGCAAAGTATGGTTGTAATCATTGCCACATAAGTCTGTAAAAAAGTTAATACAATTGTCAGTTGAATAACATTTTTCTTCTCAAAATGAAGTTGTTTCCTTAGAGCATCTCCAATCGACTTCATTGTTTTTAAAAAGGAGGTGGGAGCTCCTTCAACCGAACTTCATTTTCACCTCCAAATATGCAGCTGATGATTTTGGTCTCTAAATTTGAAGGTTTAGAAGAATTAGAAGGGCTTCTTCAAAATATTATTCATTTTTTGTAAAATTATCTAAATACCCCTCAAAGTAATATAATATGTTTTATTCTATTTGTATTTTTTAAGATAAATACATTAATTACTTCACTTTGATATAAGTTTAAATTCACTAATCCATTTTTGAGGAAAATCATACCATTGAAAGGACCTTGCTAATACCTTCAAACAGAGAAATGTATTAAATAACTTTAGCGTTAATTTATAGTTGTTATCAAATAAGATATGTCATTTTAAAAAAATACTTAATGTTGATTTTTTTTTATAAATATGTGGATATCTTTTACTTTAACATTTAATAAATTTTTATGTTTATAAATAAATGAATTTTTAGAGAAGTATGTATGATTTTTTTTTTAAATGACGGCCGAAACATATATTTCCTCCAAATGGAGAGAATTTTTTGAAAAAATAGAAGCTCAATAAGTATCTCCTAAAAAAATTGGAGGTTCAAATAAACAATGGCCCGCTTCAGGCTCGAACTAATCCCTCCGGGAGTGCCACTTCACTCCCCACTTCAAGATCGGACTAATCCTTCATGATCGAAGCCCAACCCGCTCGGCAATTCCCACTTTAATTAGGAAAAAATAGAGGTGAGGAGGACTTGAACCCACAACCTCTTAAGTCCTCACCACCATATGGATTGCCCTTAGCAAACGTGCACTATTGGTTTAAAAAAAATTAAAATAAAGTCTCACCAACTTTTCCTTCCAAAATATTCTTAAAAATTCTGTACCGGCCTTTTTCTCTGCTTTTGAGTTAGCAGTCCCATAAGGTGTCCCGTACCGTAAGGTGTCATGACCGATGCATCTGCAGCCGTCAGCTCCGGGCTGAGCAGTGTGCGCCCTCCAGCACCTTCCGGGCTGGCCGCAATCGGACGGCTCCGATGGACCGGGCCGGCCACCGTACGTACGGGACGAGTATCTCCTTTCCTTTTATGTGGGATTTGAAACTTTCTGAGAGGGTTTGCTTTTGGGTGTAGAGAGTGATGACTGCGCCTGAGATTTGACAAGATTGGGTCTCAGCTTTTGTGTTGAGGTCTGTATGGATGGAGCCTTACTGTGTGAGAATCTTTTGGATTGGGCCTCTTTGGATTATCTGAGGACACCCCCTTCTTGGGCTTTGTGGGTTTTTTTTTTTTTTTTTCTTTTTTTCTTTTTCCCCCAACACCCAATGCATCTCGGGCCTGCCGATGCTGACCTCTTCGAGACTGACTGCAGATCTAGCAAACCAATGAATGGTGGACAGAATTTCAAGGTTGTCCCTTGTCCTTGATCAAATTACTTGGAATGGCATTGCCCTGCCTCTTTTGTAGAGAGAGAGAGCAGAGAGAGAGAGAGAGGGGGGCACTTTGAGGAGAGAGAGAGAGAGAGAGAGAGGGCACTTTGAGGAGAGAGAGAGAGAGAGAGAGAGAGAGAGAGAGAGAGAGAGAGAGGGGGGGGGGGGGACTTTGAGGTGGGCTTTGGTGGTGTTGAAACTTGAGACCACTAGGGAGGGAAGTCGGGTGTAGGTTTCTCATGGATTGGTTATGAAGTACACACACGTAAAAAAAAAAAAGGAAAAGTTTTTAGTTTGGGGTTTAGGCATACACCCCCTTTGCATACTAGTATTACATAAACATCCTTTTTATTAATTTTATGGGCCAGTTGTACTCCATCCACCTGAGCTTTAGGCCAATATCACTTAACCTTCTTGTTGTTATGAAATTACGTTTTGCCTCCTACTATTCAGTTTTGATTAGTCACAAATTAACAAGAGAGGAAATTCAGTAGCCGACAGAAGAGGTATTGCGCTAACATTTAAAACTATAGGGATCGATTTGGGAAAACGAACTTCAGGAGGGTTACATGATTTTGGGCTAAATTACAAGGGATAGTGTATGTAAAAATCTCCTCAATGGGTTTTTATTAAAAATATCTCATATAATATTACATTAAAACCCCTCTTGGAGGATGTATGCGCGGTAAAAAAGTCAGGTCGTCTTTATTGCGCACATAAAGATTACAAGCTGGTTCTCGATGACTCAGGGGTGATAAGTCAGATGCAGCGAAGATTTGATCATGAGATTATGGGAGAGATCCTCTGGAGGGTCCCTTTGATTCGCGTCTCTACATTACTTTGTGCGAGAGCTCTAGAGGGGTTGCCCTGGATAGTAGTCTTTATAAGGTTTCGGATTTCTTAAGAGGTCGAGTGGTTTTGGTATTTGCTTTGTCCCTTCCGTGTTCGCGCTTTTCTCGACTATGAAGCTTTTGGTGTCGTTTTTCGATCTTCGTGTCTCCCTTAGCTCTTGTTAAATCTTGATGTCTTCGATCGTTGGTTCGCGGTGTCGATCTTATTTTATCTTCGACTTTGGCTTATGGCGTCTGACCATGGCTTTGTTTTGGTGTAGCTCAGGTGTCGGTGTAGCTTTGGCATTAGCGCTTGAACGTAGAAGGAGTAGAGGTGTGCGGTGTTTTTGTTCTTCCAGACTTCGCGTCATATCGATTAGAAAGTATGTTGCTTTACTCGTGATCCTTAGTAGTTGCTTAGCTTTAACACGTGCATGGTTTTAGCGCAAGCATAATTTTGGCTTTGTTATGGCTTTGACTTTTGGCATCTCGTTCTGGTTTATCTTTAACTCTAGCTTCTTGCGTCTGGTTTCAGCGTTACTTTAGTGTAGCTTTGGTGTCGGCATAGCTTTTGCGTTAATGCTTGAATGTAGAAGGGGCAAGGACTTGTGGTACTTTCGTTCTTCCAGACTTCGTGTCGTATCGGTTAAAAAGTTTGTTGCTTTGCTCATGATCCTTCGTAGTTGCTTAGCTTTAGCACATGTGTGACTTTAGTGCGAGCATAGCTCTTGTTTTGCTTAGCTTTTACTTTTGGCTTTGCTTTTGGCTTTAATCGTTTAACTTAAATGGTGATGGTGATATCTTCGAGTCTTCTTGATTCTCTGACTTTGATTTGGCGATGATGGTTGTGGCGTCGACTTTGTTTTTCTTTTTCTCCAGCCTTCTTTGGCGTGATCAGAGTCGAAAGCTTCTTTTGATGACGACGGATGTAACGCTGGTCTCCATACGATGGTTGTATCGTCGGCTTTGTTAATGAAGATGGCGGGTGTAGCACCGATCTCCATACAACGGTTGTAACATCAGCTTTATGTTGAAGATATCAGTTGTAGTACAAATCTTCGTGTGACGGTTGTAGCGTTGATTTTGCTATTGAAGACGATGGGTATAGCACCGATCTTCGTGCAACAGTTTAGTGTTGGTTTTGTTGTTGAAGACAGCGGATGCAGCACCGATCTCCGTGTGACGATTGTAATATCGGCTTTGTTGTTAAAGACGATAGGTATAGCACCAATCTTCATGTTTCCTTACTCAAGCTTTCTTCTTCGTGAATAGAGCGGATGTTTGTTGAAGACGACGGGTATGGTGCCGCTTCGATCTTTTTCTTCGAGTTTCTTTGACGTTTTCGGAGTTGAAGATTATTGGAGACAACGGGGTGATACCGACTCCGGGCCTTCTTTTCCAAGCTTTCTTCTTCGTGCAAGGAGGCGAAGCTTTGATCTTTTGTGCAAGGTCTTCACTTTGATGAGTACATTTGTGGGCTAGGTTGTTCCCTTGAGATGCGCTTGCCCGTGCCTCGTAAAGCCTTTTGGTCGTTGAATATTGGAACCTCCTTCTTTGAAGAGGATTCACGTCTCTAGATTTTGACTCTTGAAACCATCCCCTTGCCCCTCGATTTATAGGCGAAGGAGAGGGGATGGGAGAGATATGTGTGTGATTTTTGAATCCCTTGAATATCTCTCTATGATCGGTGGGATTTATCTTACTTTTTAGAGAAAAAAACAATATTTATCCCTTTTATTTTTTGTAGTAGCGATTATGGATTAGATATGGCTCAATCTTTTAAGATATAAGTCATCTTTGCGCATTCAAATCGATGACGAAACGACTTTCAATCTTATTCATCGGATCGAGGGATTGACACAGATCATGATTGCGTAGATATCTAAGTTACTTCCTCATGTGCATGGTGATTGTTTTCCTTCTTTTCTTTTCTTTTTTCTCTTATTTTTCCTTTTTGGCCGGCCACACCTCCCCATGGGGGAGGGGGCCACGGTTTGCAATAGGGGGCCTGACTTTCGGGTAGGCCCACTTGTCTTTTTTTTTGCTTCGGATAGTGGGTCCGGTGGGCCACACTTGCATGGGTGGACCCACTTGGGTCCATTCAAGTAGGGTTCGGTCCCTTTTTCTTTGAGGCCATTGTGTATGAGCCGGACTTCATGTGCGAGTCGTTGTGTGTAGGTCGAGTTTTATTCATAGACTAATATTGGTACCCACATGAGGTTTTTATTAAATGTTAGAATATGATAGGGGTTACAAATAAAACTTTGGTTAAATTGTACTTTACCCCTGAAGTTTAGCCCAAGAACACTTAACCCATATATATATATATATATATATATATATATATATATATATATATATATATATATATATATATATATATATATATATATATATATATATATATATATATATATATATATATATATATATATATATATATATATAGTAGTGATACATTGCGGCCGGGTAACGTGCGGCCACCCCCTTCGGGGGTATTGTGGGTGCAATTTTGGCATAAGTTTACCTACTACCACGGGACCCACCGGCCCTGCCTGGTGGGCCCACGAGGACTACCACGGGACCCACCGGCCCTGCCTGGTGGGCCCACGAGGACTACCACGGGACCCACCGGCCCTGCCTGGTGGGCCCACGAGGACTACCACGGGACCCACCGGCCCTGCCTGGTGGGCCCACGAGGATTACCACGGGACCCACCGGCCCTGCCTGGTGGGCCCACGAGGACTACCACGGGACCCACCGGCCCTGCCTGGAGGATCCCCAGATACGGCAGCAGAAACCGCCATTTACCCCGGAATTCCCCACCAGAGAAGCCTATAAATAGCAGAGCCTTCGAATGTAAAAGGATCGATTCTGAAAAAAGATCGAATTCTCAGTTCTAAGAAACCAGAGCTCTGGGATTTCTAACTTCCGATCTACCATCTCTCTTTGATCTTCTTTTCTCTTTCGAAGAGATCAGAGAGCTTTCAGTGACACTCGGCCTGTCGAGGTCACTTCAACTGAAGTGTTAGTGAATTCGGGTTGCTCCCTATAGCACGGAGAGGTAGGCTTCGGCTGAACTCCGAGATCACATCTCGTGTCACAATTTCTCTGATTGCATTCCTCTGTTTGCATATCAAAAGGCTTCGACTTCAATCAACAGATCGATCAACGATCTTCGACATCAACTTCGACTCCAATTGACTGGTGCTACGAGAATCTTCGGGTCGGCACGAAGATTTTCCCCCACAGTTTGGCGCCGTCTGTGGGATCCGATCAAAAAGTCCAACTCTCCGCTACTACTTGATCGGTTGAACCTACAACTGATCTTGATAGTCAAACTTCCTCGCTCTCTCGGTTGATCAGACAACTGAACGGCACTCTCGTTGCACCTTTCGCTCTCTGAATGGCGAGGACGAAACATCAAGGTCAACCAGAAGGAAGTAACACTCAACATCAACCTCGCCCTGAGACTCGTTCAATGAGTCAAAGGCTCAATTTCGGGCAGCCCCTTGCTGTCCCCGAGATGGGGGTTCACTCACGAAGCGGGAGATCAGTCGATCGACCGATCGCCCCTCATCCTCATCAATCAATTGGGCAGACTGTCCCTGCTCCTGCTGAAGATCCTCCATCAACTTACCAGATCTCTGCAATCGATTTCCAACTACTCCAACTGGCGAAACAAAACGCCACCCTCACTGCTGAGAGGGATGCTCTTAAGAGAGCAGCTTCCGAAGCTGGGATCGTTCTGCCTATCCCCTCTGCAAGTGAGAGGATCAATCTTCCACAACGTTCAATCCATTCTGAGCAACGAAGATCAAAGGGCACTGCTGCCCTCGAAAGAATTCATCGCGATCCTACTCCCTCTGCTGCTCCCTGGAAGCAGAGTGTCTGGGATCGTCTTGAAGACGAGTCCTCCCAATCCTCCTCTGGTCGCAACTGCGACAAGAGGACACCTTCAAAGATCAACATGCCAAGGAAGCACCAAATGAAAGGCGCTCCTTCAAAGAGCAGAGTCTCCCCTTCCATTCCACTCCAACGTGGACTTGGATCGGACCTTCGACACCGACTTCAACCGGCAGATACTTCAATGCCTGAGCAAGACCTTGCGATCTTGCCTCTTGACCCGCCTCTAGGTCGAGGACACGGTCGTAGGGACGGTTACTCCTCTACCGGGCCTCTACATCGAAGTCTCTTCGAGACCATCTTTCCAAGAGGATGGAGAACTCCTATCCTCCCCAAATTCAACTGCATCAGAGGAGATCCAAGCCTCCACATACTTGCCTTCAAGCAAGCTCTAACGCCACACGAAGAGGAAAACAACGTGCTCTGCCGCACCTTCGCGGGAAGTCTCGATGAGCCTTCGCTCGACTGGTATCACAATCTCCGAGCTGGGTCCATCACCCAGTTCGGTGTTTTGGCTAACCTCTTTGTGCAACACTATCAACTCAATCTAAAGCCAGAGAAGAAACTCGACTCTCTCTACCGACTGAGGATGGGTGCAGACGAGACTCTTCGCAACTTCACGAGGAGGTTTCGCAACGAGCATGTTGCTCTCTCTGGAAGACATCTGGATGATGAAGCCATCATGTTGGCTTTCCAGAACGCTCTCCGCTTCGATCTACACATCTACAACGACTTCATCCGCAATCCCCCTCCTTCTCTGGGTGCAATGTTTGACCGAATTCAAAGAGAGATTGAGGTGGAAGACAATCAAGTCGCTCGGAAAGGGCGAGAAACTAAGAGAAGGCCTGCTGAAAGAGAAGCTCCTAAGTATGCTGCAAAGGCTCACAACGCTGAAGCAGCAGCCCCTCCGGCCAACAAAAGATCAAAGAATGATGGGCGTCGATCTCCGACGAAGACCACTTTCACCGAGTGGAATATGCCAGTCGAACAGATACTCGACCGTATTCAACACGATGAGTATCTTCGGAGGCCTAATCCTCTTCAGCCGAATTCCAAATTCACAGCAGACAAAACAGTCTACTGCGACTTCCATCGAAGTCACGGCCATTCCACCGATCGGTGTTTTCGGTTGAAATTCCATCTTGAAGACCTATTGCGAGAAGGCCATCTTCAAGAGTTCGTTAGAGGCGGACACAATCAACATCGGACCTCTGCAAAGGGGAAAGAAGTATGTTGGATACATCTAATCTCCTCTAACCGGCAAACTATCTCTGTGAATGCCAATGTTTTTGGTATTCATGGAACATTGCACAATCAAAGTCTGACTGGGAAAGAGGTGGATCACCAAGTTCGACGCATCTTCCATGTTCGTTCTACCGCGAGCAAAGAAGATACCTGGATCGAGAAACCCATCGAAGGTCTTTCTTGGCCATCAATCGTCTTCAACGACACCGATCTTCAAGGAGTCCATACTCCACATCGAGACCCTCTGGTCTTGAAACTCATCATCGACAGAAGCACCGTCAATCGAATCCTCATCGACACCGGAAGCTCCATCGACATTATGTTCTCAGACTGTTTCAAACGTCTGGGACATAAGTATCAAAGCCTCGACGTCGTCCCGACTGTGATCACCGGCTTCAATGGTGAACAAAGCATCACAGTGGGCGAATCCAGATTTACCATCGACCTCAGCCGAGAGACTCGAGTCTCGGTGAGGTTTGCAATCGTCGAAGGAATGTCTAGCTACAACGCCATTCTTGGGCGACCATTCCTCCATTAGATCAATGCCATCTCCTCCTCTTACCATCAACTACTCAAATTTGCAACTGGAGAAGGCATCGTCTGCATTCGAGGCGATCAGCAAGCTGGAAGGTCTTGTGAAGCTGCTGCGGCAAAGACAGATCGAAAGATTAACATTGCTCCTCCAAAGCGGCCACGAGATGAAGCTGGTCCCTCTTCTAAATAGCAATCAAAGGAGATTCCGCTGACCGAACCTCCACCAATCGAATGGGAAGCATCACCTTCAATTGAAGAAATCATCCCTATCAATATTGGCAGCGGAGATCTCCCTCGACAAACATTTATTGGTACTGGTCTTAGCGACGCAGAAGCGCAAGACATGGTATCCTTCCTCCAGTCCAATATCGACGTCTTCGCTTGGTGTTTCGAAGACATGCCTGGTATCAATCCAGATGACGCTTGTCACCGACTTGCGATCAAAGAAGAGGTGAAGCCTGTCAAGCAAAAGCCACGCACCATCCGCCCAGAGCTGCAAGTTGCTGTTCAAGAAGAAATCACCAAGCTACTCGCCGCAGGCTTCATCCGAGAAGTGGAGTACCCTACTTGGATCTCTAACATTGTGGCTGTTCCGAAGAAGAACGGAAAGGTTAGAGTCTGCATCGACTTTACCAATCTCAACAAGGCTTGTCCCAAGGACCCATTCCCCATGCCAAGGATTGATAGACTCGTCGATGCCACTGCTGGCCACGAGCTATTGTCTTTCATGGATGGGTATTTTGGATATAATCAAATTCCTCTTCACGCCGATGATCAAGAGAAGACATGTTTTGTGACTAGCCGAGGCCTTTATTGCTACAATGTCATGCCATTCGGCCTCAAAAATGCTGGTTCCACCTATCAAAGGTTAGTCACCAAAATGTTCGAAGATCAGATCGGTCGCAACGTCGAAGTCTATGTCGATGATCTCCTCACCAAGAGTTCCGTTCGGAGCAAACATCTGTCTGATCTGGCTGAAACCTTCCAAGTCCTTCGAAAGTATCGAATGAAGCTCAATCCAGCCAAGTGCGCTTTCGGAGTTCAATCTGGCAAATTCCTGGGTCATCTTGTGACCAGGAGGGGTATCGAAGCCAATCCCGATCAAATTCGAGCCATCATCGATATGCCTTCACCTACAAATCGAAAAGAAGTTCAACGCCTCACTGGAAGGTTAGCAGCACTCAATCGATTCATTTCAAAATCTTCCGATAAATGCAAGCCCCTCTTCGACAAACTACGAAAGACGGATACATCCGGCTGGAGTCCAATCTGTGAAGAGGCATTTCAAAGCATCAAGAAATATCTGATGCAAGCTCCCATCCTGACTGCTCCAATGCCAAAAGAAGACTTGTGGCTCTATCTGGCTGTGACCGATCAAGCAATCAGCGCGGTCTTAGTCAGTAGAAGAGAAGGCGTCGAACATCCAGTCTACTACATCAGCCATACTCTCCTTCCAGCTGAGACTCGCTACTCAAAAACTGAGAAGGTCATCTTGGCCTTGCTCACTGCATCGCGTCGTCTTCAACCGTACTTCGTCTCCCACCAGATTACTGTCATTTCAGAACACTCACTCAAAGATATCATTGACAAAGCTGGTCGAGCTGGTCGAATGACCAAATGGGTGATCGAAATGAGTGCTCTGGGGATTCAATTCGAATCTCGTACTTCTATCAAAGGTCAAGCAATTGCTGATTTTCTAGCTGACTTTCCAGTTGAAGACCCCATCACTTGGGAAGAGGATGTCGACATGCGCTTGGAAGATGAGGATAATCCTCCGATCAATCCTGCAACAAAAATTGATCCAAGTCTTGAAGTTATTGCTGCAACTCCTCCTTGGAAGCTTTATACTGATGGAGCATCAAGTTCGATCGGTTCGAGAACTGGGATAGTCTTAATATCCCCCGAACTTGATCATCTCCAGAAGGCCACTCTCCTTGGATTTAATGCCACCAATAACGAAGCTGAATACGAAGCACTTATTTCCGGACTCGAAATGGCAGAATCCCTAGGGGTAGATCGAATCATCATCTACAGCGACTCCCAGTTGATCATAAGGCAAATCAATGGAGAGTACACAGCTCGTGAAGAAAGAATGCAACTCTACTTAGCCTTAGTACGACGTCTTCAACAACGTTTTACTACAATTGAGTTCGTTCAAATTCCAAGAGCAGAAAACCGAGAAGCAGATGCCTTAGCTAATGCTGCCTCAGTTCTGGGAGACTCGCTTGGAGGAAGGCAAATACAGATTAATTATCAAGAAGTGCCCAAGACCATCCCCGATCAACAGATCCTTACTACTACAAAAGGATCTGGGGGTGGAGATCAGCTTGAAGATTGGAGACGACCAATTCTTGACTTCTTCAAACATGGCAAAATGCCAGAAGATCCAAATCAAGCCCGAAGACTTCAAAGGAAGCTCCCATGCTACATTTTGCAAGGTGAAGATTTATATTTCAAATCTCACAACGGGATGTTGCTCAAGTGCCTTGGTCCCGAGCAAGCACAATCAATCCTGATTGATATCCACTCTGGAGCTTGTGGAAATCATTCGGGAGGAAGATCTCTTGAAGCCAAGACGAAGCTACAAGGGTACTACTGGCCAACAATGGCAAGGGATGCTCAACAAGTCGTTCAAAGATGCGAGCCTTGCCAACGGCACGCTCGAGCTATCCATCTCCCTGCAGATGAACTTCATCAATTATCAAGTCCCTGGCCTTTCCATCAATGGGGGTTAGATTTCTTGGGTCCTTTCCCTCCAACTCCAAGCAGGAAGAAATATCTACTGCTGGCTACTGATTACTTCACCAAATGGGTTGAAGCTGTGCCCCTCTTTCGAGAGACTGACGACGAAGTGATCAAATTCATTCGGCACAACATCTTCTCAAGGTTCGGCACACCTCAAGTTCTTATTGCTGACAATGGAGCTCAATTTGACTCAGACAAATTCCGAGAGTTCTTTCTGAACAACGGTATCAAGTTATTCTATTCAACTCCAAGGTATCCTCAATGTAATGGCCAAGCAGAAGCCTCCAACAGAGCTATTCTTGGTATACTCAAGAAGAAACTCGATGACAAGAAAGGATTATGGGAACAGGTCCTACCTGAAGTTCTTTGGGGATATCGCACAACTCCGAGAAGATCAACAGGGTTCTCACCCTTCTGTCTAACATATGGATCGGAAGCAGTACTCCCAACAGAAAATATATCAAGCACTTTGAAGACCAAAGCTGTTGAAGAAGGAGTCAATGAAGAACTTCGGATCAATGATCTAGACTTCTCCGAAGAATTACGAGATCAAGCATCACTTCGTGTGGCCAAGTACCAACAGAAGATCAAAAGAGCCTACGATGAGAAAGTCTACAAGAGACAATTCCCAGTGGGTAGTTTAGTTCTCAGAGCAGTTTTCTACAACACCAAAGAACACAGCAGTGGAAAGCTTGCTCCCAACTGGGAAGGTCCATATATCATTGAATCAGTGGGAGGCAAAGGTTCTTACAGATTGATCTCGCCAGAAGGAGATAGATTGCCTCGAGCTTGGAATTCTAGACATCTCAAGTTGTTCTATCCGTGATGTAAATTCTGTGATAAATAAAGTGCTCTTTCAAAGTGTTCAAATATGCAAGTGTTCAATTTTTCAATTCAAGTTCTGAAGCAGTTTCAAGTTATTCATATTCAAATTACCAGGTCTTTTAACAAGTTTGGGAGTTAGAGTTGCGACTCAACCCCTTACTAGCAAATGTTAAAAACTGACCACATTCAAGTTACCAAGTCTTTTAACAAGTTTGGGTGTTAAAGTTGCGACTCAACCCCTTACTGGCAAATGTTAAACTGACTTTCAAATTTCGATATTCAATTTCAATCAATTTCTACATCATTTAACAGGTTTGGGTGCTTGAGTTGCGACTCAACCCCTCACATTCAAGTGTTAAACGAATTCAAGTCCAATTTTCAAAGTTACTATAAGTTCGGGTAATTGAGTTGCGACTCAACCCCTTACATTCAAAAGATTATATCTATTCTAATGCTATTAAGATCATGATAGTCAAAGGCATTCAAATCAAGAGACATCCAATTTTCAAACACCAAGAAGATCTTCTATTATCAAAATATGCCAGATACAAGAGTGCGCTGTTACATTTCAAAAATTTACAAGTACAACAATGAAGAAGGAGAAAAGTCTCAAGGCTTGGCCACACTCTTCGCATGCGACTTCTCCCCTTCAGATCCAGGACGAGCTTTGCTCGCCACTGATGCCTTAGAGGATCGGACACTGGAAACATGGGTCCTGAGCGCTTCTGCCACCTTCTCTGCTGTTTCCTTGTAAACCTTGCATTCAGACAGCGCATGCTCTAGTGCCTTCTTGGAAGTCTCCTCTCTGGCAGTGAAGACAGCGTGCTGAGTAGCAAGTTGTTGCTTCAGCTCTTGGATCTCGTTGGTGCGACCACAGGACACTTCCTCAACCTTGGAGAGTCGAGTCTTCAAGGATTCGAGCTCGTGACTCTGTGCCTCACAACGATCCTGCAGCCCCTTGATCTCCAGCTTCCCCTTGCGAAGATCCTCAATCTTGGTTTTGAGAGAGGCTTTCTTCGAAGTCAGGAGCTCTCTCAGCTCATCTCTCTCCGTGGTTACAGCCTCCAGTGCAGCAGTCAAGCGAGATATTTTAGCTAAAGCTTCTTTTGCTCCCGCCCTCATGGAGAGCTTGGTTGCGACATTCATAACTGCTGAGTTCTGCAAAAGAACAAAAGGGTTAGAATTATTATAAAGATACAACTCAGATGATTGATCGAGCAGATGCACCTACCAACAGATCAAGTCTCTCGAAAGCTTCATCCAGAGTAGCCCCCGGGAGGTTGATGAGTTTCCTGATCGCAGCAGTGGGGCGGTTGATGTCAACGTCACCCAAGCTTCTTATTGTTGGAGTCAATCCAGCAGGTGCACCTACAATCAACAAGAGATCAAAGTGTTAGATTATTTTCGAGCTTCAGAGACAAGACATTCAAAGTAAGTTAGCTCAATTACCTGAGGTTTCGACCCTCGGCTCTTTGCCCTTCCGGTGATCAGAGCCACCCTGAGGGGTCGATTTCTCCTGAGTAGGAGTTGGCGCTGGTTGAGGTTGAGGAGCCCCATCACCCACTCGACTTCCCCTCTCCAAATGAGTATGGGGGGAAGCATTCCTCGGAGGAGAGACTCTCTCTTCCTCTTGTGATCCGCCAGGCTGGATGAGTCCTGCCACCATGGCTTCCACCTCGTTTAGCAGAGAGCGAGAGGGGGGTGGGGGTTGCTCAACCTCCACACCCCCGCTCGTTGTTGCTCCTTCAATACGAGGAACATCAGGGGGAATTTGATCGAGGGGCGTGGGGTTGCTTCCAACCCCAGCACTCCTCGATAGTTTTATTTTTAGGCGCATCAGCCTCTTCAACTCATCAAACTTGTAGGCGGGAACCACTCTTTGGCCATTGCCTTCTGCATCCATAACTCCTTCCATCTGACGGGCCTTAGCCTCGTCAATGGGAACAGGAATTGAGTCTTCCCCTGTTGCACCAACAGTGGGGGTGGGAGGAATTTCTTCCTCACCACCCCCATTCTCGCCATCTCCACCAGAGGGAGTGGAAGACAGATCATCATCGCCATCGGCGTCCTCATCTTCGCCATTGCCACTGTTGTCATGGCTGGCATTCTCAGTCCCTTCGTCTTCTTCGTCACTCACTTTCTTCTCTCTCTCTCTTCTTCTTCTTCATTCTTCTTCCCTTCTTCTTCCTCTTCGTTTTTCTTCCCTTCATTTTCATCTTCCTTTGGCTTGGTAAGGGTTTTTCGCTTCTTCTTCACGGGGCCTCTTTGGAGCACCAACTTCTCATCCAAGGTAGGCAATCGGCGCCTTGCAGTGTAAATCTTCTTCTCGGCCCGAATCTTTCGAATGATCTTACCCGACTGAGGGTCCTCCTCATAGTCCGAGTATAGAACTTCGTTATCCTTGTATCTATCTTTCGATCGGTGGAGGAGATTGGCCTTGCCATATCTCACTGGGCAGTTGGAGAACTGCTTCCACGACCTGGTTCCACAGGTCAACTCCAGAAATAAGTTGTCGATGGCTCCGGCTCTCTCAGAAGTCCAGGCAAAGATGCCTCCCTCGCTGTACATCTTCACTGCCTCGTGCACGCTGTCTCGGGGGGTGTCGGGCACTGACATGGGTGTCCATGCACCAGAAACAGAAATTGGCCAATCTGTGTATAACTTGTCAGAAGGGACTGTATCAGTTAGCGGGCGCAGCGGAGATACCCCGGTCAAGTTATAGAATGGGCTGTCCCTTCTGAAAGCCCATCTGTAGTGGAAGAAAAAATATCCTAACTCGATCCGGGCAACCTCTCCTTCTGGGATACTAGAGTAGCAGGCCTTCAAGTCTTCCTGGAAATCCGATTCCATGCGGCAGAATGCGTAGATGATTCGCCAGGCATTTCCTGTGACCTGCCCCGGGCAAAGGCCAGAAGTGTTCAGCAATCTTGCCGCAAAGGGTGGCAACGGTAAACGCAGACCGCAGTTCATTTGGCCGATGGTCACAATGGTTCCCATGACCTTTTCGTTACTGGCATAGCTGGTGAAGACGGTCTTCTTGTCGATACCAAAAGCCGTCTGGATGCTAGGGAGTGAAGGTTGCGCCCCCTTCCCTTCTGTGAAATAAGAGAGCAATGTTTGCCACTTCTTTCTTTTCGTATCCGTGAACTCACCGCCTGTATTGTACATATACTCTACCTCCTCTGTCAGAGGCATGAGCGGACCCAGAACAGACTGTACTTTAGGGATGAACTCTGGCCTTGATGGCGCTGAGGCAAACCCTACTCCTTGGTACCGCTTGCCCAGTTGGCCAAGTTCGGCAAGTGCGACCTTGCCTTTGCCACGACCCCTCGGAGGAGATGGAACCTCAACAATTTCCTTCCCCTTCCTCTTCGAGGGAACCGTACCGGACTTCTTCGAACTGCCAGAGGAAGCCATTCGACCGATCAAACAAGAACATATCAGAAATCAGGGGAGCAAGAGTCTGGACTTCGAAAAATTTTGGAAGCGTGAAGCAAAAATGACAGCCAGTGAAACTTTTATCCCAGGGTAAAATAGGTACGCAAATCGAGAAGACACGTGTCTTCACCATATCAAATCGCGTGTTTTTGTAGGTACACGTGGCATCCATCCGTAGCAAGCGCAAAACCAGGCGAACAGTCGCAACCAGGCGAAACGTCGGACCTACCGGTCCACATGAACCAACGGTCCAAGCAAGCCACCGGTCTGGGTAAACCGGACCGCCGGTTCAAAGCAACGTTCAAGCCAACCAAAGATTCAAAACAGGAAGGATCAAGCTCCATCAATGTTCGAAACTCTGCCAAAAAATTGAAGAGCAAAGCAGTGAACCTTCTCTGAAGGGCAGGTTCAAAACTTAAAATTGGACAAGTCCAAATTTCTACTGGATCTGGCAAAAAACCAAGGTTTTTTGCCGATCACTCGAACCTTGACCGGATTTTTTTTCACCGATCGGACAAACATGTCCGATCGGCGAAAATTATTTGATCGGTCAAATTTCTACTGGATCTGGCAAAAAAACCAAGGTTTTTTGCCGATCACTCGAACCTTGACCGGATATTTTTTCACCGATCGGACAAACATGTCCGATCGGCGAAAATTATTTGATCGGTCAAATTTCTACTGGATCTGGCAAAAAACCAAGGTTTTTTGCCGATCACTCGAACCTTGACCGGATATTTTTTCACCGATCGGACAAACATGTCCGATCGGCGAAAATTATTTGATCGGTCAAATTTCTACTGGATCTGGCAAAAAACCAAGGTTTTTTGCCGATCACTCGAACCTTGACCGGATATTTTTTCACCGATCGGACAAACATGTCCGATCGGCGAAAATTATTTGATCGGTCATATTTCTACTGGATCTGGCAAAAAACCAAGGTTTTTTGCCGATCACTCGAACCTTGACCGGATATTTTTTCACCGATCGGACAAACATGTCCGATCGGCGAAAATTATTTGATCGGTCAAATTTCTACTGGATCTGGCAAAAAACCTTGGTTTTTTGCCGATCACTCGAACCTTGACCGGATATTTTTTCACCGATCGGACAAACATGTCCGATCGGCGAAAATTATTTGATCGGTCAAATTTCTACTGGATCTGGCAAAAAACCAAGGTTTTTTGCCGATCACTCGAACCTTGACCGGATATTTTTTCACCGATCGGACAAACATGTCCGATCGGCGAAAATTATTTGATCGGTCAAATTTCTACTGGATCTGGCAAAAAACCAAGGTTTTTTGCCGATCACTCGAACCTTGACCGGATATTTTTTCATCGATCGGACAAACATGTCCGATCGGCGAAAATTATTTGATCGGTCAAATTTCTACTGGATCTGGCAAAAAACCAAGGTTTTTTGCCGATCACTCGAACCTTGACCGGATATTTTTTCACCGATCGGACAAACATGTCCGATCGGCGAAAATTATTTGATCGGTCAAATTTCTACTGGATCTGGCAAAAAACCAAGGTTTTTTGCCGATCACTCGAACCTTGACCGGATATTTTTTCACCGATCGGACAAACATGTCCGATCGGCGAAAATTATTTGATCGGTCAAATTTCTACTGGATCTGGCAAAAAACCAAGGTTTTTTGCCGATCACTCGAACCTTGACCGGATATTTTTTCACCGATCGGACAAACATGTCCGATCGGCGAAAATTATTTGATCGGTCAAATTTCTACTGGATCTGGCAAAAAACCAAGGTTTTTTGCCGATCACTCAAACCTTGACCGGATATTTTTTTACCAATCGGACAAACATGTCCGATCGGCGAAAATTATTTGATCGGTCAAATTTCTACTGGATCTGGCAAAAAACCAAGGTTTTTTGCCGATCACTCGAACCTTGACCGGATATTTTTTTCACCGATCGGACAAACTTGTCCGATCGGTAAAAATTATTCGATCGGTCAAATTTCTACTGGATCTGGCAAAAAACTAATGTTTTTTGCCGATCACTCGAACCTTGACCGGTTGAATTTTGACCGATCGGTCAAAATTTAACCGATCAGTCAAAATTTGTCCGATCGGACAAATTTTGACCGATCAGTCAAAATCTTTTGATCGGTCAAAATTCTACTAGATCGGTCAAAAAACCGTGTCTTTTGACCGATCACGCGATCCTTGACCGGTTGAATTTTGACCGATCGGTCGAAATTTGACCGATCGGTCAAAATTTGACCGATCAATCAAAATTGATTGGTCAGTCCTTTTTTACGCTAACACACGACAAGTTTCTTCGTGTCCTTTTTTCAAAACAGGGAGTTGCTGTTTTTTGCACCAAATCCAAGCCAGCCAGAATGCACTCTAGCTAACTTGGAGGGGGTAACTGTGGGTGCAAATTTTGGCATAAGTTTACCTACTACCAGGGACCCACCGGCCCTGCCTGGTGGGCCCACGAGGACTACCACAGGACCCACCGGCCTTGCCTGGTGGGCCCACGAGGACTACCACGGGACCCACCGGCCCTGCCTGGTGGGCCCACGAGGACTACCACGGGACCCACCGGCCCTGCCTGGTGGGCCCACGAGGACTACCACGGGACCCACCGGCCCTGCCTGGTGGGCCCACGAGGACTACCACGGGACCCACCGGCCCTGCCTGGAGGATCCCCAGATACGGCAGCAGAAACCGCCATTTACCCCGGAATTCCCCACCAGAGAAGCCTATAAATAGCAGAGCCTTCGAATGTAAAAGGATCGATTCTGAAAAAAGATCGAATTCTCAGTTCTAAGAAACCAGAGCTCTGGGATTTCTAACTTCCGATCTACCATCTCTCTTTGATCTTCTTTTCTCTTTCGAAGAGATCAGAGAGCTTTCAGTGACACTCGGCCTGTCGAGGTCACTTCAACTGAAGTGTTAGTGAATTCGGGTTGCTCTCTATAGCACGGAGAGGTAGGCTTCGGCTGAACTCCGAGATCACATCTCGTGTCACAATTTCTCTGATTGCATTCCTCTGTTTGCATATCAAAAGGCTTCGACTTCAATCAACAGATCGATCAACGATCTTCGACATCAACTTCGACTCCAATTGACTGGTGCTGCGAGAATCTTCGGGTCGGCACGAAGATTTTCCCCCACAGGTATTTTCGATTTTTTTTTTTTGGGATTGATCACCCACCCTTGGATTGGACACACAAAAAATTTCAGCCCGATCCAAGACTTGTAGGCCGTCCAAATGTGTTGATCTTTTATCGATCGTTCATTTTTTTCATCATTTTGATCAACACATTTGGATGGCCTACAGGTCTTGGATCGGGCTGAAATTTTTTGTGTGTCCAATCCAAGGGTAGGTGATCAATCCCCAAAAAAAAAAAATTCCGAAAATACCTCCGAAGAAGGTGCCGCACGTTAAGCCCGCACGTTACTCGCCGCAATGTATCACTACTCTCTCTCTCTCTCTCTCTCTATATATATATATATATATATATATATATATATATATATATATATATATATATATATATATATATATATATATATATATATATATATATATATATATATATGGGTCAGGTTCAATGGACACTGTTTTTGCACTCAATTTTTTACACCGATTTTCAAAACATTAGATAGAGGTTTCAGAATTTCTTGATTTTTTGTAATCATAATCACCTTATCCTAGATAGCACGTCCACAAAAAATCAGAACATTCTAAAGCTTCCAAGTACATCAAAACTAAAAGGCTTTATCGATCGTCCATTATAATCGTTAATTTGATGAGTACATTTAATAAGTCTACAGGCTTTAGAATGTACTGATTTTTTGTAGATGTATTATCTAAGACAAGATGATTATGCTCACAAAAAATCTAGAAATTTTGAAACTTCTATTAAATGGTTTGAAAATCGATGTAAAAAATTGAGTGCAAAAACAGTGTCCATTGAACCTGACCCTATATATATATATATATATATATATATATATATATATATATATATATATATATATATATATATATATATATATATATATATATATATATATATATATATATATATATATATATATATATATATATATATATATATATATATATATATATATATATATATATATATATATATATATATATATATATATATATATATAGAGGAATGGGATGCTGCCTATCAAAGCAGCATTTTTTGCTGCTTTGAGACATTGTTTGACCATCCTAGAAGTTTTGGAATTTGATGAAATTTGGTGAGGGTGTTGTCTAGGGTAAGATGATCATCCTCACAAATTTTCATCAAATTCCAAAACTTCTAGGGGGTTCAAATGGTCGAAGCAAAATCAGTCGTCTGCAGTCGCCGTTAAAATCTGCAGCATTTTGCTTCGACCATTTGACCCTTTTAGAAGTTTTGGAATTTGATGAAAATTTGTGAGGATGATCATCTTACCCTAGACAACACCCTCACCAAATTTCATCAAATTCCAAAACTTCTAGGATGGTCAAACAATGTCTCAAAGCAGCAAAAACGCTGCTTTGATAGGCAACATCCCATTCCTCATATATATATATATATATATATATATATATATATATATATATATATATATATATATATATATATATATATATATATATATATATATATATATATATATATATATATATATATATATATATATATATATATATATATATATATACCCACCAGGGGATTGGAGTGTTGGCAAAGCAACTGATGCTTTGGTGATGAGGTTGTGGGTTCAACTCTTCCTCCCCTCGATTTACCCAGGAGTGAAGTGGGAATTGCCGAGTGGGTCGGGCTTCACTCCCGGAGGGATTAGTCCGAGCCTGAAGTGGGCCATTGCCCGAAAGGTTTCGGGACACCCGCCGATGTCAAAATATATATATATATATATATATATATATATATATATATATATATATATATATATATATATATATATATATATATATATGTAATAAACTACAATTTTCTCCTCTTAATTCAATAGATTAAATATAAATTATGGAAAGAGGAAATTTATTAGGTTACAAGAGGGGTATTTTGCTAACATTACAAACGATAGGGACCGATTTGGAACAAAATAGACTTCAGGGGGGGTTCAGTGATTTTGTGCTAAACTTTAGGGGGTAAAGTGTAATTTATTCTAAAACTTAAAAAGCGGAGGTGTTTTGAGTAATATCAATGTTTGTCAGGGGGTAGGTGTGCAAATCTATTTTTACTTTTGGGGAGGGAATGTTTCCTTTCTTCATTGGGTTTAGAAAGGTGTGGTTGGACAGAACTTTACTTAATATGGCATGATGACAAGTAATTAAGAATGAGTGAGAGGTACCATTGCCATGAGGGGCCTGGCCCTCTGATGGAGATGAAGGCTGGAACCCTGTCCCCATCTCAGGAATTGGCAGCTGAGGGCATTAACAATTGTGTTAGGTTTTGTGTTGGTAGGGTTCTTTCTTATTTGGGTTAGGCAAGGAGTGGTTAATCTGATCCTTACTTAACCTGGCATTAGTTAGGAGCAAGTGGAAGGTAACCATGTAGGGCCTGCTTTGATGCTGATGGAGGTTGGTGGAATTTTTTTTTTTTAATTTTTAATTTTTTTAATTTTGGAGGGTACATGATGATACTTGGTCAGTCTAGCTACTAGTGTAGTTCGGATTAAACTGATGGTTAGAGCAGTCACCACAAAGAGCTTAGAAAGGCCCACGGGCCTATAAGTGTTGGGTTTGGCCAACCGAAGCCCACACATGAGAACCCAGACCCGAGACCCGGACCAGGTTTGTTCGGGCGCCACACTGTTGGTGCCTGGCACCGGTTTTGACAGAGAGGGGAGGGGAGGGGGACTCGACAGTTCACTCAGGCATCGGTGTTGGTCTCCCGTGCGCCCTAAAAACCGGGTACGGTTTCGGGTTGTGTTTGGCCGCTGGATAAAGTGGATTCGGCTAGTTTTGGTATACTATGAGTATGCGCTTGTTCCCCTATTGAAGGGAAGCAAGGTTAGACTCATTGTTCCCCTATTAAAGACATGTGGGACTCATTGTTCACAACTATGAGGTTGCTCAAGTTCGTTCATGGAGGAGGAGGTTTGCATGAGGGAGAAAGGGTGGGGGGGGGGGGGGGGGGGGGGGGGGGGGGGGGCTCCTTTCGAGCTTTTGGATGTTCATGGCGATGGTGACAAAATGTAGTACGGCTTCTCGATAGAAGGTTGAGAGAGAGAATTGAAGTACGATGATTTAGGGTTTGCCGTAAGGAGAGTGAAGAAAGAGGATGAAGGAAGAGACAAAGAGAAAAGGAGGAGAAAGATGATACAGTGTGCATATCATTTTTCGGATTCTTCGACGAGTCTACCGTTTTTCGATTCGTAGCACGACGCTTCTGGTTACATCCGACGGATTATTTTTCGGATTCTTCGACGAGTCTACCGTTCTTCGATTCGTAGCATGATGCTTCCGATTACATTTGACGGATTATCGCGGATTCGTGGTATGTGCGCAACTTTGGAATCCGGACTTGATATCCACCCAATATAGTAGGTATCAGGGACTCAGATCCTAACAATAGAGGGGATGCAACACCAACTGAACTATTTGGGTTTAAGGTCGGTAGAATTGAAAGATACGGAGTAAATAGCTCCAAACAAATTCATAGTGAAACTCAAAGAAAATGATGCAAGACCAGGTGGTCTGTTAGGGAATGTAATGTCTCAAAAATAACCGCTCAATTATTAATTTATTATTTTTTTTTTTTTGCTCGCCAGTTGGGGTACTTAAAACTCAATATTCTACTCACAAATCTCAGTTTTAAAGATCATTTTATCATTATAACATAAAAAAATATATATAATATTCTTTATTATAACTCAATCTTTAGACAAGCCATGGTTATTGTGTGTACCATTCCCTTTTGGAGCCGGCCACGCAACAGTCGGAGAGAAGGAGGGGGGTCGGCCATGCAACAAACACCCCCCCTAGTTCGGTCGGCGTGTCTCCAGACGAAAGGGAGGGCAGCAGCCCCGACCCCCCCTTGCCTCAGTCGGCATGTAGCCAGAAGGGGGGAGGGGTCGGTCGATCGGTCACCAAGGAGAGAGGGGGCAGCACACCCCCCCCCCCCCCTCTCCTGGGTCGGCATGTAGTCAGAGGGGGAGGCAGCACACCCCCCTCCCCTTTCTCTCTCCTGGGTCGGCATGTAGCCAGAGGGGGAGGCAGCACACCCCCCTCCCCTTTCTCTCTCCTGGGTCGGCATGTAGCCAGAGGAGGAGGCAGCACACCCCCCTCCCCTTTCTCTCTCCTGGGTCGGCATGTAGCCAGAGGGGGAGGCAGCACACCCCCCTCCCCTTTCTCTCTCCTGGGTCGGCATGTAGCCAGAGGGGGAGGCAGCACACCCCCCTCCCTCCTTCTCTCTCCTGGGTCGGCATGTAGCCAGAGGGGGAGGCAGTACACCCCCCCCCTCTCTCCTGGGTCGGTATGTAGACAGAGGGGGAGGCAGCACCCCCCCTTCTCTCTACCTCGCACGGCTGGTTAACAAGGCTGCGAAAAATGTCGGAGGCTACGCTGCGCTGACAACGCCCTGCGATTTCCGACCCGGAGTGACCAGGTGTCAACCGCGCGCCACGTCACCGCGGCGGTTGAACTCATTGCGGGGACACGTCACCCCCCCCCCCCCCCCCCCCCCCGATTTTCAGGGAGCGTTGTAACCGTCACCCCACACTATAAAAGGGGATCTACCCCTTCAGCATAAGAGGAAGAATTCTAGAGGAAACGCTGCCCGTTTCATCCCGGAATTTGTGGAGCTGCGGAGGTCGGTCGGTAGGTAGCCAGAGACTGTCTACGGAGGCCGGTCGGTAGCCAGATACTGTCTGCAACGACCGGTAGCCAGATACTGTCCGCAGCGACCGGTAGCCAGATACTGTCTGTAGACTGTCTGCGGTCGGTAGGTAGCCAGAGACTGTCTGCGGAGGCCGGTCGGTAGCCAGATACTGTCTGTAGCGACCGGTAGCCAGATACTGTCCGCAGCGACCGGTAGCCAGATACTGTCTGCAGACTGTCTGCGGTCGGTAGGTAGCCAGAGACTGTCTGCGGAGGCCGATCGGTAGCCAGATACTGTCTGCAGCGACCGGTAGCCAGATACTGTCCACAGCGACCGGTAGCCAGATACTGTCTGCAGACTGTCTGCGGTCGGTAGGTAGCCAGAGACTGTCTACGGAGGCCGGTTGGTAGGTAGCCAGAGACTGTCTACGGAGGCCGGTCGGTAGGCAGATACTGTCTGCAGCGACCGGTAGCCAGATACTGTCCGCAGCGACCGGTAGCCAGATACTGTCCGCAGCGACCGGTAGCCAGATACTGTCTGCAGCAACCGGTAGTCAGACGCTGCCTGCAGCGGTCGGTAGTCTGAGTGAAATTGCAGAGGTCGGTAGTTTGAGAGACCGGTCCTCGGGGTTTGTAATTGGGGTTAAGATAAGAGATTGTACCCGAAAAGATAGTTCTAGTGCATTCTCGCCCCCCCCCCCCCCCCCCCCCCGTGGTTTTTTCCCTTTCGACGTTGCGAAAGGGTTTTTCCACGTAAATATTGTCTTCACTCTTCTCTTTGGCTTGTTGGATTGTGCTTGCCACCCGAACCGCCCGGTTCGATTCAGAACCCCCCACAATCTTGGCGCCGTATATGGGACAGTCTTCGAGACTTCCTACTAGAGCTTTTGACTATTGACCCGTGGGTGTCGACCAGTCCGAGGCTACCTGCAACCAGCAGTCCACGACCATGCGGTTGAAGAACGATGGCCGGTGGACCGTATCGTACCCGCTCGACGTCACAGCTCCCGTCCGAAACTGCGCCACTCGGAGTTGCCAATGATGTCGGACGTCTTGTTCAACAGCCAACGACATGGAGTGCGTAGTCCCGTTGGCGAATCCTGTACTGGGGGTCGGGGAGTCCAGTCAAGCTCCGGTAGCAACCCTGGCTCCTCTGACAGGGGGTCTATCGGAAGCTTTTCTGGCCACAATGATGATGACCCAGCAAGCTCTCACCACCCAGCTCCAAACGATGCAGCGCAACTACGAGGAGTTGCGTGACTTCGTGCGGGCCGCACCGACGGGTGGTCTACTCAATCAGGGCATGTTGGCCCAAGCGGGACAAAGTCTCCCCACTCAAGCTGCCCCACCAGTGCAAATGCAGCCGCAACCAGTGCCTCAGGTGGAGGTCAGGGTTAATCGCTCGGTGGAGGTCCAGAGTGCAAATCCCGACGGGCGAGACTCGAGTAGCCCGGAGCCTGCGGAGAGAAACAAGCATGCACGAGCGGCGTCGGCACGCTCGGATGTCTGGTCCCGGCTTGGGGCACACCCCCGACAGCCGCCTGCCTCCAAGCATTACTCGAAGACGGACTCGGCACAAGTTCATCACCCGAAGCGCGACGGCGAACATCATCGTCAGCCGAGTGATAGTCATCACACTCGGATGACGCCAGCCAGTCGGCAGCCGGCTCATACTACTGATCGGAGGAGCGTACACGAGCGCATTCGGGTACATGCGTCGGAGCGACTCGGGGAGCGAGAGCAGATCCAGCAAGACCGACCGGGGGTCCGAGCTCCCGACCGGTTGGAGAAAGTCGCCATCCGAGGAGCCGCACGGTCGTCGCTTGTCGAGAAGCTACTCCGGGAGCCATTCCCTCGAGGGTGGAATCCTCCACGCCTTCCCAAGTTTGACGGATCGAAAGACCCGGTGGAGCATGTACTGGCTTTCCGGGATGCTCTGGTCCCGCACGAGGATGATCATATCCTCTGTCGGACCTTCGCCAACAGCTTGTCGGGAACGCCCTTCGAATGGTTCCACAAGCTCAGGCCCTTGTCCATCTCCTCATTCTCGGAGCTGAGCACGCGGTTCATCGACCAGTACCGATGCAACCGTAGGGAGCTGAAGACTCTGGAGTCACTCTTCGGGATGAGTATGACCCAGAAGGAGACACTCCGACAATTCTACCATAGGTTCAGGTCCGAGTACCTGAGCTTGGCGGACGCAGACGGGCAGGATCGCATAGTGATCGCGGCCTTCAAGAACGCCATTCAGCCTGCCCAGCTCGTCAATGCGTCGCTCATCAAGCGAACCCCGAAGACGATTGATGAGCTGTCGCAACGCGTTGAGAAGTACATCAAGATCGAAGACGCAGACCGCAAGAGGAAGGCGGTGGAAACCAGAGCCCCGCACCAAGGCTACCCCAAGCCAGCTACCGTGAAGAACGTCAACAAGCAGCAGGGGGAGGCGACGCGGCATGACGCGAAGCGGTAGAGGCAAGACAGGCCCGCGAGGCCACAGTGGAACAGGGAGTTCACAGTACTGAACGCCCCCATAGACCAGATCCTGGAAGCCATCAAGGGCGAACCATACTTCAAGTGGGCGCAACCGCTTGAACCCGGAGAGAGGGGAGCCAGAGATGCATCAAGGTACTACGAGTACCACCAGAGCCAAGGCCACACTACCCTGCAGTGTCGGGCGCTCAAACATCATATCGAGGATCTCATTGAGGCCGGCCATATTGGTTGCTTCATTGACCTCCCTCAACGTAAGGAGACTAAGGCTGTGGGAGAAGTCCAGTGTGGAGCGACGGTACAACGCTTACCGGGTCCTCCGCCAGAAAGGCGTCAGCTCCGAGAGGTAGATGCAGTCTACGGGTACCATGGCCCGGTACCATCATCAAATGCCATCGACCGACAGGTGCGACGTATTGAACAAGCAAGGCAAGTCCACCATGTGGTACTCGACCCTGTCATCCGTCCCGAGCCAAGAGTGGAAGCTGCAGTACAGTTTTTGGCGGCTGATCTGGTCGGAATAGAGAGGCCTCACAACCATCCCTTGGTCATACGGCTCCAGATAGCCAATTGCCTTATGAAGAGAATTCTGGTCGACGCCGGAAGTTCGGTAGATGTGCTCTTCCTCAGCGCCTTCGACGCCATGCAGCTAGATCGCGGACAGATGACCGAGTCGTCGTCGACGATAACGGGCTTCACGGGGGAGGCTGCAAGGGTGGTTGGTGAGATCACCCTCCCGATCACAACAGGGCATCTCACTAATCTTACCCGGTTCATTGTGATCGAAGCTCACTCGGCGTACAACATCATCCTCGGAAGACCGTGGCTCCACCACTTGGATACGGTCCCCTCGTCGGCCCACCAGGTAGTGAAGTTTTGGACCGACAAGGGTGTGATGAGCATTCAAGGTGACCAGTCCTCGGCAGCCAAGTACGAGCTCAGTGCCATCCATCTGAAGACGACATGCCAAATCGAAGGAGGAGAGCCAAGTGAAGGCGGCATTGAGTTGGGCATCCTCAACCTCTGGACTGCGAAGCAGAGTCAAGAAGCACCAACGCTCCAGCACCATGCCCTATCAAGCGCAGGAGCGCGAGGAGGCCAAGCATCTGAGAAGAACGACCTGTCAGTTGAACTTAAAGAACTGACAGTGTCGGGGGACCTGCTGAAGACCGACCTATCAGCTGAACGTAAAGAGCTGACAGTGTCAGGGGACTTGCTGAAGACCGACATGTCAGCTGAACGTAAAGAGCTGACAGTGTCGGGGGACCTACAGAAGACCGACCATTTAGTTGAACGTAAAGAACTGAATGCGTCGAGGAGCTTGAAGAAGGCCGATCAGTTAGCTGAACTTAAAGAGCTAACTGGTCCGAGCGACCCGATGGAGACTGACCTACCAGCTGAAGGTAAAGAGCTGAGCAGGAGGACGCACCCTCAGAAGACCGACCGACCGGTTGAACCTAAAGAACCGGATGAGTTGGAGAGCCCGAATGCGAAGTGGGAGGAGTCGCCCGCTGTCGAGCCAATTCTGCCCATGGACTTAGGAGAAGCGGGCCATCCGAGGATAACTTTTCTCGGGTCGCAGCTGCCGAAGCATCATGCCGAAGCTATGACGACATTTCTCAAGGCAAACCTGGACGTGTTCGTATGGTCAGTTGAGGATATGCCAGGCATCCACCCCGAGGTAGCCTGTCATCATCTCAACATTCGAGAAGGAGCTGCACCTGTACGTCAGAAGCCCCGGTCGCTAGCACCGGAAAAAGCAGCAGCTGTCAATATGGAGGTAGAGAAGCTGCTACGAGCGGGCATCATCAGAGAGGCTCGGTACCCGAAGTGGATCGCTAACGTGGTCGCCGTCCCTAAGAAGTCAGGAGCCATTCGGGTCTGCATCGACTTCACAAATCTCAACCAGGCATGCCCAAAGGACAGCTACCCGCTACCACGCATCGACCCCCTGGTGGATTCCACGGCGGGACACGAGAGGCTCTCGTTCATGGACGGCTACTCGGGCTATCACCAGATCCCCATGAATCCGGAAGACCAGGAGCACACGACCTTCGTCACGGGTCGAGGGCTCTTCTGCTACAAGATGATGCCTTTCGGGCTGAAGAACGCGGGAGCAACGTACCAGAGGCTGGTGAACAAGATGTTCGTCGACCAAATCGGAAGAAACGTGGAGGTCTACGTCGGCGACTTGCTTGTGAAGAGTCGGGCTGAGGATACGCATATACAAGACCTGGAGGAAACCTTCGCAACCTTGCGGAGGTACAGTATGAAGTTGAACCCGGCCAAGTGCGCCTTCGGCGTGACGTCGAGAAAATTTCTGGGATACTTGGTCACCCGACGGGGAATCGAAGCCAACCCGGAGCAGATCCGTGCTTTGGAGGAGATGTCGTCACCCAAGTCACGAAAGAAAGTCCAGAAGCTTACCGGACGGATCAACGCCCTCAATCGCTTCATTTCCAAGTCCTTAGACCGGTGTCGGCCCCTGTTCGAGAGGCTGAGTAAGCTTGCACCTTTCAACTGGGACCAACGCTGTGAAGAAGCATTTCAGGAGCTGAAGACGTATCTTGGCCGACCCCCTATCTTGACAGCCACCCAGCCAGGTGCAACGCTGGGGGTGTATCTTTCCGTATCGGAGGCAGCAATCAGTGTTGTACTGATATGCAAGAGTGAAGGAGTGGAGAAGCCTGTCTACTACGTCAGTCGCATCATGACGTCAGCTGAAACTCAGTACGCGCGGATCGAACAAGTAGCCCTGGCATTAGTGTACGTGTCAAGGAGGCTTCGCCCGTACTTCGTCGCTCACCCCATCGAGATCATCACAGAGCACCCCCTGAAGGAAGTACTGGATAACTCTACTCGGGCAGGTCGGCTGAGCAAGGGGGCTGCAGAGCTGCAAGAGTTTGGTCCTCGGTATGTGCCTCAGAAAGCAGTCAAGGGCCAAGCACTTGCGGACTTCCTCAGCGATTTCCTGACGGAAGACACTGCTCCGGTGCCAGAGACGTTAGAAGACCTGTCGGTAGCTGCCGGTCGACCCGTGGGAGTCGGTGCGGCAGCAAGACAGGAGGACGAAGGAAAAGGCTGGAGATTGTTCGTGGATGGCTCGTCGTGCGCAGTCGGGAGTGGTGTGGGGGTAGTCCTAGTAACCCCCGATCACACGAAGCTCAAAAAGTCAGTGCGGTTACTTTTCCCGACGACGAGCAACGAAGCTGAGTACGAGGCGATGCTGACAGGACCTTGCGAAGGGCGAGACCGACCGGTGAACACTTAAGAAGATCGGTCGACAGACCCCGCCGGGGTACGACCGGTTGACCAACCTAAACCAAGTGGTACGTAACACTCCGAGCGAGTTCTACCACTTGGCCGACCGTCGACAGGACCCTGCGAAGGGCGAGACCGGCCGGTGAATACCTTGGAAGATCGGTCGACAGACCCCGCCGGGGTACGACCGGTCGACCAACCTAAACCAAGTGGTACATAACACTCCGAGCGAGTTCTACCACTTGGCCGACCGGTCGACAGGACCCTGCGAAGGGCGAGACCGGCCGGTGAACACCTTGGAAGATCGATCGACAGACCCCGCCGGGGTACGACCGGTCGACCAACCTAAATCAAGTAGTACATAACACTCCAAGCGAGCTCTACCACTTGGCCGACCGGTCGACAGGTCCCTGCGAAGGGCGTGACCGACCGGTGAACACCTAGAAAGATCGGTCAACAGACCCCACCGGGGTACGACCGGTTGACCAACCTAAACCAAGTGGTACATAACACTCCGAGCGAGTTCTACCACTTGGTCGACCGGTCGACAGGTCCCTGCGAAGGGCGTGATCGGCCGGTGAACACCTAGGAAGATCGGTCGACAGACCCCGCCGGGGTACGACCGGTTGACCAACCTAAACCAAGTGGTACGTAAGACTCTGAGCGAGTTCTACCACTTGGCCGACCGGTCGACAGGACCCTGCGAAGGGCGAGACCGGCCGGTGAACACCTTGGAAGATCGGTCGACAGATCCCGCCGGGGTACGACCGGTCGACCAACCTAAACCAAGTGGTACATAACACTCCGAGCGAGCTCTACCACTTGGCCGATCGATCGACAGGTCCCTGCGAAGGGCGTGATCGGCCGGTGAACACCTGGGAGGATCAGTCGATAGACCCCTTGGGGGTACGATCGATCGACCAACGCAAACCGAGACGAGCACTCATGTCGAGACGGATACGCAAACCGAGATTGACATGCAAATCGAGGCAAAGTGATCCTGACCGGGCGGGACCGAGGACCGTCCGGTCAGGAGGGGGTATTGTGTGTACCATTCCCTTTTGGAGCCGGCCACGCAACAGTCGAAGAGAAGGAGGGGGGTCGGCCATGCAACAAACACCCCCCCTAGTTCGGTCGGCGTGTCTCCAGACGAAAGGGAGGGCAGCAGCCCCGACCCCCCTTGCCTCGGTCGGTATGTAGCCAGAAGGAAAAGGGGTCGGTCGGTCGGTCGGTCACCAAGGAGAGAGGGGGCAGCACACCCCTCCTCTCCTGGGTCGGTATGTAGTCAGAGGGGGAGGCAGCACACCCCCCTCCCCTTTCTCTCTCCTGGGTCGGCATGTAGCCAGAGGGGGAGGCAGCACACCCCCTCCCCTTTCTCTCTCCTGGGTCGGCATGTAGCCAGAGGAAGAGGCAGCACACCCCCCTCCCCTTTCTCTCTCCTGGGTCGGCATGTAGCCAAAGGGGGAGGCAGCATACCCCCCTCCCCTTTCTCTCTCCTGGGTCGGCATGTAGCCAGAGGGGGAGGCAGCACACCCCCCTCCCCCCTTCTCTCTCCTGGGTCGGCATGTAGCCAGAGGGGGAGGCAGTACACCCCCCCTCTCTCTCCTGGGTCGGTATGTAGATAGAGGGGGAGGCAGCACACCCCCCCTTCTCTCTACCTCGCACGGCTGGTTAACAAGGCTACAAAAAATGTCGGAGGCTACGCTGCACTGACAACGCCCCGCGATTTCCGACCCGGAGTGACCAGGTGTCAACCGCGCGCCACGTCACCGCGGCGGTTGAACTCATTGCGGGGACACGTCACTCCCCCGATTTTCAGGGAGCGTTGTAACCGTCACCCCACACTATAAAAGGGGACCTACCCCTTCAGCATAGGAGGAAGAATTCTAGAGGAAACGCTGCCCGTTTCATCCCGGAATTCGTGGAGCTGCGGAGGTCGGTCGGTAGGTAGCCAGAGACTGTCTGCGGAGGCCGGTCAGTAGCCAGATACTGTCTGCAGCGACCGGTAGCCAGATACTGTCCGCAGCGACCGGTAGCCAGATACTGTCTGCAGACTGTCTGCGGTCGGTAGGTAGCCAGAGACTGTCTGCGGAGGTCGGTCGGTAGCCAGATACTGTCTGCAGCGACCGGTAGCCAGATACTGTCCGCAGCGACCGGTAGCCAGATACTGTCTGCGGTCGGTAGGTAGCCAGAGACTGTCTGCGGAGGCCGGTCGGTAGCCAGATACTGTCTGCAGCGACCGGTAGCCAGATACTGTCTGCAGCGACCGGTAGCCAGATACTGTCTGCAGACTGTCTGCGGTCGGTAGGTAGCTAGAGACTGTCTGTGGAGGTCGGTTGGTAGGTAGCCAGAGACTGTCTGCGGAGGCCGGTCGGTAGGCAGATACTGTCTGCAGCGACCGATAGCCAGATACTGTCCGCAGCGACCGGTAGCCAGATACTGTCCGCAGCGACCGATAGCCAGATACTGTCTGCAGCAACCGGTAGTCAGACGCTGCCTGCAGCGGTCGGTAGTTTGAGTGAAATTGCAGAGGTCGGTAGTTTGGGAGACCGGTCCTCGGGGTTTGTAATTGGGGTTAAGGTGAGAGATTGTACCCGAAAAGATAGTTCTAGTGCATTCTCGCCCCACCCGTGGTTTTTTCCCTTTCGACGTTGCGAAGGGGTTTTTCCACGTAAATACTGTCTTCACTCTTCTCTTTGGCTTGGTGGATTGTGCTTGCCACCCGAACCGCCCGGTTCGATTCAGAACCCCCCACAGTTATAATTAGTTTTTGACAAATAAACATGATCGGTTGCGCATATAGGACCCCATTCCTTATCTATCCATCACAAATAAGAAAATGATATTTAAGTCCCTGAAATTGGTTACTGTATATTTAACTGAACCCACACTTTCAATAGGCGCACCGCAAGACTCAAAAAGTACATTAGAGACGCATCTCGGATCCGATCATGCACATGACTTGATCACGGGGTAATGGGTCCAATTGACACCACTCATCTTTAATCCGACGATAAAAAATGCGTGAAATGGGACCTATGTAGGCCTGTCGGCCTTCAGGAAATCCAAACAATAGCGACTTCATAGTAAATAATTAGCTAAACCGGACCAACTATATGAATATAAGCAAACATATGGTTTGGGTTTGTTTATCGCTTAGCAGATTGATATTCTTAAAAAAGAAGCCAATGACTCAAAATGACCAAAATGTTAGCATGACATCATGAAATGAAGTGTTGGCTTAAAAAAGTTATGATCTTCTTATGATAGAATTGTAGCCATGAAATGAAAATTATAATTTTGACAATATCTCTGAATCTTAAAAAAATGAGATATTTCGTCTGATATTTTGTAAAATATCCTGATTTTCACGAGACCCAGTGGCATGAAACTGGAAAAAAAAAACGAGTTGGCATTACCCGAAATGTTGTGGGTTTAATAAATGATTTGGTGAGGAGGTTGTGGGTTCTACTCCTCCTCCCCTCGATTTACCCAAGAATTGTTTAGTGGGTCAATCTTCACTTTCGGATGGATTAGTCCGAGCCTAAAGGTGATCATTACTTGAAAGGATTCGGGACACCTGCCAATCTAAAATAAAACTAAAAAATTTGGGAATTTTGATATGCATATTTCGTTTCGGTACACTGAAAATAAAACATGGTATATTGCGATATTTTACAAAATATCTCGATCTTTCTAATAATGTATATATAGATGGGTAGGGTTTTATGTATTGATGGGTGTGGTTTTATGTAAATATTGGGCTTAGTCCCTCAATGAGAATTATCTCTGTTCTATCAAAACTCCAGCCGCATCTTGAATCTATCATGGTATCAGAGCCCTAGGGTGTCTCCCTCCGCGACGACAACGGCAGCACACCTTCGATATATCGCTCCTCCCCGTGACGGTAGCAGTCACCTCCCCCGATGTCTCCCTCCTCCGACCTGTCCCTCACCCACAGGACCAACACGGGACGACTCGCGACTCCGGCTCCGACGAGATCCTCCACGCCATCTATTCATCCTGTTACCACCTCCCCGTTGTTGCTCCTTTGCCACCTGCAGCCACTCCCCTGCCCCCCCCCCGCATCACCTTCGGCAACCCCTCCTCCCCTGCACCCCCACACTACATTTGGCAGCCCCTCCCCGATCTCCTCCCCCGCACCTCCTCTACCACTTGCAGTCGCTCCTCCCTCGCGCCTCATTTGCCACTACAGCACATCCCTTGCACCTCCCGCACCACCTTCAGCAACCCCTCCAAGATTTCCTCCCTTGCGCCTCCTCCGCCACCTGCAGCCCCTCCCCTACACATCCTCAGACCATCCGGCCTCACACCACCCCTCCTCGATCCGGCCACTATTCACCAGCACCCGCAGCCCTCTTTCATCCCAAGCACCTATGGCTCTTCCCTTCCATAAAAAAAAACAAACAAACAAAATCCTTATCATACATCCTAGATCCAACCGTGGATCTAATGCTAGATCTGACCACCCCACAAGTCTCCCAACATCACCATCTCTACAGAACCCACTACAGTCTACCTGTATACAGCACCTCCCTGTAGACCTCCCTACAACCCCCTCCCTTCAGACCTTCCTACAACCCACCTTCCTACAGACCTCCCTACAGCCTCCCTCCCTGCAGCCTTCCCCACAGCCCACCTCCTTACAGCCCTTTCCTCTATGTTATACCACTACTAAGGCAGTGATGCCTCCCTCCTCTTTCAGACCGAGTCGGGCACCTACTGTGGGTACTCCCGCTATGGATTTTTGCAGTACCTCTTGGCTTCCATACCGCTTGCACACAGTGTCTGCTCGCTGAGTCCCTCCGTCCCTTTCTTTTGAGAGTGTTCTCGGGCCGAGTCCCTCCGCCAAGACAGTCGACCGTGGATGTCGTCATGATTTCCTATGCCATACTAGTGGAGCTGCAGCTACTGTTGATCTTGATACTCCTCCACCTCCCTCATCTGACTCTGACCGTCTTCAACGACTTGAGTTATGACGACCAAGTTCCAATAGGCCAAGAGCCAAGACTACTGAGGATGTGATGCCAAGATAGATGAGGTGAGGTGAGGTGTCCAAGGCCACTGAGTTAGTTCCACATTGCCTAGAGAGAAGAAGATCTTAAGCTACTTATATAATTTTTCCCTCCTAAACCGTGTGTTTGGGGCGGATGTTATATGAATACCTACTTTTATGGTACCTTGCCTCTACCTGCTCTTCGATAGCTCATGGCATGTCTCCCACTCTTGGTACTGCTTGTCACGCCCCGAATTTTCAGTCCATGTGGCCACACTGGAGAAAATCCGAGGTGTGAGATTTTAGTGATTTTTTTTTTTTTGAAGTGAAGTAGTTTTAGATTTAAAATATTTAATTTGAAGAGTCTCCCCTACTAGGGCTCGTCCCAAGCCTTCGAGTCTGGTCCTTCGATCGGGAGGCGCTTAAGCAACCCCAGACCCCGAAGAGGGATTTAGCTTTTGCATGAGAGACTCAAAAACCATATTATTATTGAAGAGGTTCAGAAAGGTGAGAGAACGAGAGAGAGAAGGGACTCGACTGAGTAGAATGTCACTCTTAGGGGATGGAGCCCTGCTCCACATCCTCCTAATAGTAACACCCCAACAGAAGCACGTGCAGGCCATATAGGTGGCAATCTCACATTCACTAGTCTGGCCCGGATGCCCCACACTCAGGTTTACTTATTTATTATGTAAGAGGCAATCGGTATCAACTCCAATTCCATTTCATTTCCACTAATGGTATCAATTTACAGGTACATCAACACTGACTCTCTTTTACATGTATCACATTTTACTACATAAGGTTTCTATGTGATAGTACTATCGTCACCTTGAGTCCTCGATTTGCACGCTCCACGATCGCTCCAAGCCTTGACAGGACACAGCTCCTATACGATCTACCGTCCTCGAGCTCCAGCTACCGGAACCTAAGTTTTGGTAAAAGACATACACAAAACCCTGAGTCACTTAGAAGGGCTAAGTGACTCAGTGAGAGCCACTACTACTATGCTTTACTTTAATTACTGATTTATCATATATCATCCAAAGATTCATTGTATATGAACCATCCAGACTTACTGTCATTGAGTCATCCATAGTTTACTATATTCAATAACATCAAGATTTACTATCCTCAATATACCAAGATCTATTGTACTCAAAACAAACTGACTAAGTTTACAGTACTAACATATCTATTAACGTTGGTTGTAATAACACGTCAACTGAGATCTACTATACTAACATGCTTATCAAGATTGTTTGTACGAACACTCCAACTAATGTCTACCATACTAACAGGCTTACCAATGTTGGCTGTACTTACACGTCAACCAAGGTTTATCATACTACTATGCTTATCAAGGTTTATTCTAATAACACGCCAACCGAGGTCTACCATATCATCATGCTTACTCGGGGTTGGCTGTACTAACAAGCCAACGAAGATCTACTATATTATTGTTCTTGCTAAGGTTGGTTGTACTAACACGCCAACCAAGAATTTATAGTAATAGATAACCTAGTCCATACCACCAAGGTCCACTAAGGATAATTAGTAGTAGTCAAACCTTGTCCAGGTTTACTTACACTGAAACATTTAGGGTAAAGGATAGCAGAAGCCATAAAAGAACACAAAGCGAGGGGCGCACCCTGCTCTCTTCGGGCGCTACCCGGAAACCGAGACAGTGCACTAGACAACGGCACTTCTCGCCCAACAACCACGGGTCCGGCAGCGGCGTCACACAGACCAGCCCGTTCCCCAACGACTCATCGGACCCACTCCCCTGCGAAGTGCCTGCGCGAAAGCACTCGCCAAAACGGACTTTCTTATGTCCGTGCACAGCACGCCTCTCCGGCAAAACCACTAGCCATCCTTGAGTCACGTGCTCGGGACTCGCAGGTCCCAGTCCCTATGCCGCAGCACTGGACTTAACAGTGTCGTAGACACTCTGCTATGGCTCTGCAAATCCTTTATCCTAAAAGGGGCGGGATCCCGACTTCACACGTAGGTGCCAACATGCCACCTACGAAACACTAGGGCAACACATAGTCCGATAAAGTCTAAAAAACCACATATTCTTTCCTAATTGGCATCTACAGTCCTTAACAGGATAGAGGTCCTGACTTAGTCCTAACATTGTCATGACTTAGTCATGACATCATCCATATGTGATCCTTAACGTATCGAAGTTTGTATCCAATCTATCTTAACCCAAAGGTCTGTAAATCTATCGTGGTAAACCGCGTGAGTCCTTATATTTACGAATAATGTTAATAATATTAGGGTCTATGTGTTAGGGTCTATCAATGTTATACGGTAAGTTCAACCAATGCATGCGACGATATGACCACCATCCACGTACGATGTTGGGGGAAATCACCCCCATCCCGTACGCGATGGTCATATCGTATCCCGCATGCATGGATTGATCATTCCTCATAGCACCGGGCCTAACTAACCTACTACGAGCATAGCCTAATTAATCCTACAATTATCAAGACAGCATTGTCATCATCCAATTAGCTTTCCAATTCTCATGGCATCATCATAATCCACTACTTGGTTCTCTAATTATCCAGGCATTATCACAATCATTTACTTAGTTTCTCATTTATCATACGGTCAACTCTTCACTACTTACCACATGATTAATATTCTGATAGTCATCATAATATCGATTATCTAATTACTAAACAATTTAATTCTCCTAAGGTACCCGCATGATAGTGCATCACCTTCAGTGAGCAGGTGACGCATCCCCCCAACCAAACAAGGACAGGAGATACGCCTCCTAGCCACACGACAAGTGGTACAATAGTCACGCAAGGTGTCCCCTATGCTACCTAGACGATCTAATTATACCTAGATTATTCACGTGACAGTGCATCACCTTCGATGAGCAGGTGACGCGTCCCCCCAACCAAACAAGGACAGGAGACATGTCTCCTACCCCTCGACAAGTGATATGACAGTCACACTAGTCCTAAACTCTAACTATCATAGGACTTCAACTCTGATCACTATAGGATTAACAACTATTACGTCTTCATTGGATCACGAGTCTTCTAAATGCCATAGAATTTATCAACTATTCAACCTAGTATGGTACATTAATTTATTATTCTCATCTAACTAATCTAGCAAATCAATTTACCCTAACCCAATCCTGACATTATCCAAACTCTAACTCGATGGTGGCAAGTCCCCTAACCTTAATTTAATAATTACCACTCTAAACCCTAATTTAAAATAATATGATTCCAAATTCTATGTGACGTGGTTATAACCCCAATTCATTCAGTAATGATTTCGAATCCTAACTTAAGATTGCATGTATAAAACCCAGTCTAAAGATTGCACGGTTAAATCCTTACATATCATAGCACAATTTTCAAACCCTAATCTATGGGTCATGATTTTGAATCCAAATATAACATAATATGAATCTCAAACCTTAGTCTACGTGGCATGAACAAAAATCCCGACAACATAGCCTAAGTTCCACCCGTTTAACATAGCATAACTTCAATCCCATCTAAACCTAGTATGGATTTTAACCCCATTTATTATACCAAGAATTACAATCTTGCTCAACATAATATAAATTTCACCCCGGTTAACACAGCATACATTCCTATTATTTAGCAATATGACATCAAGTGAATATTTACACTTACAAGTATGGCATTCCAAATTTCAACTAAGTATGACATCACAAATTTCAATGTATGCATGGCTCCAAACCTAATTCCACCCTAACCAACATAGCATGAAGCCCTAAATCATGACATCAATTAATCCAATCAAGCATGCATCACACCCTCAATTTCAACCTCAACCTAAACCCTAATTATGAGCTTGGCATCCTACCCTTAATCTACATATCATCACAACCCTAAAAAGAACATGTGATAAAATAACCCTAATCCGACATTGCACTACCCAACTCTAAACATGGCATTTCAACAACCCAAATCCGAGAATGGCATTCCCCAAGCCAGAATTCGAACATGGCATCCACCAGATTTTAGAATTTAACTTAGCATCACATAAAGCCTAATATGCATGGCTAACCAATACCTTATTAAATCAAGACACATCAGAACCTAGTTTAGTATGATACCTTCAAACCCTACAAGCATAGCATCATTTCCTCCCAAATCTACATGATATATTAGTCCCTACAAGTATAGAAGTATTTTTCCCAAATTCACATGGTATTTTAATCCCTATAATCATAGCATCATCCCCCCTATTGCACATGACATATAAATCCCTAACATCATAGCGTCATTTCTCCCAATTTAACATTTCATAAACCAAATCTAGAAATTTACGGTCTAGATCCACACCCTAAACAATTGTAGCATTCAATCAATTCTCAAATCACATAAGCCAAATCAAGACCCTATATAATTATAGCATTTAATCAAATCTGAAATTTCATAGGCTAAATCACCCCAAAACAAATGTGGCCTTCAATCAAATCCGAGTTTACATAGGCCTCAAAATCAAGTAGTAGTAAAGGGCTTACCTTGAATTCGGAAGGATCTACCCGGAAATCTGGCTTCTCTTTCTTCCTCTCTTCTTCTTCTTCTCCATCTCCTTCTTTGTTAACCGAAATCACCATCCACCCCTTGCCCTTGTATCTTTGGCCGAAATGGGGTGGTGGAGGAGTTGAAATAGAGGAGGAGATGGTGGAGGGTGGTGTTGTGGCCGGATTTGGAGGAAAGGTGAAGAGAGGAGGGGAGGGTGGTGATGGTGGTGTCCGGCCTCATCTCCTCTCCCTCACTTCTCTTTGGTTGGTTCTATGGGAGAGGAGCTCAAAGTCCCCCTTTTAAATCATCTCACCCCCCCTAAAGTCAACCCTCTTTAAACCCACCCCTTATTTTATCCCTTCACTCTCCCTCCACTAGAGCCTTCTAGCACCCTATAGAACATCCTAGAGTTGGGCTTTTAGATGGGTTATAGTTGGGCTTGAGTTGCGATTGGGCCTTGTTAGTCTTCATTTTAGGGCTTATAGCTTTTGATTAAGATTAACATAGGCCTAATCTAGGTTTAGTATTGGGTTTCAAATTAGTTTTAGGTTAGGGTCTTAGTTTAGGAATTTAGTATTAGGTCCTAATCTAGGGTTTAGACTTAGCTTTAATTAGGACTTGGGCTTAGTTTAGGGATTTTGTTTAGGTTTTGTTCGTGATTTAGTTTAGGCTTTAATCTAAGCTTTAGGTTTGGGAATTTAATTAGGGCTTATGTTTTGTATTCAAATTAAAATTTGAGACTTTAATCTAAGGCTTAATCCTAGGCTTTAGGTTCGGTTCAGGTTGCAACACACTCGACTAATCTACAACAGTACAAAGCTACGTGCCCAGACGTAAGTTTGACCGAAACGGAACTTTCCTAAGTTTAACCAATACAAAAGCACTATGCTGAGTACTCCAAATCTTTGGCATTGCACATGTTCTCATTGTCACGTAAGGTTACATACTCCCGAGCCTTGCCACAGTTAGTTCAGTTCGGATTGCGACACGGCCGACTAACTTACAATAGTACAAAGCTGCATGCCCCAGACGTAAGTTCGACCGAAATGGTGCTTCGCCTAAGTCCAATCGATACAAAGGCACTATACTAAGTACTCCAAATCTTTAGCTTTATACTCCCGTTGTCACGTAAGGGCACATGCTACCATACCTTGCCACAGTTAGCTTGATTTGGGTTGCAACACGACCGACTAACCTACAATAGTATAAAACTATGCACCCCGATGTAGGTTCGATTGAAACGGCACCTCACTTAAGTCCAACCGATACAAAGGCGCTATGTTGAGTACGTACTCCGATTTCTAACATTCATCATTCAATAAGCTCAAGGAGACAGCCTTGGCATTTGAAGACAAAGTCTGAGGCAGGTCTCGCTGCCTCGGCACCAGACAAAGCCCGAGGCGTCAACATCATCTCGGCCCAAGGAGACATCCTTAGCATCCGAAGACAAAAGTCTGAGGCAGGCTTCGTCGCCTCGGCACCTGACAAAGCCTGAGACGTCGATATCGTCTTGGCCCAAGGAGGCATCCTTGGCAGTCGAAGACAAAGTCCGAGGCAGGCTTCGTCACCTTGGCACCTAACGAAGCCTGATACATTGACATCATCTCGGCCCAAGAAGATAGCCTTGGCAGTCGAAGACAAAGTCTGAGGTAAGCTTTGCCGCCTCGGCACCTGACAAAGCCCAAAACGTCGATATCGTCTTGGTCCAAGGAAGCAGTCTTGGCAACCGAAGTCAAAGTTCGAGGCAGGCTTTGTCTCCTCGGTACCAGACAAAGCCTAAGACATCGACATCATTTCGGCCCAAGTAGACAGTCTTGGCACTCGAATGCAAAGTCTGAGACGCCATCAGTACTACCTCGACATGCAACAAAGTTTAAGGAGATAGCCTTAGCACTCGAATGCAAAGTCCAAGGTGCCATCACTGTCTCGGCATGCAACAAAGTCCAAGGAGACAGCTTTGACACTCGAATGCAAAGTCCGAGGCGCTATCACTACCTCAGCATGCAACAAAATATAAGAAAACAACCATGCCACTCGAATGCAAAGTCCAAGGCACCATCGTCGCCTCAGCATGCAACATAATATATGGAGATAGCCTTGGTACTCGAATACAAAGTCCAAGGTGCCATCGCCGTCTCGGTATGCAACAAAGTCTTAGGAGATAGCCTTGGCACTCGAATACAAAGTTTGAGGTGCCATCGTCGTCTCGATATGCTATAAAGTCCAAGGAGACAGCTTTGGCACTCAGCGCCATCACCGCCTCGGCATGCAACAAAATCCAAGAAGACAGCCTTGGCACTCGAATACAAAGTTCGTGGTACCATCGCTGCCTCGACATACAACAAAATTCAAAAAGACAGTCTTGGCACTCGAATGCAAAATCCGAGATGTCATTGCCACCTCGACATGCAACAAAGCCCAAGGAGATAACCTTGATACTTGAATACAAAGTCTAAGGCGCCATCACCACCTTGGTATGCAACAAAGTCCAAAAAGACAGTCTTGGCACTCAAATACAAAGTCCGAGATGCCATCGCTGCCTCGACATGCAACAAAGTCCAAGAAGACATCTTTGACACTCGAATACAACGTTCGAGGCACTATCGCCGCCTTAGCATATAACAAAGTCCAAGGAGATAGCCTTGACACTCAAATATAAAGTCCGAGGCACCATCACTGCCTCGGCTTGCAACAAAGTTGAAGGAGACAGCCTTAGCACTCAAATACAAAGTCTGAGGCGCCATCGCCGCCTTGGCATGCAACAAAGTCCAAGAAAACAACCTTGGCACACAAAGACAAAGTCTGAAGCATCCAACACTTCGATACATCCAATAAGTCCAAGGTCCTTCCCTTGGTACTCAAAGACAAAGTCTGAAGCGTCCAACGCTTCGGCAAATCCAACAAGTGCAAGGCCCTTGTAACGCCCCGGTATTTTACGGATTAAATCAACCCATATAACACTGGGGTGTTAGAAGAAAAACTTGATATAAAATAAATCCCATCAAATATGGAATTAATTGAGCCTCTTTTATTTATAACCATGTATTATAATATAAGAGTTTGATACATGGCTCGATATCTAAAAACTTAAAGCTTTAACATGACATCTAAAATCTCCAACTCTTCATATCTCCGCTCCTGCATCCTCGTAGTATGGAGTGTAGGCCGAATCCTCGACTCCCTCGGGTTCATTCTCTATTCGCTCGTCCTCTTCTCTTTGTCCTGTAGGATCAGTCTCTGTAGGATTTATAATATCTGTAGGGGGGTAAGTCTAATTTACTGACTCACCTATTTAACCTAGTTCATTCATACTAAGATAAATGTACTGAAAACAACAGTTCACATGAATATGAATAGTAATTTAAAAGTCATTGATCATCCGATTCCCTTTTAGGCTCAAACCAGGGTAGGAATCACAATCATACCCGGGTACTTTTTGTCAGAAACAAGGCTAGTCCCACACCTTGGTTTCTTTTTGGCCTCAGCCAGGGCTAGCCCCACACTCAGTTTACTTTTTGGCCTCAGCCAGGGCTAGACCCACACCCAGGATACTTTTTGGCCTCAATCAGGGCTAGCCCCACACCCAGGATTATCTTTTTGCCCCACAAGCCAGGGACAACCCCACACCCATGATTTATCTTTTAGGCCCGCAAGCCAGGGACAGACCCACACCCAATTGAAATGATCAACACATCTTAAAAATTAGCCAATCCATAACATACTACCATTATTTCAATGACATCCACTTATCAAGGATCAACTAGATTTAGTCCACTACCTAAAGAGTCGTATAATATTTCTTCCGATGAAGAAGTCTTAGCAAACTCATGACCTGATATATATTGTTATATTTTGTTAGTTTTTACATTCTATTTCCCACGAATTTGCCAAAAACCAATTCCGATGTGGATTCCTTAGATTTTTTAATATATTTTATCTTATAGGGGTATTTAGTTAATTTTTAAAATCCTTTGAATTTATACATATATTGTAGGGTTTTTTATTCTGAAATCGTGGCAGCAAACGGAACTAAATTTGGAGTTCGTTTGCTCCCGATATGGCCAAACTAGCTGGTATTGACGGAAAATAAATGGATGGTCTGCCTTTAGTAAAAGGGTCATGTTGCTCTAAATAATAGCGTCTGGTTGGCAGGCCCTTCCTCAGTTACCGAAAGGCGTTTCAGTTTGACTAATGGTAGAGTCATTTTATCAGTTGGTTACTGGGCTTAATGGGCTTCGGCCTAAGGTGTATAACTGTGCTTAATGGGCTTCGACCCAAAGGATGTTTAATGGCTTAATGGGCTTTGGCCTAGAGGATACTTCGGTCCTAAATATTACTTAATGGGCTTTGGCCCAAATTTTCTAGTGGGCTTTAGTCCAAGAATTTAAAACAAAAAACTATATTTGTGGCCTACCAAGTTTAGGGGTTTTATAATATTGATGGTTCCGAATCGTAACCACAATTATGTGGTCGCAGATGGAATTCGATTCCGAGTTCCAATAAAAAGGTTATGACCATTTTACCTTAGGGGTAAAATGGTAAATTTACTTTTAAATTATCGGTTCTGGTATTTTATGATCTCAGTAGGTGTATTTTGTTATTACGAGTCCAATGCCACTGATGGGGCTCAATTCGGAGCTCGTACGGATAAAATATGATCAAAACAGTTTACCACAATAATCTATTTATTTATTGATAGGTGTTTTTAAACATAAAGTGTAAAGGGATCTCTTGGTTAGCCTGAAGGGCTTTAGATTGGATTTTGAGAAGGTTGTGGGTTTTAATAGGAAGACTAATATTTTATTTTACTTATATTTTTGGAGTTGTACCAAACAATGGGTTAAAACCCGAATTAAAGGGTTTTAAATTCATACCCGACCTGACAACCCGGGGTGGTGGGAGACGGTGGTCGGTGGCCGGCGGTGATGGCCGGAGCGGCGACGGTGGCCGGAGATGGCGGTGGCGGAGGGGCTGGGCACGGTTTTCGAGACGGGGGCTTGAGTGAAGAACTCTATTGCCTAATGGGGTTTTTATAGGCCTTTTTCAGGAATACCAAAGGTCTAAGGTCTTAACTGCAAAATGATCATTTATTATATTCATTCATTCAGCTGAGCGACTGTTTTTGTCCGATCAGAAGCCAACAGTCTACGGTTTTGCTGACTTTTGATCTTCCCTCCTCACTATATATTTTTATTTTTCTTAAGCTTAGGAAGAAAAGTGTTAAGGGTTTTCTGGTTAGAGGGGGAAAAATTAAGTGCTGCTGATAGGTCCCTAGTTCAAAACCTTACATTGATCATTTTTTCTTTAATTTTTTTAAATGTTCTAAACGTGCTCAAAACATAAAAGTTTGTATAGGTTTTTTGATCATTTCCACGAGACAGACGTAATGGCATAGTTCGATTTTTATTTTGAATTTTTTTTATCAAAAATTTTTATTATATAGATTTAAATTATTAACTTATTTTGGGATGTTATAGTCCTGCCCTTGGCACTCGAAGAAAGTCTGAAGCATCTTACGCTTCAGCACATTCAATAAGTCCAAGGTCGTACCCTTGGTACTCGAAGAAAGTCTAAAGCGTCCAACGTTTTGGCACTTTCAACAAGTCCAAGGCCCTGCCCTTGGCACTCGAAGAAAGTCCAAAGCATCCAACGCTTCGGCACATTCAACAAGTCTAAGGCAATTCCCTTAATTGGCACTCGAAGAAAGTTCGAAGCGCCCAATGCTTTAGCATATTCAATAAGTCCAAGGCCCAGCTCTTGGCATTCGAAGAAAGTCCGAAGTGTCTTAACGCTATGGCACATTCAACAAGCCCCAAGACCCAGCCCTTGGAACTCGAAGAAAGTCCAAAGCATCTAACGCTTCGGTACTTTCAACAAGCCCAAGGTCCAGCACTTGGCACTCGAAGAAAGTCCAAAGCATCTAACGCTTCGGTACTTTCAACAAGCCCAAGGTCCAGCACTTGGCACTCGAAGACATTCAAAGACATTTTCAAACAACATTCAATCACAACATTCAAAAGACATTCAAGACATTCCAAATACAAGTCATCTAACCTTAAAAATATGCTCTTTATTATCAAATCAAAGGGATACATGACTCGATTACAAACTCAAAAACGGAGAAAAAGATATAAACAACCCTAAGGCTTCTCAACGCTAGACTCCTTCGAGGACTAAGAGTCGAAGCATTTCATTGCAAATCCCATAACTTCACTCGTGGTCTTTGTTTGACTGAAGTTATCCACCTCGAGCTGCTTAATTCTTATCTCCAATGCAGCACGGGAAGCGGCCTCGGCACTCAGTAGCTTCTTGGTGTCCTCATCATGCTCCTTCTGGAGTATCTTCATATCCACGATAGAAGTTCGGGCCTCCTCCAGCTCCAAACAGCACGCGTCTAAGCGCTCCCGAAGAGAGTCCATGATGACTCGTGCCTTAGCAGCCTCAGCCCGAGCCACCACTAACTCTATCATCTCTTCATACAGGAGTTTCGTGATGGCATCAGTCTTGGCCTGCTGCTTTAGGCGGGCACTCTTCTGTGCTACCCGGATAGGGATGACAACGGTGCGGTTTAAAACCGCAAATCATGAAAAACCGCACCGTATGGTGCGGTTTTGGTTTGCCAAAATATAAAACCATCGTGGTGTGGTGGGGTTTCGGTTTTACCCAAAACCGTAAAAAACCGCACCGTTTAGACCATTATAATGTTAAATCGTGGTGCACCGCATCACATGGTGCGGTTTTGGTTTTACATACGGTACACCATCGTGGTGCGGTGCGGTTTCGGTGTGGTGGTTCGGTGTTGTGGTGCAGTTTCGGTTTTGTCCCAAACCGCATCGTTGCTATCCCTATACCCGGATCAAACCGAACGATTGAACAACAAAACAAGAAGTCAGAGAATTTCAAGTCAAGTTAACTCCTCCAAGTTGATGATACACTCACCACATCAACCGCATCCTAGGCTACGTCCTCGGGGTCGGCATCATAGGCTTCGACGAAGCGACTTAGTGCAGCCATGTAGAACTGAGGGTCGAGTTGGGTAGCCAACTTCTTATGCGCCACTTTGGCCTTCACCTTCTCCGCCTCTGCCTCTGCCTCCGTAGCGTCTGACATCTTCATCAGAGACCGGGTGACCTGGTTCCTGCCCCTCCACCTTGATAACTCAGAAGAGTGGGCACTGGGTCTCTCGGCCGTAGCTGGCAACACCTCCTGCTCCTTCTCCTGCGTAGCCTTAGCTTCGGGGGTACCTGCACATGCAAAGCAAATCGATAAGTTCGAAGACAACAAAAGTGCGACTCTGTGGGTGTCAAAGCTAGAACACTTACCAGCCTCTGCCTCATCGATGGCGGGTTGGTCCGACATGGGTGGGGAGTGACGAGAGGATGTCTCCGCTACCTTCTCCTCCTCACCCTTCCCCTTCATCAAGGCTGCTAGAGTGGCAGCCATTTGTGCCGTGATCCTAGTAGGCTCGATGACAATCGGTACTCTCTCGCCAACTGCAGAGGGGGAGGCCTGATCCCCCTCCAGCCTCGAAGATCGGGTCATCAAAGCGAAAGGGGGATTCTTTCGAAGACTCCCCTTTCTCCTCCTCCTCGGCCCCCTTATTCTTTGGTGGCCCCCGTCGTACGACTTCGAAGTCTTAGGCCATCTTGGTCTGCTTTGTCCCGTCTTGAGACTCCCCCTCCAGGGCCTTTTCCATCTGGCAAGGTCGAGGGTCAACATCCATTGCAGCCCTCGCCTTCTCCGCTGCCTTGGCCTCCTTCTCTTACTCTTCCTCCTCGTCATCCTTTTCCCCCTCCTCCTCTGACCCCTCTTTGCTTGAGCTGTCCACATAGGTGCTCAACTTCTCGATTTCCCCCTGACTCCGAAGAGGAAGGGACTCCAGCTTCTTGGCCTTTGGAGCTCGCTTCGGGGTCTTGCTCGACCCGATAACGACCTTTTCTATGGCCGAAGCAAGCCTCGCTTTCTTAAACATGAACTTTCATTCGATCCACGACTTCCTCGGATGCTCCCTCACCGTCCAAGTCTGGGGATCGCTTACAGATGCTATTGTGGCCACATTTTATCTTCATAATCCAAGTACACGATATTATTGTCCATGTACCAGAGAGGCAGGCGGTGAAGCAGGTTCGCCCCTCCGAAGTGAACGGGGCAGAACCTGAATTGCTTCCACGAGCGTGTCTCGCACATCAGCTCAAGGAAGATGTTGTCGATAGTGGCCGCCCGCTCCGATGTCCAGGTCCTATCGCCCCTTGCCTGGTAGCGCAGAACCTTATCGTCTACCGCAAACTTCACCGCCATGGGGATGCTGATTGACGGCCATGCCCCAGTAATGGACAGAGGCCAGTTGGTGAAGGACTTGCTCGAGTCCAAGGTGTCTTCAATGGGGCGCAGAGCGAACACCCCCTGAAGATGCCAGAACCCGCTATGGCTGGTCCTCAACTGCCACTTGTAGTTGTAGAAGAAGTAACCCAACTCAATATGGGGCCCGTCATCCTTCTTCAACCCGGAGTAGCACGGCCTCAGCTTTTTCTGGAAGTTGGACTCTATGTGACAAAAGGTGTATATTATCCTCCAAGCGTTTCCCTCCACCTGCCCAGGGTAGATCCCTGACATTTCAATAGGCGAGCGGTGAAGGGGGGTAGCGGCAACCTCATGCCACAGTTCAGTTGGCCTATTGAGATGATGGTCCCTGAGACCTTTATCGGACTGGCTTGGGCCAAGTAGATAGACCTCGAGTCGATGCCGAACGCGCTGTAGACTGTGTTCAACTTCAGATGTCCTTCCTTCTCTCAAAACATCCCCACCAGGGTAGCCCAATCGTCATGATGACTCACCACTTTGTAGTAGCCGGAGTTTTAGACGAAGAGAGTCTCCTTTTCAATGGGCATCATCGGCAGCACCCCCCCCCCCAGCAATAAACCTGGGAGGGCTTGATCACTGACACCTCCTCCTTAGGACACCTCTTCAGCATTTTGCCTCCTCCCCTCGCCCCAGGGGCTGCCTGAAGGCGCAGACTTAGCAATCGGGGCAGGTGATCCCCCGGAAGCCCAGTCAAAATTAGTCCTCGAAGGCTTTTTCAGGGACATGTGGAGCTTCTTCCCGCTTTGACCTTGAGAACCAGAGGCTCTAATAGATGCCATCGAGTAAATATGGAGGAAAGAAGACTAAAATACTTGAGAAGAAGAAGGCTCGAAAGAGCGAAGGCTAGCACAGAAAGCTCGAGAGTTAAAAAAATTCTCAAGATGTGAAAGATTTTTTTGATCTCCTCTGGTCTATTTATAGATCTCGATTTCAAAATCTCCCGCCCTTTTCCCGCTAAAAGTCTGTAGGCAGGAAAATGAAAAGATGAAAAGTGAGGCAGGCTTGACCAGATTCAATAAACCGGGGACTAACCCCTCAAATCCCAGAAAATGCCACATCAGCAATAAGTCACGTCAACACCACATCAACATCAGGTTATCTTCTCCAAAAAATGCCAAGTCCCAGCACCACGATCGGTCAGTTGCCCGCGCCTGACCGCCAGCGACCGATCGATCGCTAGCAATCAATCGGCCGATCGGTTAGTCGCTAGTGCCCAACCGACTCAATCGACCTCGATCCTGCCTGGGTCAGGCGCCAGGACCCCTTTGGCGCTCAATCCCCGCTTTTACGATTGATTGGCGATGCCCAACCATTCACCCTCGACCAACCGATCGCTTGATCGGCCTCGATCCCACTGGGGTCAAGCGCTAGGACCCCTCTGACACCCGACCCCCACTTTGGCGATCGGTTGGTGATGCCCAACCATTCGCACTCGATCGATCGATCGGTCGGTCACCCACGCCCGACCAATTGCTCGATTGACCTCGATCCTATCTGGGTCGGGCGCCAGGACCCCTTTGGTGCTCGACTCCCACTTTGGCGATCGGTTGGCGACGCCTGACCATTCGCACTCGACCAATAGATTGGTCAGCTGCCCGCGCTTGACCGATTGCTCAGTCGGCCTTGATCCTGCCTAGATCGGGCGCCAGGACCGCTTGGAGTCCGACCCCCACTTTAGCGACCGGTTGGCGATACCCGACTATTCGACTGATCGCTTGGGCGGCCTTGATCCTACCCGGGTCAGGCGCCAGGACCCCTCTGGCACTCGACCCTTACTTTTGTGATCGATCGATGTCGACCGACCGACCGATCGGTCAGTCGGCTATCAACAATCGACCGATCAATGGCGATCGACCGGTCTCCCCTTTCTGTTGGCCCTTTACTCCATCGGTTTTCTCCTCCGATGGTGTGACTTGAGCACTCTTCTGGTTGGCCCTTGGTAGGGGGTCGACAGACACTACGGTCGACCCTTAGCAGGGGGTCGACAAACGCAACGATCGGCCCCGGACAGCTGGTCGACAGGCAAACTCCTGATCGACCCTTGGCAGGGGGTCGACAGACTCTTCAACACGCATCAAAGTTGCCTAGGCATCGACAGCAATGGATTTGAAATCAATCCAACTCAAGCTTATGGTGGACCTTACATCAAAAATAGGGAGCTAAATACTAAATCGACATCCAAGCTTGGAAGTGATCGCATTTAGCACCAGTTTGAGAGTGATTCTTCAGTAACATCAACTCAAGAAGCATCAGCTTCAGGCTACTCCTCTTCTGGCCGACCCTTGGCAAGGGGTTAGCAGGCGCGACGGTCGGCCCCGGACAGCTGGTCGGCAGACACTCCCTTCGGCTCTTGGCAGAGGGTCAGCAGGCGCAACGGTCAGCCCTTGGCAGACACAGTTGGAGGCAACCAAAGCGGATTCCTTTCTACCCTTGCATCTTGGAAACAACTTCCTCCTTCCAATGAACTTGCCCATACCTTCGTTCAACTCTAAAATAGCCCGGTCACTGAACCCTTGGGCACCGATCTACATCCCTCGCTCGCTAGCCCCCTCGCCTAAACATTGTTACAGTCCAAGGCCGATACACCCTATCAGCCTCCCTAGGCCGATTCTCCTCTACGATGGGACAATGGGTCGGCGGACGGACCTTTGGTCGGCCCTTGGTAGGGGGTCCGCAGACGCTATGGTTGGCCCCGGATAACGGGTCGGCAGAAACACACCTAGTCGGCCCTTAGCAGGGGGTCGACGGACACTACGGGCGGCCCCGGACAGTGGGTCGGCAGACACGCACCTTGCCGGCCCTTTACAGGGGTTTGGCGGGTACGACAGTCTCACTCGGACGACCTTTGGTCGGGGGTCGATGGGTGCATTGGTCGGCCCTAGACATTGGATCAGTGGACACGCCTTGGTCCTTGGTAGGGGGTCAGCGGGCAAGGTGGTCGGCCCCGAAAAGCGGGTCGGCAGACACACAACCAGTTTTACACCATAGAGTCTCAGCCAACTAGGTTAGCACCTGCCTAGCTAGGAGGGGGTAACTGTGGGTGCAAAATCTGGTCAACGCCCGATAGTGGGACTTGCAGCCCTTCCTCGGTCCCACGAAGATGACAATGGGACCCACAACCCTGCCTGGTGTCCACAGAGACGACAGTGGGACCCACCAGTCTTGCTTGGGTCCCACGCATACCATTCGGAGTCTAGTAAATCCCTTCGGATATTTACCAAAACCCTCGATATTCCCAAACTTTTATAAATAGCAGATCCGACAAATATTCAAGGATCAGAAGATCGAGATCGGAATTCATTATTCCACATTCCAGTTTATGTTTCCCAGAGCTCTCTGAGCCTTCTTGTCATCAGACTCCAGTCAAGCCTACTTCACCTTCTGTCTACTTGCATAAGCACTCCTCGGCCTGTTGAGAGTAGCTCTATTTTCTCAGAGTTAGTGGATTCAAAGGTTGCGTCTTACCGCACGGAGATCGACGTAGGCTTCGGTTGAACTTCGTCATCAGATCTTGTGTTAACTCTCTTTCTTTCTATCTCTCTCTATCTCAATAGTGTTAGCATGATAGCTCAGCACTCCACAGTGCACCACACATCGAAGTTCTACCCTTCAATCGACTGTTGGAGGGGGACCGTACGACGGCTATAATCTCCCCCACAAAAATGCAGGGCGTTACAACGAGGGTGACTAAGACGAGAGGTCCGCTAAGCATCTCAGGAGCATTCTCTTCTTGGTCCTCACCTCCGCTCTCGCCTGCAACCTCGTCCTCAAAATTCTCTATGGTTAGATTCCCCATCATTCTCTCCTTTTTTTTTTTGTTAATCATTTCGTTAGCACATTGCTATCATCCCAATTGGGTAGAAATCAGGGTTCTTGGAAAGGCACTTGTTATCAATGGGAACCCCCTGGCTAAAGGCCACCCCCTTTTTTTTTGTTGTCGCATGCCATCGTTGTCATTGGCAACCCACCACCGCCATCTCCTTCCTCTTTCTCCCCCTTCTTCCTCCTCTTCCCCCCCTCCCTCCTCCTTTTATTTCCCTTCTTATCCTACTCCTTTTTCCTCCCATTATTCTTCATTCTCCCTCTCCTGAAAATTGCAACACTCAGTCAAACCAGGCCGAACGCATCTACTGTGCATTCGCCCAAGAAGTCTGAATGAATCTACACGATTCTAGAGAGAGAGAGAGAGAGAGAGAGAGAGAGAGAGAGAGAGAGAGAGAGAGAGAGAGAGAGAGAGAGAGAGAGAGAGAGAGAGAGGGGGGGTAAGAGAAGAGGAAAAAGAGGGTAAATAGGAGGAGGAAGAAGAAGAAAAATAATAGGAGGAGGAAGAAGAAGGGAGGAGGAGGAGGAGGAAGAAGAAGGGAAGAAGGAGGAGGAAGGAGAAGGCTGTGGTGGGTTGCCGTTGGCGGAGGTGGGTGGCGACATGCACATGGCGGAGATGAACCGGGCCGGGCGGTGAGAATGGGCTCATTGGGCTGCCATCAGGCAAAAAGGAGAGACACGTTGTGTTTTTTTTTAATTTTAAGTTAGGGTTGCCTATAATATTTCGTGGGCTATGTATAGCCCGACCCATGCTATACAACTTCAGCCAAATAAAAACTAAGGTTAATTAGTCCTAAATCCCTCCACAGATGTTTATTTAAGCTAATGGATACAAGCTGCCAGGATAATAGCTAAAGTCCCTCCCGAAGGACACGTTTATACAACAAAGTCCTTAACCAAAAATGTTAACTTTTTTTTACCCTTTAAATTACAAAACTACCCCTCCAACAAAAGTATCCATTCGTTTCCAATAAGAGTATCCATTTGTATTTGGCTTGAGTATCCATTCACTGATTAACACTATACATGTAGCGATTGCTACAATGATTTCACTATAACAACTACAACGAAAATACTGAAGCAAGAGTATACATTCGTTTCTGGAAAGAGTAACCATTCGTCATCAACAAGAGTACCTATTCCCCGGGTGTGCATGTTGCGATTGCTACAGTGATTTTACTGTAGCAAAGAGTATCCATTCGTCTTCAGAAAGAGTATCCATTCGGCTAATTGATATTCTTGCTACAGTGAAATCATTGTAGCAACAGACAAATCGCTAAATTGATACTCTTACCAAATCGAATTGATAGTCATGCTACAATGATTTCACTATAGTAGCTACAATGAAATCACTATAGCAGCTCTCGTGAAATCACTGTAGCAATTGCTATATGCACAGTGTCAACCAGCGAATGGATATTATTTCTGGAGACGAATGGATACTCTTTGTGTAGCACGTGAGGGGATAAATATGGACAAGGGGCTTGTTGTAGCATGCAATGTTCGGGAGGGACTTGGTGCAATATTGAAACATTGCATGTTCTTTAGCTAATATAACATCTGCTAAAAGAACTTAAGGCTAAAAATCACATAAAAACTATGAAAATTTTATTCATACCCCAAATATCTATAACTAGCCCCCGTTTCCCACCAGCTTCATAATAACTTACTAAAAAAATTTAAAATATCATTTATACCCTTATCTTATACCTCATATCCAACTAAAATCTAAAACAGAACCTTTTGGGCATCGACTGCAATTGGATAGGAATTGAGCGGTGGCAACGGTATGAATGTGGCATCATTAGCAGCAATGTCGATAACATGGCTCGAAGATCTTCCCCCTGATCAGATTCCTCCATAGACAGCAACATAGCTCGATGATCCCACTTTTTTTTTTTGAGAGAAATGATTCCACTTTTTTCGATCGGATTCCTCTATACAAGATCTAAACCCTATAACAATGGGGAAAGAAGGGGGACATCTCTCTCTCTCTCTCTCTCCTTTATCAAGCCATTAATGAATGACAGATGATCTAAGTAACTCTGCTCGTGTTCCTATACTCATGGAGCTTTAACATCGGAAAGGAATGAAGTACGATTAAGATGGGACAGGCCATTTAATTGAGGTGTATTTAAGGTGGGGTGTAAAAGGAAAGGGTATTGTTGGGATAGGTATGGGGTATGATAAAACAGAAATGGGGTGTGTGCAAAGTTTGTTGGAAATGGGGGTTAATTACAGATTTTTGGGGTATGAATAAAATTTCCCTAAAAACTATTTTATGTGATTTCTTAATGGCAGTTAAACGAGTTTTATACAGGTTGTGTCTGCTCGGTTGAGAATCAAGAGGCTTTCCCCGCAACTTCAACGCCTCCCCCTCCTCCCTCGCCGGCACCGGGACCTGAGAGGGACCGATAAATTTGCTTGGAATTTGAGAGAGAGAGAGAGAGAGAGAGAGAGAGAGAGAGAGAGAGAGAGAGGGGTATTCGATCGATCGATCGAGGCCGGATCCAGATCCGGCAGCGCGGAGGAGGAGGGAGGGAGGGAAGATGGGGGATTTCAACCTGGCGCTGGTGATCGTGGCAGTGGTGGTGTGCGTCCTGGTGCTGCTCGTGAACGTCTACCTGCTCGTCAACTACCAGCACCCCGACGACGTCAACCAGGCTTACTTCCCCAAGCTGGTGGTAGTCCTCGGCCTCTCCGTCGCCGCCGTATCCATCCTGATGCTCCCCGCCGACGTCGCCAACCGCCAGGCCTGCCGCCACGCCCTCTACAACGGCGCCTGCACCCTTACCCTCCCCATGAAGACCCTCTGGCTCGCCGTCTACATCGCCGATGCCGTCCTCGTCTTCCTCGTCATCCCCTTCGCCATGTTCTACTACGAGGGCGACCAGGACAAGAGCGTCGCCAAGCGTCTCAGGAGCGCCCTCGTCTGGGTCCTCGCCTCTGCCGTCATCTGCGGCCTCATCCTCGGCATCCTCTACGGTCAGATCCCCCAACACTCCCTCGTCTTTCTTTTTAATCATTTCCGTTCCCACATTGCTGTCATCCCAATTGGGTAGGAATTAGGGTTCTTGGCGAAGACACTTGTTATCTTTTTAGATCACATTGTTTTTACCTACACGAGAGAAGATTTAATTGTATGATTTAGGGGTTTCAGATGTATACTTGTCCTGCATAATGCTCGTATTCTTCCCATCCATGCTCCTTCTACAGTCTCCATAATTAAGAAAGGTAATGGAAGAGGATATATTTGCTTAGATTGAAATGGCACCTGTCCTGGGGACCGGAGAAATGTGATTTGGTATTTTCTCGGAAGGTATAGATCCAACTATGCGGCACATTATGTAGATTTTTTCACCATCTAGAAACTTATTTTAGTCAGGATCCTTAAGTCCATATGACCCCCTCATTGTGTTTGAAATTCAAGGAATCACCTCATGCATGGTTTGGCATGTTTCGGTCAACCACGGGTGAATCCGTGAATATGTATTCAGGAAGTTCCATTCAAATCATAGAACTTTTGTCGATAGGAACAAATCAATGATTATCATCCTTGAGGCCTAGGGCGATAGAGTTGTGTTAGTATAGGTGATGATGAGATCATCATGGGTCTAAAATTATCTTGATAGTCTTTTATGTCGAAGACATCGGTCCGACTTATTTCTAGTCTAGACATTAAAGTTGCCATCTTTAAACAACTTATCTTCTCGTAGTTGAAGTATGGTCTTGATTTTCGACAATTTAAAAGGCTGAAAACTATAGACAATTGATATTAGACTCCTATAATATTGGGGTCAGATGATTTTTTTTTTTTTTGTGTGTGTGGAAGATCTCATGTAGTAGTAGTAGTAGTAGGTTTATAAATCTAAATGAAAACTACATGGCCATACTTATCTTGTTGGGGTGGTTAGTCGATTCATCCTTTCTCCAAGCAAATATTTCATGATGTCTGTGGAGTAGATTTTTCCTATTGTCAACTCCTTTCCAGGGAAAGGCATTTTCTATGTCCACCATCAACAATTACGCTGTTGCATACTAGGCTTGAATCGCTGAATCCATGTTTGGATAGTATATCAACGTAGGGCAATGTAAATTTACTAGGATTTCTCATCACTTGGAATGCTAAAAGGCAAACCATATTGGTCAGGTATAAGGCAAAGTCCATACACAATTTCTTGTAGGGGACTAACTGAAGATTTACGAGAAGGACTTGTTTTCCCATTCATGGCTGAAAGAAGGCCTGGGATGTCATCATCACTAGTGCTTAGTTGGGAGAAGGGGCCACATGCATCATCTGAAGATCCTTTGGCCTATTGGGTTCTTATCTTTACTATATATGAAGTGAATTGGGTCGTATGGCACAAACCAAACAATACCCTTGTTGACTCTATCTTGAGTCAAAAACAATGTTATACAAAAAAATACAAGGGTTTTTTTATTATTTTCAGTGGGAGTTTTGAAATTTCGATAGATAAAAAAAAAACAAAAACAAAAAACAACACAAATTGAGGAAACAACCATGCATCACCATATTTTTCCATACCCCCTCCTCCAACTTATCTCGCTGTTGTCTTTTCTCTCTATCTCTCCCCTTCCATATCCTCGCCCCCTCTTTGTACATGTGCATCGCACGTGCTTTCCCCTAGTGATATTAAAAGAGACTTATAGGGCCCATACTGGAATGAGCTCCGTCCACATACCCACCAATTTTCAGGCTTAGGTGGTATATACTTAATTGACACATAAGTAAAAGGGTCCATCATAACACCTAATCTCATTCATTGGTTTAAACTGTTGACGAATAAGTCCCGCATCGGTGAGAGAGACACCCATCACCCGATTAATATACCCCCTGTGGACCTCCCCTTACGACCCGGGTTTTGGGGCGTGAGGGTATCTAACATGGTATCAGAGCTATCCCGTCTCCTACTCTTGCTCTGGATGCTCCCCATCGATCGTGCCTTGCCATGCGTGCTGCGCGTGAGGGGGAGTGTTGATGAATACCACATAGGTGAGAGAGACACCCATCACCCACTTATTATAGCCCCGTGGACCTCCTCTTACGACCCGGGTTTTGGGGCGTGAGGGTATCTAACATAAACTAGGTCTTCTAATCACTACTCAGTATTTAATAAGTAATAACACATGCATTGAACACATACTCAAATCTTAAACTTAGATTCAACAAGAGTAAAAATTACATCAATTAGGGTGCCCTAAATAAGTGGCATTTAAACCCTAAACTCATACAATCATACTAATTTAATGATCTAATCGTCCCAAAAAACTCAACACCTAATTAGGAAACCGCTACAGATTACCGAGAGCAAGCAATAGATGCAAAACAAATCACAAGCACAGAGAGATACAGGGTTTATAGAGGCCTCTCTAACAACCTCTCACCCTGTAGAACTTTTATTCTGGAAAACCATGTTGTTCCTCTCCTTCTAGGTGCCCATACGATCCTAATCTTAGAAGGTATACATTTCCTTCTTCATGTTGCCCATAAAGAAAGCAAATTTTTAGCATGTCCTTTAATATTTAGTTTATGTTTAGCAAACTTTTAAAATTTCCTTGCATACTGGGCAGCTGTGCAGGAAGAGACAAATGATTTGCGTCTTCTCTAGGACCATTGTAGAATATACGAGCAATTGCCCCAGTGTTGTCAAGGCGATGAGGCGCGCCTGAGGCGCAAGGGGCCGCTAGAGCCTGAGGCGCAAGGCGCAAATAAGGCGCACGCCTTAGTGTATAAGGCGCAAAAATATATAATTTGCTTTAAAAATTAATAATAATTGTCAAAAAATTCTACAATTCATAAAAAAGATATATTTTATGAACAAAAAAGAAATATGATCATTATTCAACTAAATCATTGCAAGCCACATGGTATACACTAACTCATAAGTCATAACTAGTGTGGTCATCAAATGAACAATTTATTATAGGCAACATGCCAACATCATATTCATAAAATGAAGGGATACATTACTCATAAGTGAGAACTCATAACCAATGAGTAAAAAAATCATCCATGAACCATGATAAGCTAACATTGTCTTAATTCTTAAACAGTTAAAGCATTTAAATAGATCAAGAAATACAAGTACTAAAAAACAGAGGATACGCTTGCAAAAAAAAACAAAGGACATAAATCATAAAACCACCCAATTACTCATCATCATCATCAAATAAACCCTCCACATCATCTTGATTGGCATGACCATTCGCATCTCCAAAAGGTGCTTCTTCAACAAACTGGTAAAAAAAAACTAAAAAAAAACCGGAAAAAAAGCCAAACACAGTAAGGCGCGCGCTCTGTCCGCCCTTCGCTTGGTTCATGAGGCGCTGAAAGGTGCGCCTGAGCCACGCCTTGCTGTGCTCGCCTTACCAGGAAGCGCCTGAGGCCATATGGCTGCGCGTCTCACTGCGCCTTGACAACTATGATTTCCCCCAAATGTTTTCTCCTTCTGAGCTGGACTCTGGTTTGGATCTTATCTTTTAAAGGTAGCCTCACTGCTTTCATTGTGAAGAACATTCTTGAAACCCCTTTCCTTTTTGTTGAACTGATCCTTGCACCAAAAGGCTTTACGGATTCTAAAATGTTGGTTCGCTTGCCTTGGATAGGATAAGTAGGTACAGTTTCATACTCTTGCTCAATATGATATTCACATAAAGCAATGCCATGAACACCAACTTAAATCTGTCGTAGGCATTTCATTCCTGCCACATGAACTTAGACATAACATGAATAGCCCTATATGGCTAAACCCTTTCAAAATCTATTGTCGACAAAAGAGTAAAGCCCTTCAAACTTTATTTCATGCTCTAATTTCGTACGATCCTTGTTCATGTAAAACACGCAGATCCATACTTGAAGTCTTTGGCTTTAGAGGATCTGGTGTTTTATTATTTTTTATTGTTTTTATGGATCGAGAATGTTCTCGAATATTTGTACTTATCAATAGACACAGTGGGAAATTTTAGAAACCTGTAAATAAATTCCTACAGTTTATTTATGGTAAGCTGTCCAAAATCTGATTGTTTTCCAGCTTGTATTGTTTTTTCCTTCCCCCTTCAGTCTCTAGTCCATGTACATGAAGAAGAAATATTCTTTGGTACATCGAATTTCTGTTGAAAACCTTGTTCTTCATTTGAAATTTTAAACTACTCCTATGATATATCTCTACTATTGCAGTTTTACTTATCTGATTGACATTTCCTTGTGTATCAGCGTTAGTAGGTAAAGTGGATTTTACAGTTAGGCACCTCTCTTCAGCTGCAACAAACTTCCCAAGTTCATGGACAGCTTTCTCAAGCAATCAACCCTGTATTGGTCAATCCGCTCGTCAGGTTCTGTTCATTTACTGTTTGTATTCTCTTTATTTGTCGGTGCCCGGTAGGTTACTTTATCTGGGAGAGTGATCCCTATTGTACTGCAATAGGTTTAAATTTAAAGCACTCACCAGGAAATTCCAATCCATGTGGCTGTTTTTACCAAGTTTTCATAGTATCAATGTGTAGAAAGTAAGCTTTATCTTTTTTTTGAATAGTGCACTGATAATTACCATGTCGCTCGTTTATCAATTACACTTTAAGTTTTATTTCTCATGTAATGATCCTTCCCTTTACAACAGTATTTCCTTATTTTCCCCTTTTTTTGGTTGTGCTTCCAGTGTGATGCATACACAGCTAGTGCTTCTTCAGAAACAACTTGGACAATGCGCGCCACCTTTCCAGAATACGTGGTCGCTCTTACAACTATTGTTGGATCAGTGCTTTTCTCTGTATGTTTTTAATTTTAACCTTCAAATCTGTATGGTTGGCATTTTTCTCTTGGCATGAAGGTTTTGTCTAAGATGGTGATATGTATACTGCAAAGTTAATCCTTGTGATTAAATAGAAGGTTTTTATAATTGGCACATAAAAATCATATTCATAAAATTAATATTTGGAATCTTTCTTAGCATATTATGCATCCATGCAAAAATGAGTTATTCTGTCTGTTCCTCTTATGAAGTCACGTATATCATTTACTAGAGTGTTCTTGTTGTTTCATGTTAGATATTTGGAGGTGTTGGGATTGCTTGCCTTCCACTGGGACTAATATCTTCATTTATACGGCGCCCAAAGGCGGTCATCACTCGTTCACAGTACATCAAGGTGTGTCCTATTGGACATGTCCCCTGCTCTCTACTGCTTTAGAACCTACTCATTGCCTGGAACCCTCTTCGATCTTGTTACTTCGAAGGCAGTTATTGATTTTAATATATATGTTGAAATGCTGTAGGAGGCAACTGAATTGGGGAAGAAAGCTAGAGAATTGAAGAAAGCAGCTGCGGCCCTTCATCAGGAAGAGAGAGGTGGTTCCAAAGGACGAAAGTGGCGCAAAAACGTCAAGGCTGTTGGGAAGGTACTCCAATTTATTCAAATAGTTATTTTGTCCCATGCAGTCACTATCATGTGCCTGCCTGTATCATGTTTTTGCATTGATTTGTTATAACTTCTTTTAGTTTGTTTGGTTTCATAATTTTCTAATGTCTATCTATAATGAAGATGCTATTAGTTTAGATGGGGCATATCTACCAATCTTTCTTTCCTTCCCTTCTTTAGATATTGTACTTACGAGAGCATTTACTTAGAAAATATTTTATTTCTGGAAACTTTCTCTTTCTTCTTATATTGCCTGAAACTTGATTGAGAATTTGTTGGTTGTCAATATTTGTTCTAACATCTTATTTGGAAAGGAAAAGGAACTATAATTTCAGTTCCCTCATATCTGTTCTCGACATGTATTTATCACATTTCGTTTATCCTGGGCTAGCTACAAACTTACTAATAATGATTACTACGTTGTGCTTCGATTATTTGATAAGAGAAGTGCTCTTCAGCCCGAAGGTTTTCCCGATTCTGCTCAGCCCGAAGGTTTTCCTGGTTCTGCTCAGCCCGATTGACGTGGCCGTGTATGAGTGGTGGGGGTAGATATTTAAATGTCGCTAGTGAGATTCAACCATCATTCGTACACAGCCACGTCAATCGAGCTGAGCGGAATTGGGAAAACCTTCGGGCTGAATAGCATTTCTCATTTGATAAAGGTGTCATGCTTTTTTCTTTTCTTTTCGTAATTGAATGCACATATTTCAGTAGTTTTTCATGATATTATCCAAGTGTTTTCCATGCTTGTTTTGGTCTAGAAGGAGGGATTATGCAGTTTGGTTGGGAGGTTCGGGCTTTGGCTCTAACCTGAAACATTGAATGAGGCTTATACATTGATAACCAACTTTTTTCTTGAGCCGAAGTCTTTCTTGGTTTGGTCTTAACTCAGCTCATTAATTGTTGAGTTTGAAACTGAAATTTGGGTTTTAAGAAGGCTATTTTTTGTTGTTTTTTTTAACCATAGTTAACTATTAAGTCTTTTGCACTCAATTTGGTGTCCCCTTTGTGATTTATCAATCCTCTTTGCTAATGATTTCCATCAAGAATTTTTTTTTAAAAATCAACCTCAGATCCTCCCTCGTAACTCTCGTCCATGCTAATTTAGGTTTTTCTCTTTTTCCGATCTAATCCCCTTTCTCTGGGATTCTTTAGTTGCATTGTTGTTTTTTTTTCCATCACTTCATATTCAATCATTGCCACGTCTAATTACACATTTCTAACCACATGTATAGTTTTAGGCTTTTAGCAAACTGACCTCAACATTCTCATCAAGAAAGGATATATAAAACTACTCTGTAAAGTATAGACGACCGCTTAAGTGATTGTATGCATAATTGTTATGCAATGCCACTTAGACCAAGATGATGTGGAAGTTATAACTCGAAGTCCTCTGATGAAGTTAAATCAAATATCATGTAACCACGGTCTACTCCCTAGACCTCTAGTTGACTTTTCTTAACTCCTATGTGAGGTCCTACACTTAAAAACTCATTATTTCCTGTAATTAGCTCAATTTGCTGGATGCAAAAATGAGAAAAAAGGGACTAGGTAGGCCTAAATTACTCGGTTGGAGGTAGTGAAGAAAGATCTAAAGAGGCTTGAGCTAACAACAAACCTCGTTTAAAGTACAAATGGATGACGGGCGAACCCGAAACTCACGGAGTGGTAATTTTAGAATTAGTTCTAGTGGTAGATGGATTGTCGTGGGATACAAGGCATAGTACGTTTGTAGTACGTGTTTCCTTTGATATCTGCTCATTGATTACAAATATTATCATTATTGTTCATCGGTCATTTACTGTCAATACTATTATTTAAATGTACATGTGGTCACACATTACTCATCAGCTCTTCCTTACCTGTATTTCTTTCTTTTTCCTTGGGTAGAACCCCTTCCTGCACACGAACTGGCATATGCAAGTATTTTTGACTTACTAAATGGGTCAATATCAGGATGACAGAAGGTTGGAAAATGCTTGCTTAATTTTTTTCGTGGAGCCTTGTGATTCTTTGCTTTGTAGCCAATCCTATACTAATGTGATAAGATTTCGTTGTTGATTATTTTGTTGGTTAGCTCAAATACAAAAATGGCCTTAGCTCTATAAAACTCCAGATTTTGGGTTCACTTCCTTATAATCCAACTCATCTTGGGTGTATATCTCCATAGCGCCTATGCGATGATTTCAAAAGCTTCATGCCTTGGGTCATTAAAAGTATATCCTCTATAGCTATCCGACATGAAATGACTAACTACATAAGTCTAACTTGATACTGATCAAGGGCTGCTAGCGTTGGTTCTATAACTCTTGAGATCCACTGTAAATTATCGTAAGCTCTAAGTTACTTTCAGATGTATAACTCTATAAGCCCGATGATTAGCTTCAAATTAAATATATGTTGATTTAGATCTATAACTCTATTTTTTTGGTTGACCATGTTAAAAGTTAAAACTCATTGATTTGGGGGTATCTTTCTATGTCCCATGACTAGTTCAAAATGTAAATAGGTTGTTATCGCCAAGGTTCAAAATCATGGTATTGGTTGGCTCCGGACCAGTACGTATTGGCCAGTACTTACTGGTACCGGCCGATATAGACCGATACCGATTGAGGCCAAAAAATCCAAAAAATAATAAAATGACAAAAAAAGTCACTTGAGCCAGTTTGTACTGGTTCGTATCGATCGGTACCGTCTTGAACTTGTCAATATGGGCTAGTACATAAGATGGGGTCACCAAGGGTGAACATACCCCTAGAAAGGATTAGCCTAACCTATACAGGGCTAAGTCTGTACACGCTCTAACAGCTTCATTTAACATGTGACTCATAAAAAAGCCAGGTGTGTTCATGGTGAACTTCTTCTATATATGAACTAGCGAGTCTTTGTTGGCACCTTGTCTCTTTTTTCTGAAGTATACCTTCGTAAGCTGGGATGTTGTGCCTTATTGTGCTTTGTATTCCTAGTTGTATCTGCATCAATAAAGTTTTGGTTTTACCTCTGAACTCTGAAAAAAAAGCCTTCACAATTCACCTTCAAATATCATACTCTGATAGCAACTAAAGACATTTTAATGTTGGTCTATTTTCTTGCATTCATCTTTTCGGATTCTCAAATAAGCTTTCAGTTATAAGAAATTTCAGCGGTTTACCTTTTCTGGTGCATCCAGTTGAAGCTGATCTTATGCTTCAGCTAACTGTGGATCCTTAACATTGAGATGACATTACTTTCATGACCATGTACACCAACTCAGGTTTATATCTATTAATATTTTGAGAAGATTTGCATCCTATATAGTTTTCATTCCTTGGAGAAGTTATCACTATCTTGATTTGTTGGTCCGTCTTTCTTGTGATGTTTTGCTTGTCTTGTACAATATATGGAGAAGTACATTGTTTTAACTATATGACATCATATAGGAGTTGCTTCTCTTGGAAGATGATATGAAAGCTTTGGAGGAGATGTATCCTCAAGGAGAAAAGGTGATTATAATGGTTTCTTTAATGTTCTAATTGGAGATATTTATGTGTATCATGTTTATTATATTTGTGTTTTGTTTCTCATTCTTGTACAGGCAGAGACTGCTTGGGCTTTAACCGTCCTTAGCTACATGGGCAAACTTGTATTGGGGATAGTTGGGTAAGTTCTGTGCTTACAATTGCTTTTGTTGAGTTAGATTCCTCAAGTTCTATTAAGTTGTAACTTTTGACTGTGCTTCATTTCCTTAGAAGTTATAAATGATTCAACCATCGTTAGGATTTACTTGTTGAAACTGTGCAGAAATGAATGGAGTAGTTGCATCTCTTGAAGTTTAACCTTTACTCTTGGTGAGCCCTATTAGATTACATTTACAACTGCAAGTTAAGATTGAAGAGGGGAACTTGTGGAAAATGAGGCATTTGTGGACTGTTTCTTTACATGTTTAGCATGGATCTGCATCCTAGGTGAGAAAATGGCTTCCCAACACATCTAATGGATGGGAAATACTTTGGTTGCTGGGGTCTCACAAATACATTAAATGATGAGGAGTACATTGGTTGCTGGGAATGTCTTAGCAAATATGTTAAATTTGAACCCATCACTTGGACAGTGGAATTTTTTGGAATTCTGCCGTGCCATCTTTAGGGAATTTGGATAAGATACGACATGGAATGTCACTTGATGTTGGGGTAGAGACCAAAGACTTGGATCACTATATTATAAACATGAGGATAGTTCAGAAGCTAGAAGTCAGAAGAAGGGGGCTGATATGATACAAATTTCATCAGGAACAAGATTGAAAAAAACTCTTTTTTTAATATAAGAGAGGGCTGATATGATATAAGGTAGTAATAAGGTGGGAATACTCTTCTTTTAGGCATTAGAGAGGGCTGATATGATATAAGGTAGTAATAAGGTGGGAATACTCTTCTTTTAGGCATTAAAGAGGGCTGATATGATATAAATTTCCAGGAGAAACAAGACTGAAAAATCTATTCGCCAATCAAAGGAGATCCCTCTTTCATGGAGCAACAGGTCTTTTTATATGGCTCTTTGTCTTGTTCCACTGGTCATTGTCGAGCCAATCCTAATCCCTTCATATTCCTTCTTTTCTTTTTTCCTTCTCTTTATGTTCCTTTTTTATATGTGGACTGCACACTTTTCCAAGTTCCCACATTCGTGGTAGTGAGGAAAGGACCGTGGGATCTCTTTTCTCACGTGGAAAGATTCCACACTTGTTTTTCATGTGTGGATAGCATAATCCTTTAATATACTAGATAAAAAAAAACTCAATGGGCTATTTGGCTAGAAGGCCCTTGTGGTATCTACTAATGAGCTGGGGAGTGGGCCGATATTCAGGTGCACAATCGGGGCCCATCTCCTATATAGTCACCTCCGCAGTGGAAATAAACTCGACCTCGAGGTGCTGATGGCAGTGAACTCTTCTATGCATGTCACATGTACCACCTCCATGGTAACTGTAGGGGATCTTTTCCGTCGCTTGATCCCTCCAACAATCGATTGACTAAAGAGAGATATGTTGAGTGTAGAGAGAGAGAAAGTAGACACAAAAGGTTTGTTGACGAGGTTCAGTCGTAGCTTACTCCCCGTGCGGTAAGTCGCAATCTTGAATCCACTATCTCTTTTAGTGAATTAGCTATCCCTCGATAGGCCGAGGGAGACTTGCACAATGGATGAGAGAGAGAGAGAAAGAGAGGGAGAGAGAGGTCTTAAATCTAATCAGCGGGATATGAAGTTACGTACTTCCAAAACGGAAAATGAGTTCTCGAATCTGGAAAAGGTCCCTCTGCTGATGTCAAGTGAGCTATTTATAGGGGCTGGAGTGCTGCTACTGCTAGGGCTGACGTGACAATGCGTGGTTGGTCCACGTGGTGGCCTATGACTGGTCCTTGCAGGCCTCTGCTAGCGGGCTTACAGATCTTCAAACATGCCTTGAGCTGTCCTCGTGGGCATCTCTCGGACTGTATGTTGATCTACTTCCTGATGGGTTGTGGGTTATTGGGCAGCTTGGGCTATGAATGCCTTAGCCAAATTTTGCCCTCCCAGTTAGCTATGTGACCACCTAGCTAGCTGTGATCCGCGATGCAAAGTCGAAACTGCTTCCGGATATCTCTGCAGATTAGTTTCTGAAAGTCGGCTCTGAGTAGATACGGGTATGGTTCTAAAAGCGAGTTGTCTTAGTGCTGATAGACCGACTGTAGACTGTCTTTGGAAGGAGTGCATCGAAGATCGACGGTGCCTGGTTATCAAGGTTTAAAATCACGATATCGGTCGCGGTATCTGTCTGCCCCGAACCGGTATGTACCGGCCGGTACGTACCGATACCGGCCGATACGGACCGATACCAGTTGAGAAATAAAACATGAAAAAACTCAAAAAATCAAAAAAATACTTTAACATGTCGGTACCGATCCGTACCGGTCGGTACCTGCTTGTACCGGCCGATACGGACCGGTACGTACCGGTACCGGCCGATACGGGCCAGGTATCGGGATCGGATGCAGTACTGGTCTCGAACCGGCCAAAACTGGTAGGTACCGGCCAGTACGTACCGGCATCGGCTGAGATTTAAAACCCTGCTGGTTATTGACTGAATCTATCAGTTCTGCATCGATAGGTCAGAAGTGCCTTGCCACTGGTGGTCGCGAGCATTATCCTAATGTTGCGGGTGGCCGCGAGCACCATCCTCATGCCGCAAGTGGCCGTATGTGTCGTCGTGTCGCGAGGGCTGTGGGCGTTGTTGTGCTGTGGGAGGCCACATGCGTAGTCATGCCGCAGGGGATGCGGGGGTCGTACTGCGGGGGTCGCAAGCATCATCGCCTCGCCGCGGGTGAACACGAGATCAACTCCGTCTGCATAGAGGAAGAGACCCTTTGGAGAGGTCGGTCTTCTTCCCCGTGCTGCTGATCGAGTGTTGAACTCGATATGGGAGTAACTAATTGAAAATCGATCCCTAGCCGATTGGTTGAGGGAAACTCCAACTAGTTTTCGGCCGGTCAGTTGAAGTTGACGCCGAAGGAGGTTGGTTGATCGTTGTCAGAGATGGAGATCCCGATCGACTACCGATCAACTAGGAAGAGATGGAGATCCTCGATCGGTTTTGCGACGATCAACTGAGAAGACATATTTTTCTAGAAACCCTACTGATTTTGAATCGATTAGTTCTGCGACAATTGAATTTGCGATGGCCAATCGAACGGTTGTTGATTGTGACTGATCTCAAGGTCGATTAGTCTGCGATGATCTGCCGAAATGGATGTGTTTGCCCAAATGTACATTTTTTGACGATCAGCTATCCGATCAGTTTGACATCTGCTGTTTGCCGAAGAACCAATTGGTCACAGTGTCCTCCGATCCCTAGGTTGATCGGTCTAAAATGATCTGTTGAAATGGACGTGTTTGCCCAAATCTAGTTCATTTTTTGACAATCAGCTATCCGATCAGTTTGACACATGCTGTCTGTCGTAGAACTAATCGGCCAAAACGTCGCCCGATCCCAAGGTCAATCGGTTAGTAACGATCTGCCGAAATGGATAAGTTTGCTCAAATCTAGTTCATTTTGGGCGATTAGATATCTGACCGATCTGACACATTCTGTTTGTTGAATAACCTATTGGTCACAACGTCGTCCAATCCCAAGGTCGACCAGTCTGCAACGATATGCCGAAATGGACGTGTTTGCCCAATTGTAGTTCATTTTTGGACAATCGACTATTTGATTGTTTTGACACCTTTCTTTGTCAAAGATTCGATCAGTTGTTGTGAGATCTGCGATCTCCTATAACCATTTTCATCATGATCGCTTCAAGATTGGTTTTGTGTTGATCAATCTGGAAGGGTTGGCCGGAGATCTCATTGAGTTTTGACTGATCGCCCTGGAAGGTGCGCTTTGCCTAAAAGGTGCTCTCGAATATTGGAGATCTCATTGAGTTTTGGTCACTTCATTCTCAATATATTATTGTCCTTTTGCATTTGTTTCGATATTCGTTTTTGGCAAAACAACCCAAGTTCGTATTCTTTTTCACTTTAGGTTCAAGCCTATTATATGTTGATTGAGCTTGTGATATCATAGATAAGTGGTCCATCACCGTATTGTGCCTCCTTTGGAGATTCTCTAATATCTTGGACGGTCAAAAGCAAGTTATTGTATCTCATTTGAGTATTGAAATTGACTATCATGCCTTGTCATATATACAAGGTTAGTGAATTCAGATTTCAGTTCGGTTTCGGACCCTTTAAAAAAAAACAAACCGATCGGTCGATTTGGGTTTGAATTTTGGAAAAAATTATTATAAAATAGGAACAAAGGAATATAAACCAACACATAAATATGTAGAAATAGATATGATTCAACCAGAAAGATCATATTTTTACTTTTAAATAGAATCAAAATTAGTCTATTTTTCTGAAATTTCATCAAACATGGAACAATGGTCAATCTGCACAATTTGTTTTTTTTTTTTTTGGGGGGGGGGGGGGGGGGGCTTTGCAATAAGTCCTTTTGAGGAGATCGATTTTAGCTAAAGGACACACAAGGGCTTTGCAATAAGTCCTTTTGAGGAGATCAATTTTAGCTAAAGGACACACAAGGGTTCACTTTAATGAATTGTCCATGTGGATGACAATACCCCTCACAGGACTTGGTATTTAGATTTCATGCCACTCCTATCTAAAACCGAACCTAACCCTAAACCTTAAGATCTATAGACCATGGGATGAACTCTAGACCTAGAAATCCTAAAACGAACCCTAAAGCCTAAGAGCTATAGGCCATGGAATAAACCCAAGACCTAGAAATCCTAAACCTAACCCCTCCACCGCCCATGGCTTCTTGCTTCCACTGATCGCCGCCGCCGGGGCAGCAAAGGCAAGCAGCTGCAGCTCGAGGCCGTTCCTCGCGCCCGCCGCCCCTGCCAGGTCCGCTACTTGTGCCTGCCTCCGCCACCGTTGCTCGCGCCCACCTCCGCCATTGTTGTTCGAGAGAGAGGGGAGAAAGGAGAGGCCAGGTGGGTAATTTGGGGATACAGGAAAATTTTGGTATTTTTAGTTAATTGAGGTTTAATCCCAAGGACTTTAGGTTAATCACATCTTATGTGTGTCCTTTAAACTAATCACATCTCCTGTCAGGGACCTTAGCACATGAACCCTTTTTTCTTCTAATAATGACAGATCCAATATTAAGCAGAAAGAGCAGATTTAAAATTCACTTATCATAAATTAAGGAAAAAAAATCACATAGTGGCAAAAGAGAACCTTGAATTACATATGATGTAAGCATGATTTAATGACAGACTAACAGTCGCTCATCCCCCAATGAATGTAATTGACTTGGGGATTCTAAACGTAGGAATTCATAATCCAGATTTGCCTCATTGCTCTTATATTGATTTGACTTTGTAGTGTAATACATTGTGTAAGTTCTCTTCTCCATATATGATTTGGCTGAAGAATGTTCCATGTGGCAGTTTTTTTTGTCATATCTTTCTTCCCTTGTGCCAAAAGCCATTATTCATGGCCCCAATTTTACATACAATCGTTGTCTATGTTCTCCGTCATTTCCTATTCACAAGTTAATGCAGTATTGTCATGCTCATCTATATAACAAGGGACGTCGGTTTTGTGCTGATTAGACAAAGCGAAACCAAAAAGCTGACTAGGACAAGCTGATTGGACAAAAAGGAACCAAATAGATCTAACCATTCGTTCAAAAATGAACGCATGATCTCTATTTTCCCGTCAACCAACTCACTCCCCTTGGTTTCAAATCCGAACCCATTTAAACTGCACTAAACCCCTAAAATACCGGCCCATTTAAACTGCACTAAACCTAACCGTTCATCCCATGATCGTTGTTCACATCAACGGCTATAAACCCACCTGCTGAAATTTCGGTCGCCTCAAACCATCGGGTCGATCTCGAGGAATCCGTTCGAACAGAGATAACTATGATTGATCGATTATAGGGGGAGGGGGAGTTGGTCGCGCCGAAGGCACTCGCTTCGTGTCAATCGGCACGGATGAGGAAATGGGTGTCCCTATGAATGCCGTTGTTGTCGTCAAAAGTATTTTGTCGCGAAGGCGTTCATGTGTGTTGCCGTCGAAGGTAGCTCGCTGATGTGCCGATATATGTGTTGCCGCCGAAGTCGGCCCGCTACAGTGCCGATAGGCACGGGCATGCACTAGTTCTCTTATAAGGCGAGCGGTTAGAAAGAAACCGATGTATCACAATTGGTTGTCCACATTTTTTCTATATATCCTATCATACATGTGCCTATTACAGTTGATGTGTTTTTGCCTATATGTATGTGTGTGTGTGTGTGTGTATATATATATATATATATATATATATATATATATATATATATATATATATATATATATATATATATATATATATATATATATATATATATATATATATATATATATAAAGAGAGAGAGAGAGAGAGAGGGTTGTTACGTTGAGCTGTGAGCTGCGGTAGGAGAAAATGAGCTGCGGGTATTTTGACCCCATTAGAAGTTTTGGAATTTGATGAAATTTGGTGAGGGTGTTGTCTAGGGTAAGATGATCATCCTCACCAATTTTCATCAAATTCCAAAACTTCTAGGGGGTCAAATGCTCGAAGCAAAATCTGCAGATTTTAACGGTTACTGCGGACGACAGATTTTGCTTCGACCATTTGACTCCCCTAGAAGTTTTGGAATTTGATGAAAATTGATGAGGATGATCATCTAACCCTATACAACACCCTCACCAAATTCCAAAACTTCTAGGGGAGTGAAAATACCCGCAGCTTGTGGCTCATTGTAACATTCCTCATATATATATATATATATATATATATATATATATATATATATATATATATATATATATATAGAGAGAGAGAGAGAGAGAGAGAGAGAGAGAGAGAGAGGATACAGGTATAGGCTGGTGACCTATTTCGGCGAAATGAGCAGCTGCCCATTTGATGCCCCTAGGAGTTTTAAAATGTGCTGATTTTTTGTAAGCATAATCACCTTACCTTAGAACACCCACAAAAAATTGGCACATTCTAAAACTTTTAAGGGCATCAAATGTTATATTTCAGATTAACGGTAACGGACGTTCGATAAAACTTCTAATATTTGATGCCCCTAAGATTTATAGAATGTGCTGATTTTTTGTGGGTATTCTATCTAAGGTAAGGTGCTTATGCTCACAAAAAAACAGCACATTCTAAAACTCCTAAGGGCTTCAAATGGGTGGCTGCTTATTTTGTCGAAATAGGCTAGCAGCTCATTTCCCGTTCTCTATCTCTCTTTCTCTCTCTCTCTCTCTCTCTCTCTATATATATATATATATATATATATATATATATATATATATATATATATATATAGTTCTGATTGGGTGCAAAAACTCTTATATGCAAAACCTTGTGCGAAACCTATCCAAATGTTTCAAAATTTGCTGAAACTGGGTTGGTATGCTATCTATGGTAAATTGATCATCCACTCCAAAAAGCATCAAATTCTAAAACCTCTAGGGACATCAAATGTTAGAAGATATATCGATCATCGATTAAAACCGTTAATTTGAATAGCTTATTTGATGACCCTAGAGATTTTAAAATTTGATGTTTTTTGCTAAGATTATTTAACTTGCCATAGATGGCATACCCACCAAGTTTTAGCAAGTTTGAAAACTTCTAGGTAGGTTTCGCATCATAAGAGGTTTTGCAATGAATCAGTCCTATATATATATATATATATATATATATATATATATATATATATATATATATATATATATATATATATACAAGGATGTTACATTGAGCTGTGAGCTGCGAGTATTTTGACCCCCCTAGAAGGTTTGGTATTTGATGAAAATTGGTGAGGATGATGATCATCCTCACCAATTTTCATCAAAGTCCAAAACTTCTAGCGAGGTCAAATGGTCGAAGCAAAATCTGCAGATTTTAACGGTGACTGCGGACGACAGATTTTGCTTCAACCATTTGATCCCCCTAAAAGTTTTGGTATTTGATGAAAATTGGTGAGGATCATCTGACCCTAGACAACACCCTCACCAAATTTCAGCAAATTCCAAAACTACTAGGGGGGTCAAAATACCCGCAGCTCACTTTCTAAACCGGTAGCTCACAGCTCACTGTAAGTCTGTAACATTCCTCTCTCTCTCTCTCTCTCTATATATATATATATATATATATATATATACACACACACACACACACACACACACACACGCACACACACACATAGAGAGATGAAACAGGAAATGAGCTGCCAGCCTATTTCGGCGAAATAGGCAGCCACCCATTTGAAGCCCTTGGGAGTTTTGGAATGTGCTGATCTTTTGTGAGCATAAGCACCTTATCTTGAATAGAACACCCACAAAAAATGAGTACATTCTAAAACTCCTAGGGGCATCAAATGTTAGAAGTTTTATCGAAGTCCGTTGTAACCATTAATTTGAAATCTAACATTTGATGCCCCTAAAAGTTTTAGAATGTGCTGATTTTTTGTGGGTGTGCTATTTAAGGTAAGATGCTTATGTTCACAAAAAATCGGCACATTCTAAGACTCCTAGGGGTGTCAAATGGGTGGCTGCCCATTTCGTCGAAATAGGTCGTCAACCTATACCCGTATCGTCTCTCTCTCTCTCTCTCTCTCTCTCTCTCTATATATATATATATATATATATATATATATATATATATATATATATATATATATATATATATATATATATATATATATATATATATAGGAAATGAGCTGCTAGCCTATTTCGGCGAAATGGGCAGCCACCCATTTGAAGCTCTTATGAGTTTTAGAATGTGCTGATTTTTTGTGAGCATAAGCATCTTATTTAGATAGAACATTTACAAAAAATCAACACATTCTAAAACTCCTAGGGGCATCAAATGTTAAAAGTTTTATTGAATGTTTGTTATAACCGTTCATCTGAAATATAACATTTGATGCCCCTAAAAGTTTTAAATTGTGCTGATTTTTTGTGGGTGTTCTATCTAAGGTAAGGTGCTTATGTTCACAAAAAATCAGCACATTCTAAGACTCCTAGGGTCATCAAATGGCCGGCTGCCCATTTCGTTGAAATAGGCTGCTAGCCTATACCCCGTATCCTCTCCCTCTCTCTCTCTCTCTCTCTCTCTCTCTCTATATATATATATATATATATATATATATATATATATATATATATATATATATATATATATATGCCTATCAAGGATTATGAAATAAATGCAACCGATTTTCCCCTATACTGCTTTGTAGGTTGATCGTTTCGGTGGCTTGGGTTGCACACATTGTCATATATTTATTGATCAATCCTCCTCTATCTTCTTTCTTAAATGAAGTCTTCATCAAATTGGACAACGTCTGGGGTATGCTAAAGAAGTGCTCAACACTATAATTTGCTTCTTTCTCTCCTACTTTCTGAACCACCAATCTGACACCTGTTGGATAATTTGAACCAGGCCTGTTAGGTACTGCAGCATTTGCATTTTTCTGCTTCTACCTTCTGATTGCAGTGATTGCGGGGGAGATGATGCTTGGTTTGAGATTAGCTTTTGTAACTATTCACCCGATGAAGTAATTAACTTCTTAACATTGATTTCTTGTTAGACTGGCATCCTGTTTGTTGTTGGCTTATAGGTTGTCTAAATCCATCTCAGGTGGGGAGGAACTTTGATGAACTCCTTTCTATTTAACGTGGCACTGATTCTACTTTGCTCTGTCAGGTCAGTATATTAGACCCTTTCTTGTTAGAACTTTAAGTTTTTTGTTTATGAACCCATAGTTCAGCTGAATGGCATTATTGGATGTAACCTTGAGTTCAGGTTTCATACCAGCTTAGTATAAGAGAACTCATTTCATGAATTTATAAGCATGAATTAGTTTCGCTGGAATTAAAACATTCAAGTTCATAGAGCCTGAGAAAAATTTGATAGCTGATAACAAACATCGTTACCTGGACCTTTTGAACTTTGAGTTTCTTGAACCGCAGTTTGAACACTACGATAATTTATGACACCCGAGAGTTCTTGGCCTTCGTATTGTCTGCACATATCCTTTACTGCAAGGGGGTCTGTATGTCTTTATAATGACCACTTTGTCTTCCCATGTCTGCACTTGGCTCTTAAACCTCTTATATATACAATATAAGGTGGAGGGGGAGAGAGAGGCTGTCCACCTCCACCAGATAACTATATATGCGGCCATTTTTTCCCGGTTTTTTCATGTAATGCTGGTTGTCTGGATTCATTGACCAAAGGGATCAAAGTCATTCTGGGAGGGCGTAGTTGGGTCTAGTGCATGAGTGCGATTCACCTATGGGTTGATTGCCATCGAATGGTTCTGATGTTGCCGGTTTTCGAATCCGATCAACCCGTGACTCCTGGGTGTGTGGTTCCTGTGCCTTTCCCAGGGGTCAGGCTAGTTACAAAACTATGTTAAAGTGACATGGCCTTTTACTTAAGGTTGGTATACTTCCATCCGACCTATGGACATGGATGGCACAATTAGTATGGACCCAAGCTTTCATCTTCAGGTTCGATTTTTGAAAGCAACAGAGGCAGAATCATTTTATGTAAAATCATTGTGCCTCATTTTCCTAGATCTTCATCATAGCCCTTCTGCTCCAATTTCTCTTACGGAGACCCATTCTCAGCCTTGCATTACGGTTTAACATGTGATGATTTCTCCTACAGTGTGATCCAGTTCTGCGCCACGGCGTTTGCCTACTATGCACAGGCAACCGCAGCACAAGAAATATTCGGCCACACGCTGGAGTCCCTTCGCGGGATCAAGTATCTGTACAAGTGAGTGAGAACCTACTCATGTACTTCACAAGGCATTTTTCACAAATCGTATCTCTTCGACATTGTACATAGCTCCTGATTTGATACGCGGATTTAATCCTGTTTGGCAGGTATAATGTGTTTCAGTATGCATTCGTTGGTCTTGCAGCACTCACTCTCTTATTCTACATGGCTTTCGTAAGTTCTATCCATTGAGTTCATCCCTAGAACATTGTTCAAATACTCGAAACTCCTAGTTGAGTAAACTCAGCCAAATAACTTGACTCAAAATCTGGCCGAGTCGAGTTGACTCGGTCGAGTTTTTCGAAGTCTTGAAACACTGCCCTAGAATGATCTTAAGGGTTCCGGTTGACCTCATTGCTTGTTCATTGCATTCAGGGATGGAGGAAGAGGAAACCAAGTGCCAGGTTCCAGCTCTCAAGTTAATCTTCATGTTACCGAAGATCTGTGTTGGTTTTGTTTTTGGAGTCTGTATCAGATTGCAACTTGTTGTGTATGTTCTCATCCCGGGAGGAGCCAGCAATGCTGATAGGCTGTGTAAGATAAGAATTTGGCATTCTGAAGATTTGGTCGTTATCCGAGCTGCTGATATAATACCGAACCGGTTGTTCCCAAGTTGCTGGAACATTGGGATCCGGTGTTGTGCTTTCTTGTGTGTGTTATAGATATTGCATTTTCTTTTCTTTTCTTTTTTTTTTCTTCTTCGGCTCTTGTTATTTTGTTACCATCTAATGTATTATTTCATACTTGGCTTACCCCCAGAACTGTTGTGTAATTTGGATCTTAAGAATGACATTTATTTGAGGAAACCATGACTATTTAAATGTTTATTTATTTGTTATTTTATTTTTGATAAGTAAGATTGAGTTTTAAACACTTTGGTGGGAGCTTTATAACATATTGACTTGGGGGGCGTTTGGCATGAGGAACAGCTGTTCCGCTTAATCCTCATCCCGAAGAGGGCATTTCCGTCAATTACCTTATTTCTAATGTAAATCGATGGTCCAGTGCACCAGCTAGCATAGAAACGCACGGAGTGAGATATTATCGTTCCCAAGTCCTTCACTCTACTGGAATAAAAACTATCCTTTAGTTTTAAAATTTGGAACTGGGAATAGAAACGGACCATTCCGGAATGATGCCAAACACCCCCCCTTAATATCTGGCAGAGTTATGTATACTTGTGTGTGAGCATTAGCATTAGCAAAATTGAAGTAATAATGCATGGAGTGATAATTTTACTGACTCCCCTTTTTTAACCCTAACAAGGAAGTTTAAGATTGTCTTCAACTGATAACTCAGTCGGTAAGGCATGCGGCCTGTGGCTGAGCCAAGTGCCCGAGGCATTTAAGCGAACACCTGAGTAGCCCTTGGAGATATTATCTAGAATATTTTATAAAAATATTCTAGTATTTATGAGTGTTAATTGTAGAAATGTGTGAAGAACTCTAGAATGTCTCCACACAATTCTAGCCGCCTGCTTTTTTATTTTTACTGATGGCATAACTCTAGCCAGCTTTTTATTTATTTATTTATTTTTTAATACATCCATTTTTATACATCCTTTAAAGTATGAGTAGAGGGGAGATTTTATTTGCTCATAACATTATAACATTAGATAATTGTAATTCCACAGCTGCTTTGGCCAGTTAGTAGTGGTACTGCTCCTCGTGGACACTAACCCTGGTTCGATATCCGCTCCTTGCTCTTTGTGGCGTGCCCCCGCTCGATGGTGTGGCGAATTCTTGTGGGTCAGGTGGGCCCTTCCTCTTGGCCGGTTCGGATCCGGTGGCTGTGTTGTTCGCCATGTGGTGGTGACTTATGGGTCTGGCTTGGGCCCCACGATGTAAACAAAAAGAGTTATCGTCCCTTCATTTGAAAATTGTTGTGGGAGAACTTTGAGGGAAGGCTGACTCAGCTACAAGGAGGTGGTTCAAGTGTCTCACGTGTGAAAGGAAAAAAAAAAAAACTGAGTTTGTGATAACTTGCTCCTTTCCCAAAAAAAGAAGAAGAGAAGATTGAATGTTAACAGATTGTTTTCCAGATTTACAAAAACATTAAAGGGCTGATCCATTCATCAATAAGAACCTTTTAAATAGAAGGAAAGTTGGAAAGAAACTAATAAAACTGGCATTTGAATAGGCCAATTAAGTTATAATTTGCTAATGGCATTTCAAATATATAAAACTAAAAAAAAAAAAAAAATTGTTTTACCCATGGTTTTATTCTTGTAGATAGTCTGCATGAATGTATTCGTTAATGATTTTTGTTGGTATTTTCATATTTTATTCAATTATTTTTAAAGTTCTTGAGATCAAAAAATAAACCCCATTATTTGAGATAATTAGTTTTTGACCAAGTAGTCAAGTTGGCTGATGAACAGGGTTCCACTTAGGTACCGAATTGCAAAATTCGGTACCATACAGAACACCAATCTCCACCATTCATTTCTTGTTCCCTCAATCCTAGCGGGACGATCGAGATCCACCCACAGGCCATCCAATGGTTCCTATCAATTTCGATACGGTTATTCAGTACCATAGAATTTTCCCGACATATGTTCCCTTCTAATGATCAATATATATTGCCACCATATATAGCCGGGAAACATTAAAAACTAAAGGGTAAATTTGACTTACCCCGCCAAAATTATATACTAATTAGTAAGTCACCCCCCTTTTAATCATTATTAGACTTAACCTCCCAATTTGACTTACTCCCCCAAATTACTATATGATAATTAGCCCCAAATTACTAGATGAGTATCAAAAAAAAAAAAACTCAAATGTACTCATTTACATTCACAAAGAGCTGCCCTCGTCCAATTCACGAATTCAAGCACAGTGATTTGAGTGAGATTCTCTTAGAGACACATTAATTCTAAGTACAAAGGGAGACATTGAAGACAAATTAACTGGCTGTCTCCAATTCCAACATCAATGGGCTAAACCTCTCTTAATTAGCAACATTATCCTCCCAAATCCCATCTATAATTCATCTAGATTTCTTACCAAAAATATGTTAATCCATTCATTTATCCTCAATGAAACACCACCAAGTCCACCTCACCACCTCTTTGTCCATTCCACCCCAACATTACTCCTTTCACCCTGTAAATACATCCAACACCAAGAGGAGCAACACCTAATTACTTATTAACTACTCATCTGAGTCATCTCTATCTTAATGAGCAATATACCCCAAAATCCAACTATAAAATCGGGAAATTATTAGCCCGATATTACCGCGTAACGCAACAAACAATCATGCGTAAATGTGACCCAAAAAAAAAAAACACTCCCAACTCCCAAAACACTGTGCCTTGCATCCAATTCAATAGTATGCGAATACAAGCACAGTGATTTGAGTAAGGTGATTGGCTTGTTTTTGCGAGAAATTTTATTCGAAGTACACAAGCATAGTACTCTAGTAGCTCTTAAGAAGGGAACTGAGTTGTACATCTTAAGAGAAATTAAGACCTAATTGGTTGTCTCCAACATCAATTGACCAAGCCTCTCTTAATTCCCGGCCATGAATCCCAAATCCCTACCAATAATTCATCTAGATTTCTCACCAAAATAGGTAGATCCATACTCATCTAATTAATCCACCTCACTGTCTCTTCCACCCCAACAATATTACTCCTCCTCCTCTATAAATACATCCAACACCAAGAAGAGCTAGCACCACCCACTAGTCCTGGCCTCCTCTCTTGACAACACTAGCTAGCTTGGCTAGCCTCTCTGCGACCCCATGGCTCGAAAGAAGGTGAAGCTCGAATGGATCGTCAACGACTCGGCCCGAAGGGCCACCTTCAAGAAGAGGAGGAAGGGGCTGGTGAAGAAGGTGAGCGAGCTGAGCACGTTGTGCGACGTCAAGGCCTGCTTGATCGTGTACGGCCCCAACGAGCCGCAACCGGAGGTGTGGCCCTCCGCTTCGGACGCGATGAGGGTGCTCGCGAGGCTGAAGCGGCTACCCGAGATGGAGCAAAGCAAGAAGATGCTGAACCAAGAAGGGTTCATGCGGCAGCGGATCGAGAAGCTGAAGGAGCAGCTGAGGAAGCAAGACAAGGAGAACCGAGAGCTCGAGACGACGCTCCTGATGTGCCAAGGCCTTGCGGGGAGGAGCCTGCATGGTTTGGGCGCCAACGACATCACGAACCTCGCGTGGCTCGTGGAGATCAAGGTGAGCGAGGCGCAGAAGAGAATCGGGCTGGTGAGGAAAGAGATGGCGTCGAAGGCGGTGGAGAGGGTGAAGGAGGAGGAGGAGAGGGTGCAGGTGGTGGAGAGGGCGGTGAAGGAGGAGAGGGTGGTGGCGGCAGGCAAGCAGAAGACACCATTGGAGGATGCAATGGAGGAGTTGCAGAGGCAGGAGTGGTTCACTGAGGTGATGAACTCGAATGAGCACATGATCCCCGGTGCCGAAGAAATGGTGCATCCTTCTTACGTGAACTACAACAACCAATGGATGGATTCTTATTTCACTTTCAACTGAAGAACTCGACCCTTGGTGTCAATTTTTTTTTTTTTTTTTTTTTGATCCATCAACAATGTTACTATGACTACAAGTGTGGTGGTTTTGGCTAATTTGTGGCACCTTTTGGACTTTCTAGTAAATAAAGTCGCAGAGTTGGTCTTGGTTAATTTGTGGGGAAATTGATATCCGATCCTTTGAATGATTCAACTTTAGTTTTTAATCAAGTCATCTAAATTTTCAATTACTAGTAAGAAATCCAGGCAATACCCGAATGTACTTGATGCATGCCATTTGGCAAAGACGACATCGCAACTGCTCAAAGAAGTGTGAAATCTTAAATGAGTATGATTCAATTGTTAGAGAGAGAGAGAGAGGGATATCAAATGACCATTAAATACTATTGAATGAAAATTTATCATCTTTATGGTAGGTTTTTAATGGATTTAAAAGAGAGCCGCGTTCACACACGGAAGAAGAATTCTAGCTCTTTAAAAGACATCCACGTGACGGGAGAGAAGCTTCCATTTTAGTATATATACCAGTAAGAAACCCGGGCAATTTCCGAATATGCTTGATGCACGCCATTTAGCAAAGAAGACATCACAACTGTTCGAAGAAGTGTGAAATTTGAAATTAGTGTGATTCACTTGTTAGAGAGAGAGAGAGAGAGAGAGAGAGAGAGAGAGAGAGAGAGAGAGAGAGAGAGAGAGAGAGAGAGATTAACATCAAATGACTATTAAATGAAAATTTATCATCTTTATGGTAGGTTTTTAAATGGATTTAAAAGAGAGCTGCGTTCACACACAGAAGAAGAATTCTAGCTCTTTAAAAGACGTCCACGTGTCACAATACCGGAGAGAGGCTTCCATTTTAGTATATATATAGATAGATATAGATATATAGATAGATTTAAATAAAGGTGCTCAAGTTTTTAAGCTATTTACTTAAACTAGTTCTTTCTCTTTCTTTTTTTGTATAGATAATAGATGTGCTATCAATCACTTTGTATGTTTTTGTTGCTTAAGTTTGGGGAAATACTATTTATCTCGAAACGTTTAATCCGAATTGTCAACCATAATGACGTGTCAGGATCAGATCCATCTGTTGCACTCAGCCTTGATCGGTCAATCACACCCAGTCCTGACCTGCAGGCAAAGGGGCACTGTTATTGGATGCCATGTCATTCCGGTTGAGTATTTGGGTTAAACGCTTCGGGTTGGATAGCATTGCTCTTAATTTTGTGTACGTATGTATAAATACGCATAATGGAGATTTGTTTATAGGAATGTATTGATTGGGCTTCACGTAATAATGTATTGATTAGGCGCTACGGACTGCAAATAAAATAGACGTTTGCCTTGGACTGAAAGTTAAAGTTTGATACATTGTAGGACTGAGTATAAATTTCACCCTTTTCCTTTTTTTTTTTTCCGGGAACAGGTCTATGTTGGGCTTGGACTTAGAAGATAGGCCCATAGGCCAGAATAACAAGCCCATTGAGGGCAAACCAGGATTCGCACCACTCGTGAACACAATAATGGCTTTGATGAGGGTTCTTGATATTAGAATCATCCCTTAATTGGCTTACACAATCTCTCAAAAATATAAAGATGTGTATTATTAAATCAATTTTATTTTGGATAAATAGATGATAACTCTTTGCGTGATGACTAATAAAATTCGATGATAATCACATTAATCTTCTTTTTTTTGAATCGTTAATCAAATTAACATACCAACGAACTCTTGGCCTGGTCGTACTTCCTCTCTCGCATGTTGGAGATATTCCATGTTCGACTCCTGGTATGGATATAGTGGAGCGAATTCCCCTTCAAGACCGTTGTGCCTTGTTTGCACGTGCGAATCCTAGCCATTGATGTCATGTTCACGAGACTATGAAATTAATAAATAACAGTTGCTGCCTCTCCCGTTTTGATCTTCGAACCTCTTTAAGCCCTTGCTCTAGCGCCTGGTATTCTGATCGTCTGACCGGTCCAGCAAAATAATAATAATTATTATTATTATTATCAAATTAACGTGTTATAAAGACGAACATGTTATTGATTTACCACCCGAGCTTAATCAATTACCAAAAAAATGCGTGGCGGAAGTGAATTACATCCTTTGCTAATCAAATGCTAATAACTAGCTGTCAAATGGATAGAAATCTTATTAGAGATAAATATATAGAAAATGTGTTTGGGATAAATATTAGAAATAACGCTTACATTGCAATAAAGTAGGGGGAATTGAAAGTGGGCAATTAGTTGCTTGCAGATTTTGAGCAAATGGAATAAAAGGTTATTATGGTATTTTACAATAGAACTTCTATATGGAAACTGTGATAATTTGCATTCTTTTTCAATCTACATAGTTTGGATGTATGGACCTTACTCTTTTTTTTTAAAGATCAACGGGTGTCCAGAAACCTGTCGGGTAATGGTCAACTTCAAGCTCGGACTAATCCCCCTGGGAGTGAAGCCCGACCCACTCAAAAATTTCCACCGACTCCTATGGAGAGAGAGAGAGAGAGAGAGAGAGAGAGAGAGGGGGGGGGGGGGGACAACCTCCTCACTAAAGCATCAGTTGCTTGCCAACTCTCCTATCCCCTAGTGGGTTATTGAGATTACATATTTGCTAATAGGGGACATGTGACATGCGCAATAAAAGTAGCATTATATGTATTAGTAGACATGGAATGCAGGAGGCTTCTAAAACTCTTTTCACCTTTGCTAGACCTCAACATGTGTTTCGTGAGGCCAACAATGTCGCACATCAAATTGCGGCGCACTCTCTCAATTGGAACATTAATTGCATGATTTGGGAACTTCCGAGTTTTTGGTTGAGTAGGTTGCTTAGGATGTAAGCGCTTCTAGTTCCGAGGAAGAGTCTTCCTTTTTTCCCGAGGACCAAGTCCATCAAAATTGTACTCAAACTCTATTTTTGGGAATTGGGCATGGAGCGCCATGAAAAGAACCCCCTTGGTTTCCCGCAAAAAAAAAACATGGATTTATGTTTTATGTGTATTATTCTAGGAAGCACAGACCACCAGACCACCCACATCGGTGTTGGACACGTGTCCGACACGGACACACCCCGAACACGTGTCTGACATGCCAGAGACATAGGATCTGGGTTTGTATGGGTTTTGGGCCTCGGACACGAGGTGTACACGAGCTGAATGTGGGCCGGGCTTGGGATGGACACGGCGGCTCGCAGTTTGTTTTATTTTTTTCGTGTACCCAACCAGACCTACCTATCGACCCGACTTCGGTTTTGTTAAAAAAACCCCACCCCCACCCCTGTGCTCCTCTGATCTGATCGGTGAAAGAGGGGGGCTGAAACCCTAGCTGAGTCGACGACGGGATCCTCCGACCCTGCTGACCAATCCAGACCCTGCCGAGTCTTTGATGCGATCCTCTACTAACCCTGCCGACCAACCCAGACGCCACTGATGCCCAGGTATTCCTTTCGCTTCCTCTCCTTTCTTCTCCTCTTTTTTTCTTTTTCCTGAATTTATTCTCTTCTTCCTCCTCTCTTACCTTTGCTCCTGCTCCTGCTCCATCCTCTTCTCTTTCCTTCTCTCCTCTGATCCAAGTCTTCTCATGCTCCTTCCTCCTCTCCACGTTGAAACTTGAAAAAAAAAATTCAAAATTTTTTTGAAAACAAAACCATGAATCAGTCAAATGCATTCAACCATGAGTTTTTTTTAATACAGTGGATTTATTTTTCTACATAAAACAGAGTTTTTATTTTTGAAGAATTTTTGTTTTTAAATCCATAAACATGAATCAGTCATGGTTGATTCAATGATTCATGTTTATGCATTCAAAAACAAAAAAAAAACTATGAATTTTTTTTCAACATAAAACAAAGAGTTTTTTTTTAAATAATATTTTTTTTAATTTTTTTTTTGTTTTTGAATGCATAAACATGAATCAGTCATTGACTGATTCCTATTTATGCATTCAAAAATAAAATATTATGAAAATTTTATTTTCTTAAAAAACAGTGGGTTTTTTATTTGTTGTTACTTGTTAATTAGTTATTTCCATAGTTGCATATTAGTTACTTCCATAGTTGTTTGCTCTTATAGTTGTATATTGTTGTTAAGTAAATTATTGACATGTTAGGAATTTCAATGAACACATCAAGTTTTGTTGCGACTTCTAGCTCTGAAGACGTCGATAGTGGCGTCACTAGCATGTCAATAAATGACGAGACAAAGCCATTGTGGAAGTACAAAACAAGGGTTGAGAAAGCTTTGGGAGGTGGTGAGAATGTTAAATTTAAATATAATTTCTGCAAAGCTACTACACAGGATTGTATACTAGATTGAAGGCGCACTTGTTGAAAATTACTGGATTTGAGATCGAAAAATACAGCAAGGTGACTATTGATGATGGCTCGAGTCAAAACCCTACTCCTCGGACAAGTCGTGCGCATGACATATCCAGGTGTCGTGCGCACGATTTGAAGTCTGAATTTGTCGACACGTCTTTCCTTGCTCGACAGGGTCGAGCGCAGAAAAGTCATGTGCTTAACTTTGTCTAGCAGATGCGGGTCAACCCAATCGTATACGATTTGGACTTTCTTTTTGGGGTTGTTTGATGGGAATTTCGGAATTGAACTTATAGATACCTATTTCTCCTATATAAAGGGGTCTAGGTTTTTGGGAACATAGCATTTGATCATCTTTGATCCTTGGTCTTTTGATCAATCGGTGGTGGCTCTTGGTGAAGCTTCTTGCGGAGAAGATGAACCTGGGGGAGGAGCGTGCTTTGCTCCTCTCCCGGGCCATTGAAGGGCCGACGAGCGGCGTCTACTACGCCGAGTTGAAGCACCGTTTTGCGGGTGCTTAGTGACTGATCTTGAAGACCCCTTTTTCAGGAAAGATGCCTTAGGGCATGGTGGCGAGCCATGGAGGGTGAGGCCACATTGCGGAGACCGAGACCATGATGGGGTGTGCAACATCCGCCCCAAACACATAAGATTTTGTCCGCTTTGCTCGTGTCCGCACGAGAACTTCCTAGGGAGGTCACCCATCCTAGTACTGCTCTCGCCCGAGCACGCTTAACTATAGAGTTCTTACGAATTCCGTAGCGGCGCACAGTTTTAAAATGCGCCTTCTATGTTGGGAGGGAAAATTATATAAGTAGCTCAGGATCTCCTTCTCTCCAGGTGATGTGGGGCTAACTCGTGGCCTTGTACACCTCACCTCACCTCACCTCACCTCACCTCATCTTGGCATCCCAATCTCAGAAGTCTTGGCTCTTGGCATATTGGATATTGGTCGTCACAATCCACCCCCCTTAGGGCTACACGTCCTCGTGTAGGGTTAGACCCCCCCATCCCGAGGAGAATCGGCTCTGATACCATTTTGTAACATCCGCCCCAAACACACAAGATATTGTCTGCTTTGTCTGTGCTCGCATGAGAGCTTTCCAGAGAGGTCACCCATCCTAGTACTGCTCTCACCCGAGCACGCTTAACTACGAAGTTCTTACAAAATCCGTAGCGGCACACAGTTTTAAAATACGTCTTCTATGTTTGGGAGGGAAAATTATATAAGTAGCTCAGGATCTCCTTCTCTCCAGGCGATGTGGGGCTAACTCGTGGCCATGTACACCTCACCTCACCTCACCTCATCCATCTTGGCATCCCAGCCTCATGAGTCTTGGCTCTTGGCTATTGGATCTTGGTCGTCACAATTTTGTAACATTTGCCCCAAACACATAAGATATTGTCCGCTTTGCCCATGCCCGCACGAGAACTTCCCAGGGGGTCACCCATCCTGGTACTACTCTCATCCGAGCACGCTTAACTACGGAGTTCTTACGAATTCCGTAGCGGCACACGGCTTTAAAATACGTCTTCTATGTTTGGGAGGGGGAATTATATAAGTAGCTCAGGATCTCCTTCTCTCCAGGCGATGTGGGGCTAACTCGTGGCCATGTACACCTCATCTCACCTCACCTCATCCATTTTGGCATCTCAGCCTCATGAGTCTTGGCTCTTGGCTATTGGATCTTGGTCGTCACAATCCACCCCCCTCAGGGCTACACGTCCTTGTGTAGGGTTAGACCCCCCCATCTCGAGGAGAATCAGCTCTGATACCATTTTGTAACATCCGCCCCAAACACATAAGATTTTGTCCGCTTTGCACGTGCCCGCACGAGAACTTCCCAGGGAGGTCACCCATCCTAGAACTGCTCTCGCCCGAGCATGCTTAACTACGGAGTTCTTACGAATTCCGTAGCGGCGCACAGTTTTAAAACGCGTCTTCTATGTTTGGGAGGGGAAATTATATAAGTAGCTCAGAATCTCCTTCTCTCTAGGCGATGCGGGACTAACTCGTGGCCTTGTACACCTCACCTCATCCATCTTGGCATCCCAACCTCAGGAGCCTTGGCTCTTGGCATATTGGATCTTGGTCGTCACAGGGTGAGTCCGAGAGAAGGAGTGTAAAGTCGTTGGGAGATCCATGGTGCTTTAATGATGCTTGATTAGACAGATCGTGACTGAGTATCTAGATCATGGTTTTTATGGAACCCGTGAGGGTTATCTCTGCGAAGATTGCCATGTTCGATCCATTCAGTCAGATCTGTGGGAGAGAGAGCACACAAAGAGGTACAACTTTCTTTTCCATCTATCATAGAACATATTTAGTTTTGGTCTTATGTATTTAGTGTTTTTTCTGGAGGATCTTTGGCGCATATTGAAGACAGTTTGGTCTCCGTTGATGCGCATGGTCGTCTCTTGTGGTGGAGAGATGTGTGTGGATTTGTTAGAAAGCATGGAGTGCCATCGGGTGTAATCATGTTTATCTTCTTCATAGTGATTCCTATAGGTGGTGGTTGCTGGAGAGAGGTCACCCTGGTTAGGGTGAACCTCTATAAAATCTTGTGTCCCTCTTGTATGTATTTTTTCTATGCCTTTTGTGCCATATCGAACTGGTATAGCATAGGATGCACTGATGAGATATGATATTTCGAGGATCTGCGGTGTTGGGCCATGTATCCGCATCTTCGACCCTTCTCTATGTCCGGCTTCGTCTTGTTCATTGCATAACAAATTAGTATCAGAGTCAGGTTTTGAGAGGATAGCTCTGATTCTAACAAATTGGTATCAGAGTTTTGGGTTGCTTCTTCAGAGTGTCATTATGGAGTCACCGATGGGTGACTATTTTAGCCATCGACGAGCGGGCTGACGTGATTATTGACAGGGGGCTGGTAGAGGTACCGATGGGCACCGACGCGAGTTGTTACAGAGCGACTGGTGGAGGTACTTACTGGAGTTTTAGGAGAATGACATAGAGAATTTTTTTTTGTTAGATCTTGGTGGCACAAGACACAAGTGGGTCCGATGTTATTGGTTTTGGGGAGGTGACAATTTGAGGTCATCTTTCAGATAGATCTCATGTTTGGAGTGCAAGCAGTCATTGATACTATAATCAATATTGCAGAGGAAAGATAGAGCATAGTCGATAGATTTTGCTTTAAGTATCGATCAGTGATAGGGTCAGGTTATGTGCTATCATGTTTCATCACATTTGTTGTCTGATGGGGGGTTATCTTGGCGATAACTCTTTATCTGCCGAAATTCCAATGTTCTTGATAGCGGTAGCCAGTTGTTTGTTCACACGATTGGATTTTTAACAACTTAGTATGATGGTGGTCAGTTGACGACAGAGGAGACAAACTCATGTGCTGATAGGAGGGGCCACATGTTCATCATATGTTGGAGTGTGAGAAGATATCATATTTCTTTCCAATCCGAGTCTCGCACGTGCATGCTCATTTTTTAGAGGTGGAGCTTGTTAGGAGGACTTCTTTAGAGATCATTATTGGAGGCTCTATGAGCTGGGATTGTTTGGCATTGCTGGGTGTTGGCTTTAGGCGCAACGAGCTTTATCGCGAAATATGATTGCAGGTGGAGCGTTTTTTTAGCGATGCAGATCTCAAAGAAAATGTCCAGTAGTGGCTTTGGCTACTAGATGCATGTGCTCAAGCGTGGGACATATGCATATGTCATCAGAGATAGTGACCGAGCACTCATGATGGAGTATGTGGAGATGCGGCTAGTTTTGCTTCCCCTACAGAGATGAAAGGGAGATTGATACTGAGGATCTCTAGCTAAGGTGAAGATTATTGAGCATTGTGGTATTAGATCGGAATCCTAGTTGGAGGAGAGCCAGTTGGTTCAGAATCCTATCAGGAGGAAAGCCACATGTTCATGACCTTTAGTTAGAGCAAATCCGGTGGGATTTCCCACTGGCATAAGTCCATCGGTGCGGTGGAGCTTGTTGGACGTCGGAGGAAACTTCGAACGTTTGTCCATTGGTGGTGGAGCGATATCAGTTGAGGTGGAGCACGTTTGGACATCGGAGGAGACTCCGGGTATCATGGCTACTGGAGGATCGTTATTGGAGGTGATCATCGAGCACAATGATCGACCATCAGCATTCAGTTGGATGCATACATCGATCAGAGATGTAGGGCATATGTTTGGATGCAGGCACCAGTAGGGCTTTCAGTGCGTTTCCAAGATGCGTGTTCAAGACACCGAGGGGGGTCATTTGGCACCGCTAGGGTGCTGTTCGGAGTGCCATCAGAAAGCGGGTTCGTGATACCAGCTGGGTACTGCTTAGCACTATCAAAGTGCTTTGAAGACGACGAATAGACGTCTTGTTTGTGACATCTCGCCACGGTGGAGATTGTTGATAATGACTCGAGTCAAAACCCTACTCCTCGGATAGGTCGTGCGCACGACATGTCCAGGTGTCGTGCGCATAACTGTCGGGTTGTGCGTACGATTGTCGGGTCATGTGCACGATTGTCGGGTCGTGTGCATGACTTAAAGCCCAAATTTATCGACGCGTCTTTTCTCGCTTAATGGGGTCGAGCGCAGGAAAGTCATACGCATGACACCTGGACAGGTTGTGCGCATGACCTATCCGAGGAGTAGGGTTTTGATTAAAGCTATCATCAATAATCTCCACCATGACGAGATATCACAAACCAGATATCTATTCATCGTTTTTAAAGCACTTTTACAGTGCTAAGCGGTACCCTGCTGGTATCACGAAACTGCTTCATGATGGTGCTCCAAACGGCACCCTGACGGTGCCAAACGACCCTTTCTCAGTGTCTTGAACACGCGTCTTGAAGACTCATCGAAAGCACCATGCTGGTGCTTGTATCCAAACATGTGTCATACATCTCTGATCGGTAATGCACCCAAATGAATACCGATGGCTGATCACCGTGCCCAAAGATCTCCTCCATTAACCATCCACCAGTGGCTATGATGCCCGAAGTCTCCTCCGACGTCCAAATAAGCGCCACCTCAACTGATGTCACTCCACCACCAATGGACAAACATCCAAAGTCTCCTCTAACATCCCACAAGCTTCACTGCACTTATGGACTTGTGCCAGTAGGCAATCCTACCGGATTTGCTCCCGCTAGAGATTGTGAACATGGGGATCTCCTCCTGATAGGATTCCGAGCCAACCGACTCTCCTCCAAATAGGATTCCGAGCCAATATCATAATGCTCAATAGTGACTACTGAAGTAATCAATAAAATAAAAAGAGAAGTGGAACAAACAGAATTGAAGGTTAAGGAGACTATGCCCAAAGAAGTACCTTTGCCATTTGTTGGAGGAAACAGTGCACGGTACTTCATTTAGGCAAAAAACATTTGATCCGTGAAAAAAAAAGCGATGGAAAACACGGCGATTGAGAAGGCCTTCAATGTTGATGCTAAAAAAGACTTACAAGCGGAGATAGCTCGTATGTTCTTCACAAGTGGCTTATCGTTTAATTTAGTAAGAAAACCCCATTATGTGAAGGCTTTTACCATGACTTGTAATAGCAACCTTGGGGGCTTTGTGCTGCCAGGTTACAAATATTGAGGACAACATTGTTGGAGAAGGAAAGGGTAAATGTCAAGTTGCTTTTGCAATCATTGTGAAATGTATGGAAGGATAAGGGGGTTAGAATTATCAGTGATGGATGAACTGATACACATAGGAGACCTCTTATCACCTTTATAACAGTGTCAGAAGGACAACCTATATTCCTAAAGACTGTTAACTGCGAGGGTGAGTATAAGGACAAGCATTTCATTTCTGGTTTGATCATAAAAACCATAGAGGAGGTTGAAGCTATAAATGTTGTTCAAGTTATCACGGACAACGCTCCAATTTGTTGTGCAGTAAGTTTACCTATTGAAGTCATACATCCTCATATTTTTTGGACACCGTGAGTGGTGCATATCCTCAATCTCGCTCTTAAAAATATATGTGCTGCAAAAAATACCAAGACAAATGAGATAGTATACGATGATTGTAGTTGAACCACCATTATCGTTGGAGATGCTTCGATTATTAAAATTTTTATTATGAATCATTCAATGGGGCTCGTAATTTTCAATAAGTTCGTAAAGTTGAAAATGCTATTGATTGTGGATACCCGATTTGGCTCGGTAGTGGTGATGCTAAAAATGTTCAAACTTATCAAAAAATATCTTCAAAACATGGTCATTAGTGATCAATGGTCCATATATAGTGACGAGGATGTGGGAAACACATAGTTCGTGAAGGAGAAAAGTCCTCGATGACTTGTGGTGGGATAAGGTTGACTACGTCTTTTTCTTTACAGATCCTATATATGATATGTTGAGATTAGTAGACACTGATAGACCATACCTCCACCTAGTCTATAATATGTGGGATATAATGATTGGGAATGTGAAAACTGTCATCTATCGAAATAAGAAGAAGTAAGAACATAAGAAGTCATCCTTCTACACAGTGGTGCACAATATCTTAGTTGATAGGTGAAACAAAAGTAGTACACCACTACATTGCATGGCGCATTCACTGAATCGTAGGTAACTAAATCTAATGGGATAATATTTCTATTGCTATTGAATATTTTTATTTATAATCTATGGTTAATTAGATTTGTTAACATATTTTTGTAGATATTATAGCCATGAATGACTTAGTGGTTCTCCAAATCGGCTAGCACCGCATCAAGATGCAGAGATTGCCAAGGAAAGAATGGCATGCATGCAAAAAAAAAAAATTCAACTACAAAGGAGCGCAGAATGGTCAATATTGAATTTGTCAAGTTCTCTAGTGGGGTAGATGACTTTAGAGACAGCGGCTCGTTGCATGATAAAGGGGTAATGGATCCTACGTTATGGTGGGCTGTGCATGGAGATATTGCACCTAAACTTCAACTCTTGGCATTGAAGTTACTTGGACAACCTTGCTCATCTTCTTGTTATGAGAGGAATTGGAGCACTTATTCATTTGTCAATTCAATGAAACGAAATAAGATAGCTCCACAACGAGGAGAAGATTTGGTCTATGTGCACAACAACCTACGGCTCTTATCAAGAAAAAGTCCAAACTATCATGAAGACGAAAGCAAGATGTGGGATGTAAAAAGGGATGACTTTGACTCACTTGATGGTGCCGGTGTGCTTGAGATTGTGGAGCTCTCGCTTGATGAATCGGACTTGAAGGCCATGCTATTTTTTGATGGAGATTATGTGCACATGGATGCTTAATCTTCATTATCTTAAGTGATTGTCATGTGTTTCTTTTATTTTTTGGTCCTTTTGGATGTTTTTGGTTGTTGAAATATGGAACTTATGGTTGTCTAATGTCTATCTCTACTTATGCGTATTGAGGTTCTCGACTCTTGCTTGTCGATTGGAGTATGCATAAAATTTTTATTTTAGTTGTTTTCTACAGGGTATTTTTTTATTAAAATATATATACATTATAATCGAACATAAAATATTAAAAAATATATTAATTTATTTTATCGTGTCTTCGTCGTACCTGTGTTCTCTTTCTTTAAGATTTTTCGTGTCGGTGTACCCGTGTTGTGTTGTACCCGTGTCCCCGTACTCGCATCAGTGCTTCTTAGGTCATATTAGACGAGTTATGATATGCATGCTATCACAGAGCTCATTCATGAGTTCATCAGGGTGAGGGTTCTTTGCTTGGTCCGCCTTCTGATGGCCAGGTGGACGACCTTCTGTCCATGGTCCCTACAAGTGTGTCAACTCCCCCAAATGTCTACGATGGTTTTGCTTCGGGGGATACCTCCCAATTTAGTATGTAATAAGACAATGACTCTATGCAATACACACAAAAAAAGGAGAAAATTATGGTGGGTGGCATCAGTTAAAAAGAAAAATAAAATTATTTACAGCTTCGTACATATGTTAGATAACATGAAGAGGTAATGACGTTCTCTTTTCCTTGGTTCTTAGTATATTGTTTTGTTTCGCTATAGTTTTTAGTATTCTTCAAAATAAAAAGGGCTTTAGGTGCATTGATTTTTGTTATTTTCTATGTGAAAATAAACAATATCCGAGGAATGTTGCATTGATCTAGTTTGTCGGATCTTTTCCACATGCTCTCTACATCATCCCTCCTCCTTTTCCTCTTCCTCTTTCTTTCATGTTCTTTGCTGATACCCGACGCCGTCAATGCCCCGCCGCTGCCAATGGGCCCTTGCACCCCACTACCACCTTTACTATGTGTGTGGCTCGTGATTGTTGTTGCCGCCTCTGTCGCTAGTTCATGTGCATGTCGCCTCTTCCAGCTCCTCCTCTTGCAGTGGTCAATGTCATCATTGACGCCTTATATGAGATAGGTAGGGGGAATGGATAAGGAAAAGAGGAAAGGGAGAGAAGTGCGACAAATTGGACAAAAAGGAGAGAGGAGAGGAGGAGGAGGTTATATGGTTGCGGTGACACTATTAGAATCTAATTTTGAAAGGGTGATGCATGCAAATGCAGTTGCATCCTGGCGATAAACACGATAATTTCATCTCGGGGAGTTTGCATGATTGAATCCCGAGTTTGACCTACGCTGCTATGGTGTATAATATATATGGCCTTCTATGGGTGAATTCAATGTTGGTCTTAGGCAAAAATATTTATACTTATGTGGCGGTTACAGGCTTCGAACCATAGTCTCTCTTGTGCGTAGACAATAATTGGCATAGTCAGTGGCGGACCCAGGATTTTTCCTCAGGAGGGGCATAATTATTAAAAAGTAACTATAATTGTTGCCTTATAGTCTCATAGATGGAGGCTTCGCTTGGTGGCGTGACAACGTTCCTACCCTTCCTTCGATCGCGCAGCAAGATACCTGCTAGGATTTTGTCTCGAGTAGAGGAGGATTTTGGTCCTCGAAGTTCTTCAAAAATTTAGGGCTATAACTAGCTGGGTTGCGTGGGTTGTGAATAATAGACCAAACCCTTGGGGTTCTTTTTTATTTTGGAAAATTCTATACAATCCCCCCAAAACCTGTAAACATGCTTTGATTCCCACTCGATTCTCAATCACTAAGGGCCATGTGATGAATCCTTCAGGGATGACATGCGCAGTGTAACATCCGCCCCAAGCACACAAGATATTATCAGCTTTGCCCATGCCCGCACGAGGACTTTCCAGGGGGGTCACTCATCCTAGTATTACTATCGCTTGAGCATGCTTAACTACGGAGCTCTTACAGAATCCGTAGTTGCTCATGGTTTTAAAATGTGTCTTCTATGGTTGGGAGGGAAAATTATATAAGTAACTCATGATTTTCTTCTCTCTAGGCGATGTAGGACTAACTCGTGGCCTTGTACACCTCACCTCATCCATCCTAGCATCACAGCCTCAGGAGTCTTGGCTATTGGCTCTTGGTCGTCACAATCCACCCCTTTAGGGCTATACCTCCACGTGTAGGGTTAAACCCCTCTCATAACGAGAAGAACCGGTTCTGATACCATTTTGTAACATCCACCCCAAACATATAAAGATATTGTCCACTTTGCCCATACCCGCACGAGGACTTCCCAAGGGGGTCACCCATCCTAGTACTATTCTTACTCGAGCACGCTTAACTATGGAGTTCTTACAAAATCTGTAGTTTTGCACAGTTTTAAAATGCGTCCTCTATGTTTGGGAGGAAAAATTATATAAGTTGCTTATGATCTCCTTCTCTCCAAGCGATGTAGGATTAAATCGTGGCCTTGTACACCTCACCTCACCGCATCTATCTTGGCATCACAGTCTCAGGAGTCTTGGCTATTGGCTATTGGTCATCACAATCAAACTTTACAGTTAAGCCTGCTCGTTCAAGAGTAGTACTAGGATGTGTGACCTCCTGGGAAGTTCTCGTATGGGCACGTGCAAAGTGGATAATATCTTATGTATTTGGGCGGATATTACAAAATGGTATCAGAGCTGGTTCTCCTCGTAAGTGGGGAGGGGGGTTCTAATCCTACACGTGGACGTGTAGCCCTTGACGACCAAGATTCAATAGGCCAATAGCCAAGAGTCAAGGCTATGATATAAAGATGGATGAGGTGAGGTGAGATGAGGTGTCCAATGCCATGAGTTAGCCCCATATCGTCTGGAGAGAAGGAGATCATAAACTACTTATATAATTTTCCCTCCCAAACATAGAATACACGTTTTAAAATTATGCGCCACTACGGAATTCGTAAGAACTCCGTAGTTAAGTGTGCTCGGGCGAGAGTAGTACTAGGATGGGTGACACTGGCTCTGGAAAGTTCTTGTGTGGGCATGGGTAAAGCGGACAATATCTTATATGTTTGGGGCAGATGTTACATGCAGGTGGTAGTCGACAGCGGGTAGTGGCCGATGGATGGCGGGGACAGTCGTGGGTCACCACTTGCTAGTACGAGTGGTGGTTGACGGGGGTGGTGGCCGGTGGCAACGGGTGGCTAGCATTGTTTTTTTGGATAAATTACACTTTGCCCACCCTAAAGTTTAGCTCAAAAACATTTAACCGCCCTATAGTTAAAAAACTTCATTTGCCCCCCTTCAATTCAATTTCGATCAAATAAAAATTACCATATGAGGAATTCGAACCAAATAAACTACAAGGGGGGTTAAGTGTTTTTGAGCTAAACTTCAAGGGGGTAAAGTGTAACTTAGCTTTGTTTTTTTACCAAGTGAGCCCCCCCCCCCCCCCTGGGCATAGTAATAAATTCAATATTCGGGAATAATTGGTTCGGTAATGGAAAATTTTGGAGTTCGAAAATATTTTAAAATTTCAGAATAAGTTTGGAAGAAGTTCAGAAACATAGAATATATTATATTACATTAGTAATTCTATATTAATATATATATATATATATATATATATATATATATATATATATATATATATATATATATATATATATATATATATATATATATATATATAACTAAAATAAAATAGGTAACACACAAAAATAGAGAAATTTGTGAATTATTCGTAGAATTCATGAATTATTCATGAATAATTCGGGAGTAATTTGGATGTGACCTATGTTGCAAAATAATTCGTTTGATCTTGAATTTACGGATTATTTGTGAATTTTTCAATAGTGGAGAATATTGCTACTATGCTAATTAGGGATGGGACTAGGGTGGGTTGGGCGGGTTGAAGGGTCTGCCCATACCCAACCCGACCTATAAACATCTTAACTCGTTTTGTCCGTGAAACCTGAGGATCTCCAATCCGTGCTTGTCCATTCGGGTTGCTCGGGTTTCTTGAGTTGCCCAATTTGTTAAAAAAATGGACGGGCTGTTCAGTTTTCTTAATTAGAAATGCTTGTGAAACTTGTGGATGGAAAAATAAAAAAACAAAATTAAGAGGTCAAAACCATTTGATTGAAAATAAAGCATTGCTCTGCACCGCCAGAGAGAGACGAGCGAGGGGGTACGATAAGAATAGAGGGTGTCGGTTGTGTGGGGGTAAGAGCTTCTCTCTCTCTCTATTGTGATCGAGTTTGTGATTTATATATGGATTACTGGATTAGTTGAGCACTCGAGTGTGAGTAGTGTGATAGTATGTGTGTGCCACTAATGTTACACTATCGTAGTGCCATAAGATTAGCGTGTGATTCACTCGTTGTTGTACCACTGTAGTACAATAAGATTAGATTAGTGGATCCACTCTATAAGTAAAGTTGGTGCACAAATCTATCCAAATTAAAATCGGGTTGATCTTGTTTAGTTGAAATCCGTCCGAGTTTTCAAAAACAGCTTTGTCCATGCTTGTGGTTGGGTTCGTGGCGAACACGGGAAACTTGACCCAACACGTGAACTCTGTCACGTGCGATATTACACCTATAAATAAGTCCCACGGTTGGCCAGGGGTTTGTCTCTTCAATTCAAACCCCGCAGGAGTCGGAGCGGGGCAGAATCTATTTCGCTCACTTTTTTTTTTTTAAAGCTCTTTCTTAAACCCTAACCCTCCTTTCTCCCCTTCCCCTCCCGAAGCTGATCTCTTCCTCTCGATCGAAGTCCGTTCGAGCTGAGGATAATTCCTCCCTCTCTTTTCTCCCAGCGATCGCAGCGACTTCCAAGTGATTACCTCGCGGGGAGAATCTCGCCATGGATCACATTCACGGCCCCTCTGATAGCAGCGGTTAGTCGCATCAACTCTATCCTGTAGTCTAACGGGGATCGTTTACTAGGGTTTTAGATTATTGGAATTCGTGATTTTTTTTGGGGGGCGGAGGGGGCGTTTTCTGTTTCAATGGATCTGTCGAGGATAATCGGAGGAGCTTAGCTACCGGAGTAATTGGAGATGGCGGGCTTAGGGTTTGAAAGTTTGATCTAGGGTTTCAATCGGTTCTTCGATTCTCGCATGAAAGGTTGTGTCTTTTGTCCTGACTGACGGATCTCTGCTTTTTGGCACTGTTGGAAGAGAACCAGCTCTGATTTCTTGAGGAATTAGGGTCTTCAATCGGTGGGGGACCCAGGATTTTCAGTTGTGGGGCATTAATATTAAAAAGTAATGTAAAATTAGAATCTATCTTAGAAGTTAGAAATAAAAAGGCCTATATTTAATATAAACAAAAATCTCTACAGGTAGAAATTTGATAGCAAATTAAAGGATATATATATATATATATATATATATATATATATATATATATAGAGAGAGAGAGAGAGAGAGAGAGAGAGAGAGAGAGAGAGAGAGAGAGAGAGAGAGAGAAGCTCACAAAAAAACAAGAGTAGAGCGCCTGATTTCGGCAAATCGTTTGGTGCGGCTGGTGCTATGAAGAGGGAGTGGAGAGGAGATTCAAGAGGGGGTGTCGTTGCCTCATAGTCGGAGCGTCGACCGGCGGCGGCCCTACCCTTCCTTCAATTGCGCAGCAAAAGACCCGTTAGGGTTTTACCTCGAGTGGAGGAGGATTTTGGTCCTCAGATATGATCGTTCAGCGGTCCTTCGGGAATTTGTGGCGACTAGAGCGAGGTCAAAACCCACGACTCGTAAAATAGTACGTAATCTTCATACCGGATTTTGTATAATTGGTCGAGTCGCGCGGGCCGTGAATGACCGACCGGGCCCTCAGTTTTGAAGGGATCAACTGTTAATCCCCTGGGCCCAAGTTAGGTCCTCCACTGGATGGCTGTGATGTACTTGTGATGGGATTTTGTATGTAGAACGTTTTTTTGGAAAATTTTATACACACCCCAAAACCCTGTAAACAAACCATGATTCTCACTCGATTGTCATTCACTTACCGATTTTTTTATAAATGAGAATTGTGCCCCTTTTTTATACACACACCCCAAGTCAATTCCTAATTAAAATAGGGTTGGCGTTGACGACATGAAGCTTGATCAGAGCTAGTAGAGCTTTGTCCAATGGTTTTGTTTCAATTACCCCTTTCATGTTTCAAACCATCTTCTTTATAATTAGTGAGTCGAATTCTATGTGTGTGTGTGTGTGGAAATAAAGTTGATTATAGGTTGAAGCTACAAGATACACATGAAAATTAGGAAAAAAGTTACACGATACAAACATTAATTGAGGTATGTTCAAGAGGGATGAGGAGGCTTAACTGGGGTATATTTAAGGGAGTGGTCAAGAGGAATGATGGGTGTAACTGGGGTTTATACCGTGTAATCAAGAGGGTGGGGTGGATGGGGTGAAGGTATTTTCGGAATGGAAGTGGGGTATAATCCAATAAAATGATGCTTATTCAAGTTTGATGGAAAACGGGGTCTATTTACAGGTTTGTGGGGTAAACCAACTCAATAGCCAACTCCATTCACATAGAACATCACTGGTGATGTTTGATATGACACTAGTGACTTTCAAAATGTCACTAGTGAGATTCAAAATCCAATGAGCAGCTGCTAGCGAAGGTAGGTTGGTGATGGGGTTGACTATTAAGTTGGTTGAATAGCATTTCCCATATATATAACTTGTTTTTTTTTCCCAAAATGCCCCCCCCCAGGCCCAAGGTAGGTCCGCCGTGTCTTCAGCTGCAGATTCTTATTGTTTGATATGTGATCCAAGAGAGAAGAAATGTTGGAAGTGCTCCATGCTTCTTTGATTCAGCCACTCGGCCACATTGAGGACATAAACCATGCCTCCAGTTGTAAGATCTCAATCCTGTAGTGATTCTTTATTTTTGCAGCTTCTAAGATAAGAATTGAAGTTGAAAACGCAAAAGGTAATAATACGATGGATCGAGCAGTATAATACAGTCTATAGAACTTGCAAAAACAAGGAATTGTCATAGAATAAGATTGTACTGTTTGAGGAAAGAGGCTTCTATTATTCTACCAGCCTCAAGCCTTGCACATAATCAAGGAATTTTTGGCATAGAATAGTTATGATCAATCCATGACAGAGAAGAAAATGGTTGCACTCACTAGCATTGACCTTTGTATTAAGAGAGTTTCTTATGTTTACACTAGCGAGGTACTATATCGGTGTAGCACCAACCACACACAAGGGCCACAATACACACCTTAGCTAGCAAACGGTTGAGTTCGGGCAGAACAACAAAATTCAATCAATTGAATTGTTAAAACCGATCGATCGATGGTCGCAAACAGAAACCAAAGCGGAACGTGTTTTGTTGATCGACCCATAAGTCCAATCAATCAAGTCAAGACGGTATTGATAGTCCAAGTTGTATACAGATCCTATTATCTATACATCTTTTATGGTTTGTTTAGGGATTTGTGAGACAACAAAAGGCCTCATTATGCATTCTTTTATTCGATGTTCTTAATAAAAAAACATAAAGGTTTGTTCTTTAATTTTTCCTGGTCGATTCAAATATACCTTGGCGGATTCCAAGGTTCTCTATAAAAGTAGGCAATGCTCTTCTTATCTCATGTTTTTGGTTATGTAAGATGGTATTAGAACGGGTTCTGCCCTTGGTTCGATGGCTTCCAACGACATATCGCTGCGAACCAATTTGACAAATGATGCTTGGGAAATGGTGTGACCCTTGTGACGTTTGAGGGTACACAAACTTTGGCCAAGAGTCACCAAACTGCGTGTGCGATGCAAAGACCGATTGCAGCTGAATCAAACCTTCTCCCGCACTCAAATTTGAGACAATGCATGGGCTGCAATCCATGATGTGGGATGGCACGATCATGGTCCTGAAAATAATGCATATCATAGCTCTTCGTAAGATGATTATTCTAGTGATGTAGAAGTTGCCGACATCATCCACCAACATGGAGAATGGCGATGAAGGATGCAAGGGCGGGATACGTATTGAAGATCTTGTTGATTGACTGTTAGATAGAATTAAAAAGATTTTTTGCTTATTTGGATACTCCTTAGGAGAAACATGTCAAACTAGTGACCTGCAAAAGTAGTTATGTCAGCTTGGTGGGAAGTGGAAACCAATGTTTAAAAAGGCGTTTGAGGCTTACGCCTCGAGGCCCGCCTCAAGGCGAGGCGGTCCTGTGTTGCCTCGAGGCGCACGCCTCAGCAGCCACATATAAAAAGCCTATGCCTCTGCATCAAGAGGCATACGCCTTTGTCCGAGGCGCGCCTCAAGGTATTCGAGGCGTACGCCTCTTGCACCAGGCGTGAAACATAGAGCGGGGATGGGTTAAAACCAATGTTTGGTGTGGGGGCACTAAGGGTTTGATATGTAAATCGTCCCCATGGACCATTTTTTCACCCATAGAAACCTCCTAAACCCTTTTAGATCTCTTTAGGTTTTGAAACCCCCTTGTCTCCAAAAATCCAAAATCAAGATCTAGTGCTTATTTCTTTTTCAATTTTGATTCCAAAGTTGTATTCTTCTTCTTTGTGGATTGTCTACCAACTACAAGTGAGAGATAAAGATTTGTTTCAAGTTTAGAGGTATGGATAGGTTTTCTTATGTTTTATTCTTTGTATTTTACCATTCTCATGTATTTGTATCATTGTTTTTTTTTTTTTTTGAATCTTGACAATGTTAGTCCTATATTCGTATTTTATTGTTTGTTATTTGTTGTTAGTTGCTACTTTAATTATTATCTTGAATATTAAAGAATTAAGCGTTTTTGAGCAATTTGACTTTATATTTTGTTATTAGATTGCTCGATGGAGTCCTCAATCGTGTCATATAAGATATTTTCTAACACATTGTGATTTATAATGCATATCTAGTTCAATTATTATTACACATTCAAATATTCAATAATAGTATTTATTCTGATTTTTTTATTTTTTTTAACTTTTTTTACCAAAACGCCTCAAAAAAATTTGAGGCTTACGCCTCAGTGCGCCTTGAGGCTTACGCCTCGCCTCTCCAGAGGAAAAACGCCTCGATACGCCTTTCGCCTTTTTAAACATTGGTGGGAACTACGTTAACATTGAGTAGGATTTTTTGGAGATCGAGGATATTTATGCATGAGTAAAAGGTAAGAATGTGAAGCTAACTAGTGTATCGGAGAAATTGGATCCCTTGTTGGGTGAGTTTAATTTGATGGATCACCTTGCTTCAGCTGTCGCCATGGTTGACTCATAGTCACCACCACCATTTGCTAACAATTGTCTTGTTAAAGTCCTCACGCTAAGCACACGTTATCTACGATTCCACCCTAGTCCCTAGATTTGCGGACACGGTGTGGAGCCTGAAGAGTCATACGGACCTCTCCACATAAAGGAATTTTTATAATCTAGTTTATTATCTTGAGTATCCCAATTGGGACGTATTAGAAGGCTAAATTGTAAGTCGGAATGTGTGTGAAGACCGAATAAATCAATTTAAATGTTCCTCCTATAGAAAGATGTTTCCCTTTCACCTTGCTAATCTCCTCTCCACCTTAATTATCTTGAACCAGTCTTCTTTCCTAGTCTATGGTCTCTGATTGGGAGGCCTGGATACTTGACGGGGAGTTTAATCAAAGAACAAGTGAGGCGACATGCAAGCTTCATGCCTTTCTCTTCGCCCCCCCTCCTCTAGGAGTACATAGAGTTTTTAGCAAAATTAATTCGAGGACCTATGGAAAGTTCTACTGCATACAAAAGGAATTTCATGGCAGTGATCTAGTCTTCTACCGATTCGCAGAAAAAAAAAAAAGGTAACCATCTGCGAAATGAAGGTTGGTGATATTGATGCTCTAGGAGTTCCCACCGATGTCTCTGATAAAGCCCTTCAGGGCCACCTTTTGGGTGGTAGATTCAACGTGCCCACTGCTAGAACCCGTGATCCCTTAACATGATTGGAGAAGTTGGAGATCCTTATATAGAAGCATCCTCCTCATTATAGGATTGCCTGGGCGGATGATGCTTCCTTACCTGTCACTTGAAGATGCTTAGTCAAATTCAAAGTTGATGCTTATGAAGACTCCTCATGTTGCATGTCATCCCAATAAAGTCCACCCATATCTTGTTGTGGAGGCCTTCAATTTATTGTCTGGAGGTCCTTCATGAATCATGACCACCCTTCAAATAGAAATATTGCCAATTAAACCTGAAGCCAGTAAGATTTGATGACTTGGCCAAGTAAAGGCCTGCTACATCTTCTGATCCCACTATGTCGTCCATCAAGAAGTTCGAATTGGAAAGCAAGGATATTGGTACAGAGTAATGCTTTGGTGAGAAGTTGTTAAAAGAAGAATTTGCAAATGAAGATCTTCAATAGGACCCTTCTATCCAAAATTAAGTATTTAGTTGGCAATTCTTTGGCAATTTGTACCTTGTATTGAAATTTCTTTTTGTAATCCTTAGAAACCTTTAGCTTAAATTGATAAAATATTATACAAATAATTCTGCTGCCATGGAAATGTGACTGCAGGAACTGATGATGATCTTCGACCATCACAACAAAATAGGGGTACAAGAGGAGGGCGAATCAGTGGGAATAGAAGAACTTCTGTTTGTGCTCCATACCCCAGGGTGCAGAATGATATGGAGATTCAAATACATTGCCTTGAGCAAGAAGCGTACAGTTCAGTTCTTCGGGCATTTAAGGCTCAATCTGATGCCATTACTTGGGTATTCATTCTTATATAATCAACCTACATATTTGACTTTATTATTATCGCGTCATCTGACATAGGTGGATGCCTCATGAATTAAATTTCTCCAGGAGAAGGAGGGCCTGATAACTGAACTTAGAAAAGAGTTAAGAGTATCCGATGAGGAACACAGAGAATTGTTAAGCAGGGTCAATGCAGATGAGATCATTCATAGAATAAGGTCTTCTAATGAGCACGATTTCATCTATTATATTTTTAAGACTGGCGTGTAATAGACATTTCAACTGAATTAGGGTTTTATCTTTTCAGTTTTAATTGTTAGTGTGAATTGATTGATAATATTTGCTAGGGAGTGGAGGCAAGAAGGTGGGCTCACTGGGCTCCAATCTGGCTTGCTTAACAACAGTCAACCTGCTCATGATCCAGCACCCAGTCCCACTGTATCAGTTTCTCGGAAAAGGAAAAATGCGTCTCTATCTTTGGGTGCACCATCCCCTTCCCTGCACTTGCAAGGTGTTCCTAGTTCAATGCAGCCATCATCAGCGATTGGAATGGTAGGTTCCAAGGAAAGAAGCTGAAATCAGTATGTTCATGATATTAGACTAAACATGTATATCTTTCGCTCATGATTAACGTTCATTTGGGTCCTCTTTTCTCGATCTCTTTGTTGCAGGGTCAGACATTGCCATATGTATCTTCAATGAAGTCCTTGCGGTACCCGTCTACAGGTCCAAGTGGTAGGGACCAATTCACAAACAGGGCTGGTGCTCTTGCTGCAGCTGAACCTGCTGAAGGCGGCGCATATGATCCACTAATTGGGCGGAAAGTCATGACAAGGTGGCCTGAAGATAATAACTTCTATGAAGCTGTTATATATGACTACAATGCACGTGAGGTGTGCTTCACTGTTAAGTTTCGAGTATTCATCGGCTCTTTCTGGGAGTGATATGTAGCTAACTTTACCATTCTGATCAACATTAGGGTCGCCATGCTCTTGTTTATGATATAAACACAAACAAGGAGACGTGGGAATGGGTCAATCTCAAAGAGGTAGCATAATTTCAAATACTGATATGATTATATTGATTCTGATTTTATTCTAATTCTAAATTAGTAATTGTGGCTGTTATTTATATATATTCACGTGGTTGTGTGTATCATGGTGTCCAAGTACTGCTGAATTTTTAGCTTTTAAAATGTATATCTACTTCCCTCTGTTATTTGTTTTCGTCGCTCTTTGAGAACACAGACAATGTACTATAGTTTTAGCAGTTAGTAGGTATTTGATTACATAGTACTTGTACAGTTCTTTTTCCTTGTTTTCCAATGTTCATTTCCAGTATAGTCTGTATAGACATGATATTATGTCAATTAACCTATAATGTGGGATTTGTCGACACCCACTTACAGTTGTCACATGCTTGGCACATTATGACTTGAGTTACATGGCGATCTTGGTATATTTTGAATAATTCCGGGAGCACCATAGCACACAATGTAAAACGTAACTGAGATTCAAACTTAAATTATATATGTGGCCTAATCAGAGGGCTATAGATGACCCATCTTTTAACTCATGATGGGGCCATCCTGAGTGAGGTCTATGTTTCTGAACCTTTTTTAGTTAGTTTGCAATCTGCATGATAGGTTGCATGGCTTAGTTTAAGTTTGCTCACCAAGTAGTTATTGCTTTATTCTAGCTTAAGTGATTTGCTATATTGAGGTTTTAATACTCTTTTCGAGTTTTAAGTATCTTTTAGGTGTAGTTGAGTTGTCTAGTGTAGGGTTGTGTTGGGTATAGAGGTTAGGTGCATAGTACAGCCGTAGGTTGGTGTTTGAGCATCCTAGACATTTAGTTTGTGGTTCTTTTCATCATGTTGGGACAAAATCCTTATAGGGATATTTGTCAAGAGGACTCTAGGAGGTAAATGGTGAAACTTGTTCGTATCCCGAGGCAATTGGTCCAATTCACCAATTTATGGCTTCACTTCGGGTCCAGAGGAGAAAGGCTTAACATTGATTAAAAACTAAAAGAGGCCAACTATCCTTTTAAGGCTTCGTTCTCCTAATTTTTCTTCCACAAGGTTTCATTTTGTTAAGCTTCATCCTATTTCTTTATTGACTTCTTTATTGTGTCCATATTCTTCTTTTCCCTCTACCTTACACTCCCATTTCAAGTTAAAATCAGATATAATTTTTAAATTTTCTGCAGAAACTTGAACAAGTTAAGGTATCTTGTAGCCTAGTTGAACCTTGATATTTTGTCCATTAAAGTTAGATGCCTTAGCCTTGGTATTCCTTGGTATTAGTGTTAGATCTATGGTGCTTCTCTTGACTAGTGTTAGTGTTATTATCTTGTTATCGTATGCGACCGCATTCACATGTGATTGTGTGGTTGTATATGCAATCTAGAAAGGCCTCGGTGCATATGCGGCTGTCACATATGTGCCACGAATTTTATGCATCCGCACAACTCAATGGTTATATCTTGACCATTGGAAATATTCATTATATTTTTTTTCTTTTGGTTTTCTCTCATTCCTCACCATTTATCAAATATGCCTTCCCCCACTCCCTCGGAAAAAAAACCTTCTTATACACCTCTTCTAATTCTCCCCAAACTCTCTCTCCATAGGCGGGAGCGATCTCCTTTGCCTTTTGCTCTAGTTCTGTTATGTTTAGTACTTCAGGTGCTTCTCTTGCATATAATGTAAATCCTGTTGCGGATCAATTCCAACAAATTTAAAAGAGGGCGAAAGAAAGGTGGTGATGGAGTAAGGGAGCACTTGTATTTTTGAGGGAGGAATGCGATTTATTCCTTGCATTTTTTTCCTCTCGTCTCCTTTGGGAAAGAGATCCTTTTTATTAGGGTGTTTTGGGAAAGTTTGGGATGGTGAGGTGTCAACAGAAACTAGAGAATATGGACGAATCTAGGCTATCATAGGTGGTCTCCAAAAAGTAGTGTATGAAAGAGTGAGTGTGTGTGATGTGGGAATAGGGGATTTGGTAAAACAATTATGCTTAAGTGGGGAGGTTATGGTTCAATTCCTCTCCCCCTCATGTTACCGAGGAGTGTGAAGGGAAACTTCCGAGTGGGTCAATGCGCATTCCCGGAGGGATTAGTCTGAGCCCAATGTGGGTCCATTGCCCGAAAAGTTTCGGGACACCCGCCAATCTCAAAAAATGAAGAAGAAAGAGTGAGTCTGATGTGTTTGGTAGAATGATGTCATTTCTCAAAACTCAAAAGAAGAGAGGAGTTGGAATCAACTTAGTTTTGTTTTGTTCATTCTTGAATATAAATACATGATCACGAGGTTAACACTTTTAAGAATCTGTTATGAGTTTTATATACACATATGAAGGCTTGTGACAATAGGTTTATGCAAGTGTAGAAGGCTAATGTGTTTGGTAGAATGATGTCATTTCTCAAAACTCAAAATAAGAGAGGAGTTGGAATCAACTTAGTTTTGTTTTGTTCATTCTTGAATATAAATACATGATCACGAGGTTAACACGTTTAAGAATCTGTTATGAGTTTTATATACACATATGAAGGCTTGTGACAATAGGTTTATGCAAGTGTAGAAGGCTAATAGTGTTATGAGGTTCTACAACATCTGTGTATGTTTTTTGTGTCTTGGTGATGCAAGTCCTTTTGTTGTTTGTTAGGTGGTGGGCCTGGTGGCTTTGCCCTAACTCTATCATGAGCCCTGTTTGAAGTATTGAAAACCATGTGGTACTTAGTATGAGGCGTTTTGTATAGATTTTTGGAACAAAAATTACATAATGATTTTAGGCATTTTTAATGAATTATACTAAGTTTGCTAATTTTGGGGGGCACATAGGTCAGTTCACCTTTTGTGGGGTGGGCCCATGTAACTTTTTGGAGTCAAATGGATGGCTAAACATTGTTGTTTTGAAGTGATACTTTTTGTGTAGATTTTTCTTAACATGCTCAGGGCTAAATAGTCACAGAGAGGATTGGAAGCCCTTGGTCGATCAAAAGTCAGCTATTGGTCAAAGTGGTTGATTGAGGTATTCCGAAGGAGTTAAGGGTCAAAGTTTGCATGTAGCTTTGTGTTGGTGCTCTTATGATAGTTAAGCGGTCATGTCGGCTAGAGGGCCGCAAGTTTACTTATCACTGATTGGCTGTCAAGGAAATTTTGAACTTTCACATAATAGGGGGATGATACTTCCATTGGGTGAGTGGTTCGAGAGTTATGGCAAAGGAAAATGACGCTATTTTTTTCGATTGTAGGTGGATGAAGGCAAAGGTTTCATGGTTTAGGCGTAGGTTATAACAGCGGGTTAAAGGGTATGCAGCTATGCAGCTAATAAGGGGATGCCAGTTGATGGCTTATAGTCATGGTTATACGGATTTCCAGTTTCGCATGTTTTACTTTTTGTAACTAAAAACAAATTCTCAATTTACTTGATATTTTGAATTTGAAGAGTTACTTGTTGAATTAGTAAACAATTGAATTGGATTCGGTTGGGTGGTACCGTCTAAATTGGATGCTAACCCCATTTATTTCTTATTTGAATTAATTGATTGTTATCCATTTTGACAACTTGTTTAGTAGCTTATATCACTAATTCAGTTAGGTGAATCCATATTTTAGTAAAATACTATTTGATCAGAATCGTTTAATCCAAATGGTCAACCATAGTGACATGTTCGAATCACAGACATCCGTTTCACCTAGCCCTGACTGGTGAATCACACTCAGTCCTGCCCGGCAGGCAAAGGGATGTTGTGATTGGAAGCCATGTCATTCGGGTTTTACGTTTGGGTTGGACAACATTGCTCCATTTATTAGAGCTGGCAACAGCTGACCAGGCCCGCCAATTTGACCCTAACTCGGCCAGTTTATTAAACGGGTCGGGTTTGGGTGTTGCGTATGTTGATATGCTCATAAACGGGTCAACTCGACCTAGCCCACCTAACCCACGTAACAAAACATGCTTCCATTTCCTTGCATACAGATGCCCTTTACATAGTCGGATACTCCAAATCACGGATGTGAGACATCCCTTGCACCCAGATTCGATTGATATATCGCACTTGAACAATCGACAAGCAAATGGACGATATCATGTCACTTACTCATTGTGATTGAGAGTATGTAAAGGGACTGTGTAAGAATGTCTGGTTGAAATTGAATAGCATTGCTCGAAGTCTCATCCCACTGATTCTTATTTCCCACGGTTCCATTCCACTTCCACCCACGATCCCACGACGACATGACATGTCCCACCTTATAATAGTTGACTAATAGATAAACGATAAAAACAAGAATAAAAAGTAAAAAATGTAATCATGGTTTCACCACTTCATGTATCTCGGGCAGAGTTTGAGAACCTCATGCGGAGTCGCACGCAACTCCTCCGAGCTCCAGCTCTTCTTTATCCAATGATTTTGACCATCCGATCCTCCCAAAGTTATATTACACATGTGATAAGGAAAAATAGACAAAACGTTAAATTATTTTGGGACCTTTGGGTAGTGTATGTTTATAGATTAATTGGTTTAGATGGGTTAGGGTGACCCACTTAGGGTTAGGGTTGGGAAGGTTAACCCGTTTAATAAACGGGTTAGGATTGAGCGATTCTAACCTACCAACCCTAACCCGTTTGCCGGCTCTAAGAAACACCATGAAAGCTCTACATTGTTCACTTGCAAGTGTAAAATCAAGTACTAATGCCTTTGTGCATATCTTGAATAACTTATGATTAATCTGCTTTGGATGATCACACCTCAGTTCTTCTATTTTGTGAAGGTACTAGAGGTTGACACGTTTTGTACTAGTACTGTAATTTTAGGATCCAATTGTGACTAACCAACTCTTCTCGGTTTAATACGAAAGAATCTAGCAATCCTACAGGCCCAATCCCAAAAAATCTAAATCATCTGCCAGAAATATTTAAGAAATATAATCGTACTTTAGAAACACTAGAATGCTGTAGATGCCCTTGATTTAGGTTCTATGGATTCAATAGCATTGATCGATCAACCGCATCAAAAACTATGTGATACACCTCTTGGTCTCTACTTTCAATTCTTTGTAGGAAACATGGTATTTAAATTTCTTTGAATATTTATGCAACCTAAAAGACTACTCTGCTGTAACCATCAAGCCATGTCCCATTTACTTGGGGCCGGCGTAATGAATTCTTTCTTCGCAATTCCTTTCTGTTGAGGGCTATATCTGTTGTCAAAATTTGGTGACGGGATTTAAATTAGGCATGTGGCCTAGGATAATGCCGTTGCCGGGGATCGAACATGGGTCCACTGCGTCACAGGCAGCAATACTTACCACTATATTCAGTCAACTAATGGCAAGATTTAGAGACAATCTTCGTATAGTATGCTGACTTACATAGCACCATGAGATGTTATGGTGGACTTATTGACTTAATCATGTTTACTGTTGTGTTTGGGCATCTCTTGACAGCCTATTAAATGGAAGATTTGGAGCATCCTGATAGAAATTTTGTGGGAGTGAATAAAAGTTGCAAATTAATATCAAGCCTCATTGTGCATCTTTTCTTGACAATCTAATAAATGACAGATTTCTCCTGAAGACATCCGATGGGTTGGTGAAGTTCCGAGTATCGCACACCAAGCCGACGGCGGGGGTGGACCGGGCTATGGGGCCACGAAGTCTATAGGCCGGGTTGGTGCCATCCCGGGTGCCGGCAGGGGACGAGGATCCATAATGAACCAACCTAATGAAGATTTCGCGCCATCGCAGAACTGCAATGGGACAAAGGGTTCCGATGCCATTGAAATGCTTCAGATGGAAAGCCTGATGAAGGAGGTAACATGGGAACAAATCATCATATACCTTTGAATTGCGTTACATAGTTGATCAGCTATTCCATTTCGCGATGCCAAGCAGGTGGACCGGGTTCTCAGTTCAAGTCATCCGGATCCTTTCGAGATGCAGAAGATCAAGAAAATGTTGAAGGTAAAGAACAGCCCTTTATCGTTAACTCTGTCAAGTTCAAGAATCCCTTTGCTAAACAAGTGGTCATTGGCCGTCTTTGCAGGATCACGAGCAATCGCTGATTGATGCGATTTCAAAACTTGCTGATGTATCCGATGGTGAAAGTGGTAAATATATATAGGCCCATTTTTGTATGTTTAGACTCATGATCTTGATTCAAACACTTGACTGTTGTATGATTTATTTTGTCATTCTCCATCAAAAAACAATGGAAACATAAATTTTGATTTAGTTTTATTTTGATTCTGTACAAACTTTTTTTTTTGTGTGTTATGGTACTGGATCTCCAACTCTCTACACAAAGGGTAATGATGTTTGAACACACAAAAGCACACACATCAAGGTGGCGTGCATTGGCCAGCGCTTTGACTGGTGCATGCCACATCGGGGGATAACTTTGTTGTCGATAACTTCGTTGTTGGGGAGAGATCCTCATCACTTAGTCTTACTCTTTTCTCCTTGGACAGGGGGGGGCAAGGGCCATTTGTCGCACGAGCAACCCATGGACCAAGAACAAGGGTGGAGAAATGCTGAACCAGCTGCAGGATTATTGTGATGACACGCCATCGGTAGACACCAAGGATTATGCAATGGCTTCCCAACTTAACCTGTAGCCCCGAACAATGGCTTCGACAACTTAACCTGTAGCCAGTCATTCACATTTGTACAGCGAAGCCGGACACTGCATCATTGTGTAATGACTATTTAAGTCTAATACCTGGGGAAGTTGGGACCTCCTGTAAAAGTTTTCCGATGAATACACTGTGAAGTGACTTCCTCTTCTACTAATACAAATGGAAATGGGGTGATTCAATGTCTGCTGCAGAGATGTTTTTACATGATTGTTCTTCAAACAGTACTATCCTGCAGTACATAAAACACTATTGATCTTTAGCTGCCTGCAAGGATAGGATGAAGTCGGTAATGAGGTCGGCCATCTGGGCATCATACGCAGGCCCCTCCATTTGGAAGTGCCCCACGCCCTCGAGCAGGTGGGTCAGGACGGGGCCGGTAGCGGTGCTCAGCTTGTTGTGCAGCTGCTTCACGCTCGTGAACCCGTCCCTTGTGCCCATGATGAAGAGCCTGGGCTTTCGCGACCGGAGGATGGCTTGGTGGTGCCTCCCGAAAAGGATGGAAGCCACCCAGCCGAAAGGGTAGCCCAGGCTGACATAGGCCACAACTTGGTCAATCTTGTCGACTGCTGAGCCGGCAATGGGTGCCCCTGATCCAATGGGAGAGAAGTTGGCAAATGGATTTTGGAGAGAGAAAAGACCACCCCTTACATAGATAATTGAAAAAAAAACAAGTAGAGAGTATTACAGGAAGAGCTACATAGAGAAGAGAAGTTATCTTTATAATTATTAAATAATGGTCGATAATGTCGAGGATAGAGAAAGATGAAAACCAGAGAAATCTTGTATTTTCTCTTTCTGGATTAATATGATAGAAGGGTTAATTGCATATCACCCCCTATGATTAGGCTTAATTGCATATACACGCCTGTCATTGTGCTAATTGCATATCAAACCTAAAATCGCCATAAGTTGTGCACGTTATTTCAAGGTCGATAGGCAATTATGATAGGGCTACCGTGCACAACTTGTGGTGATTTCAGGGACGATATGCAAATAAGATGATACCATGGGTTTATATGCAATTAAGCATAATCATAGGGGCGATATACAATTAACCCAAAATAGAATAGATAAATAACTTGTGTAGCCATTAATCAATACTATCCACTCTTTTTAGCTTAGCTACCTTTCTATATCTATTATCAGGAAAGGGGAATAAGTTCAAACTCCTTACAATGAGTAGCAAAATAATTGCATGCAGATTTATTATCACCATCATCCAAGTATCCCATGAAGTTGACCACAAGGAAGATCGACAAGAGTTGTCCAACCAGCTATCGGTCTGACAACCCTCTAAGATTGGTGCAAGATGAGTGGGTAGGGAGACCTACATTGTTGGTTACGCAGTTTAAGCTCATGCAACTAGGGAGCAACCCTCCGGTGTTTGCCTAGACTAGTCTAGTCTAGACGAAGAGAGACTCTATTTTTCCCCAGGGAGTGGATTTTTATAATTACCACTGCTTGGCTTTCAATTCACCTCTAACCATCAAATTAAATGTGAATAACCCGTCCTCTTCTCTTTAAAACAAGGGGCGCTTCCATTTTTGTGCGTACTTCAAACAATTTTGTCTTCTCCATATTACCATATCTCTAGAGTCAATAATTTTCTATAAATTGCTACTGAACTTATCACTTACTGCCGTTACTCAATAGTTTTCTATTGATGTCTATCCCATAGAGGTACTCAAATTGGATAAATGATCGATTTCTAGGTTTCGTTGTATACCTAATTGGTTACTTCCAATTACGTAAATCAATAGTTCAAATCGCACTCAAAGGTAGGGTATTTCCTCATATTCAATGCAAATTTGTCATATGTAAACAGTAATTTATTGGATCCCTCCTCTTCTACTCTAATTATTTTATCATCGAAAATCGCCAGAAGATAAGCCCACAAAAATGTTTTCACTCAAAGGGGAGCAACACACATGTCAGCCTTCAGCCTCTCTCTCTCTCTCTCTCTCTCTCTCTCTCTCTTCTAGGTTTTTTATGGAAACCATTCCCACCCCCACCCATCTTTCTCTCTCTAAACACAATGAGCAAGATTCACTGCATCGAGCAGCACCACTACTGTTCATGCATTGCACGGGATTAGAACTAGTAAGCTATAACCAACATGCCATGGCAGATCATCAAGGGAATCACTTTTCATATCACTTAAAAACTTTCCCTAATCCCTTAATACTACCCGGCCACTCTAGAACCGGGTCATTTTTTATCGTCTTCTGAAACGACATCTAAAAATTCTTTTGTACATGCCACTTGTTTGATTAGTGTTTTATAGCCCTAAAACATACCTAATCCCCAAAATCATTTCTCTGAGAAATTGATTCTTATCCCTTCCAAAAATCTGAGGTCCACACTTTATGGAATGATGTTAGCTACTAGATCTTTGGACCGACTCCACAAACATATCTTCAAGAACAGTTCTTGGTTCTATTAACCACTCCATTGAAACACATCATTATTATGCATGCCTTTCCAGCTTAGGACAAGAACCAATAATATCAAAACCACATGTTGTTTATGCAATTTGACCTCCAAATTGCATACGAGAACTATAAATGTAAACTAATATATACGTTAATCTTGATTGTAATTGGAAGTGTAGCCTTTCGTAGAACCAATTTGCCATGTTGGCATGGAGCTCTTACATATACCAAACATGTAATACCCGTAAGAATTTGTAAAGGAATGTCCTCGTAAAAGTTATGTAAGAATCCGCACAAAATTTACTATTTGTTTGGATTTGATTTTCAACCCCCAGCTGCTGATTCCTGATTATGCTGGAATTAGATACCCGCAAAAGTTTGTTTGGATGCAGTGCCAAAAGTTAATTCTTGTAGAAGCTAGAATAAGTTTTGTAAAAAAAAAAAAAATCAGATTCCAGCAAAAGCACCTGAGAGCAGCTTCCAGTTTCTGCTTCTGGATTCTGCAGGAATCCAATTCTATAGGAATCTGGTTGGTGCATAATCAAATCCGAACAGGCACATAGCAATCTGAAGATGTCAGAAGGAGAACCCCATATCTCGGAAAGGATTTTTTCTAACCCGATGGGTATGTTGCACTTGCTTACGGCTCAACCGGGATGTCGCATGTGGACCATTAAAGGAAATAGCGGGGGTAGCATGTGTAGAATATGTTCGGTAACAGGGGTAGCCCCGTTATTCCCCTTTAAAGGTCCACGTGGCACATCCCAGTTGGGCTGTAAGCAAGTGCAACGTATCCTATCGGGTAGAAAAAATGCTCTTCCTATTGCCAATCCGCATTTCCTATTTATCTTAGTATCTATTGATTTACTATGCTTCCTTCATCCCCAGATAGTGGGTGACGGTGTCCCGCTCTCATGTTCGTGTTTAAACATATTGCTCATTAGATCCCCACTTTTAAGTCTTTTTTGGCATTATTTTTCACAAGTCTTGAAGTTTTTACATTGATAAAGTCTATGACTCCTTTTTGTGCATCGTGCTCCTTTCTGTGCAATAGTGCATCGTGCTCTTTTTGGGCTCATCACCAACCACCGATTGCAATGACTTCTTAAAAAATAAATCTAGAATTTTCTCTCTTTATATTTCCTTTCCCATAGGAAAGCGGGTAGAAAAAGGAAAAAGTTCAAAGTTCCTTCAATGCAAGGAGCCCATCAATTGCAAGCAAATTTGTCATCATAATCATCATCCAAGATTTATCCCATCAAGTTGGGATTGATCATAAGAAAGATGAACAAGAGTTTTTCAACAAGCTATTAATCTGACAATACCACAAACCTGACCAAGACAACTTGGCTAGGGAGAGGCAATGATATGAAACCTAAAAGGTCGGTTTGCGGGTAGGGAGACCTATATTGTTGGTTACATAATTTAAGCTCGTGCAACCAGGAAGCGACCCTCCAAGGTTTCCCTGGACTAGGAAAAAGTCTAGATGAATATAGAGTCATTTCAATTTGTTGGATCCACAAATTGAAGAATTGAAAACTCACATGTAATTAGCAAATGATTAGACATTCTCCACTACTTCTTAAAGCACACATCCATTAACTTCCCGTCCGCTTCTACTTTTTTTTTATCAACTAAATATTTCTTTAAGCTAGCCCGCAACAATGCTTTCACTTCAAGAGGAGCAAATTTTGAGAAAAGATCATACAAAATTCCCATTCCTACCTTCCCATGTGTGACATCAGAGTTCTATAAGCTAGATTTCATGGCAGATCATCGAAGAAATCACTTTCCGTATCACTTTAACTTTCTCTAAGATGCCACCAGTCCATCCCTTATATCACTCTGCCACTCCACCACTGGATCAATCTTGAACTGACATCTAAAATATTCACTAGTACATGTCATTGGTATGATTAGTATTTCCACTATTTCATAGCCCTAAGACTGTACACCACCTAATCCCCATAGCCATAAATCAGAGGCACTCTTTATCGATTACTGTGAAATATTATATATATATATATATATATAATGTTCTATTATTTTCTTCCTATATATTAGAAATTAAGCATGATAAAGAATATTGAAGCAGAAAGTACTAGGGGGTCCTAAAAAAGCATAAATTCTCACTCGAGGTGAAAATTTTGAGTTTGGGAAGGTTCAAAATTTTGGGACAGAAATAAAGAAAATTAGGGTTTTGATCTAGTTGCGATGATCAGATTGCGATGAAATTTAGTGTGGTTATAGGTCTAGGGATGAGTGATATGTGGTCCGAATATGGTTGGATGTGGACGGGGGAATTTATGGTTTTTAAGAGTTTTCCCAATCTGGATTGTATTTCCAGAATTGAGTATTGAATTCGATTGGGGATCAATTTGGCTCTAACTTTTGGGGCTTTTGTATAGAATGGTAAAGGAAAGATGGGGGAAGCTAGGGAACTTTGTTTTGTGAAATTCAGAAGTTATTTGGTAGGTTTGCGCTAAGGTTTAAGATTCAACTATGGGATAATTCTAGGGCTCTAATGGCGGATGACAATGGAGGTTAATGGTTTGCGATAGATTGTTGGCGGGGATGATGAACGTGGGGGGAAAAGGGAGAAGAATAGTCAATGATGATGATGAGGCCTCACACCTCTCTAGACTCGCTCTGATTCAATGGAATTACTCCGAGGGTAGTTTGAATCACAAGAAGGAGAAACAATTGCGGAGCAAAGCTTTTCATTCAATGTTTAAAAAGGCGAAAGGCGTATCGAGGCGTTTTTCCTCTGGAGAGGCGAGGCGTAAGCCTCAAATTTTTTCGAGACGTTTTGGTTAAAAAAGTTTTAAAAAAAATCAGAATAAATACTATTATTGAATATTTGAATGTGTAATAATAATTGAACTAGATATGTATTATAAATCACAATGTGTTAGAAAATATCTTATATGGCACGATTGATGACTCCATCGAGCAATCTAACAACAAAATAGAAAGTCAAATTGCTCAAACACGCTTAATTCTTTAATATTCAAGATAATAATTAAAGTAGCAACTAACAACTAATAACAAACAATAAAATTCGAATATAGGACTAACATTGTCAACATTAAAAAAAAAAAAAAACAATGATACAAATACATGAGAATAGTAAAATATAAAAAAAAAACATAGAAAAACCTAATAGAAGATACAAGATCATGATCCATACCTCTAAACTTGAAACAAATTTTTATCTCTCACTTGTAGTTGGTAGGCAATCCATAAAGAAGAAGAATACAACTTTGGAATCAAAATTGGAAAAGAAATGAGCACTAGATCTTGATTTTGGGTTTTTGGAGACAAAGGGGTTTCAAAACCTAAAGGGATCTAAAAGGGTTTAGGAGGTTTCAATGGATGGAAAAAGGGTCCATGGGGACGATTTACATATCAAACCCTTAGTGCCCCCCACACCAAACATTGGTTTTAACTCCCCCCCCCCCCGCCCCCCCCGCCCTATGTTTCACGCATGGTGCAAGAGGCGTATGCCTCGAACACCTTGAGGCGCGCCTCAGACAAAAGCGTACGCCTCTTGATGCAGAGGCGTAGGCTTTTTATATGTGGTTGCTGAGGCGTGCGCCTCGAGGCAACACATGACCGCCTTGCCTCGAGGCGGGCCTCGAGGCGGGCCTCGAGGCGTAAGCCTCGAACGTCTTTTTAAACATTGTTTTCATTAATCAAAATATTATTTAATATAAGAGGCTTTGAGGCCCTTTTATAAGCCCCAAGCAATACAATAACGCGTAGGACTTGTAGTCCCCAAAAACAAAGGACTATGACTCCTAAAAACACTCATACAACCCTTATATGTTGGGTTTTAACATGTGCAGAATTTAGGCTAATTAAAACGACGAAAATACTATATAAATTCCCAAATAAATAAAAATAAATACTAATTAAAATTAAAAAGGATACTTCTTTAGATAAATCCACTACTCTGAATCTGTCGGAGGCCTAAAAAATCAAATCGCTGACTACTTTGATGTAAAGTCTTCATCTACCAAATTTGATGGTAGATAATCATCTAGGGGAAGATCCAACAATGAAATCATACGATTTGGACAATCCAATGGTGAAAATTCATCCTATGTGCTATGGGTGAACTCGCGTCCCCAACAAATATGAAATAAAAATTTTCAATACTCAAAAAAATAAAATTCTTAAATATTCAAAAAAAATCAAAATAAAAGTAACCAATGTAAGCAAGTTTAGTGGGTTGATTACATATAGAACACAACAAAATCACCAAAAGCTTATTACTATTTAATACATTAAAAATTATCATCATCATTTTCAGAAAGGTCTATTTCACCTGACACACCCTATCAGAATCATTAAACCAACTTCAACATATCTCTTTCATCTGAATCTTAAAAGTCATCTAAAAATTCTTCCTCATCTTCAAGTGTTTGTGGCAATGTTCATTCTTTTCTTTTGTCATGATTTAGTATAGGACAATTTTGACTTACGCGGTTACACTCGGATAGTTTTGACTTACACGGTTACCCCCCCCCCCCTCCAAAAAAAAAACTATTGTTCAGACATACCCTCCCAAATTAATCATAATTAAATATCCCCCCTAAAAAAATGGTATTTAGGCACATCCCCCAAAAAATTTGACTTACACCCCCAAACTATATGATATTTATGCATACGCACAATTTTGGCTAGATATCATATAGTTATTTGTGTGTGTGTGTGTGTGTGTGTGTGTGTGGTGTAGGAGGGGGGGGGGGGGGGGTAGTCATATTGGGGGGGTATGTCTAATTACGATTAACTTGGGGTTTATGTCCAAATATCAAATATTTTTTGGCAGGTAAGTCAAAAATACCCTTTAAGCTTTAGTATAACATCTTCGTCGTTCATTTGCTCAGCTAGCATCAGCAACAAAATTCCACATTAAATCAGCATTCTCATAAACATGTGATCATCAATGTCTTGCAATAAAATGTGATCAAGTCATTCAAGTGAACCCAACCAGGAAAAACACATGAAAATTGCCTAGGTGGACCTAGGTTGCCGCCCAGGAAAAACCTCCCGACTAGGTAGGCGCCCCAGGCTCCAAAACGCCTAGGCGATGCTTTAGCTACACTGATTGACACCGAGGCAAAAATATGACCTAACTATATGAATAAAATATGTAATAAAAGATAACACAAGCACAAGGCTAAAATGAACTTCTCTTCACGATCAACAACCAGCTTAAAGTTCTCCAAACATGAGATGGGAACTATGGTACCAAAATGTTCAAGGACTTGGGGTAGAGGAAAAACTAACACGTGGCGGACTAGAATCAACAACGAGAGACCTATAACTAATTTGAAGGGAAATCAACTCAAGACCGACAGTATGAAAGCCAGAATCAATGACGCGGAGCACATATCAGCATACGTCGTTCGACTTCCCTAAGAAATCAGATAGAAACCCCAGCTATGACAGTAACACCCATACCACACATGGCACAACTGCCTCACTGTCGTCGAAAGAGCAAGGCACGATTGAAGGGATATGACAATTACCTACGGATCATGGTCCTTAGAACGAAGGAACGTGAAGACGTGACCTCGTGCCATAAAAGTGTGGCGCCCCCGATGGGGTCGCCACTCATGATTGCCTTGATTGGTAATACACCACACGATCCCACAGTAGAGGAAACACTTTGCCCATGAAATCCTCTATAAGAGAGGATAATGAACAAGAGAGTAGAAGGATGAAGAATCTCTCTCTCCTAGATCATGAGAGACCAACCCCATTTGCATCACCCCAAAAGAAAAAGAATTCTCTTTTTGGTAGTTATGTGGTCTTTCCCCTTCAATGTGAAAGGCTTTGTCCACTTCAAAGTGCAACATGCCACAAATTAACAGATACCCATTCTACCAAAAGCAGCCCATTAAAAGAAAAATTGAGGGTGGAGTACCTGCAGAAGAACCGACCAGGAGGATCCCATCGGGGGATAAGGTCTCCGAGACCCACCGACAGACGGCGATGACGTCCTCGATCTCGGGGAATCCGGTGAGAGAGGCTCTTCCGGAGGACCTCCCGGCGCCCCGCATGTCGAAGGTCACGGCCCGGTAGCCCCGATCTGCCAGCCCTGTGGCGATCCCTCTCAGCAGGCCCTGGAACCCACCGAGGACCGTGTAGGGGTGGACGAGCACGATGACCGGGCTGCTCTCACGGTCCTCAGGCCAGTCCTCACGGTCCGCCGGTCTGAAGAGCCTCGCGTGGAGCTTGACGCCGTCGCTGGTCTCCACGGTCGCCGACTCCATCCGAGGAGAGAGAGAGAGGGAGAAGCGAAGCGTGACGGGTGAAGAGAGGAGTTGGCGTAGCAGCTTTAGAGCATCTCTAACGGGCTCCTAGGATTTTTCCCTATTCTCAGAGCTCCTATCTGTCACTTAGGCTGGGGGATTGAAGAGCACTCCAATGGCCTCCTCATCCTTAATCTTAGGGCCTGCTTATATTCGGTTAACAGGCTTAACTAGTAAAGTAAATGAGGTAAAAATTTTATTGAGAAATGCTATTCAGCCCGAAGGTTTTTTCGATTTTGCCGGCCGATTGAAATGCCAGCGTACAATTGGTGGCTGAAACCCACTAGCGAATTTTAAGTCTTTTACACCACCAGTTGCACGCTGCCATGTCAATCGGGCTGAGCATAATCGGGAAAACCTTCGGGTTGAATAGCATTGCTCGATTTTATTTGCTATTTGGATCCAAAAAGTTGTAAAGTAAATGGTAGGGAATTTACTAATAGCCAACAAAGTTTTACTCCGAAAAAGTGAAGTAAAACTTTTGATTTACTTGTAGAAAGATCCACCAATGCCACGTCAGTAACTCAACGATTAACAGAGCCCTGTGATACTTCCTCGTCCATCTCGTGCTACGTATACTAGACTCTGCTTCTTTCACCATGACGAGAAACGGTAAAGGGTTTTACAGCTCCACCTCTAATCGTGCCGGATCTCCATCGCTACGATGAGAAACGAGATCCTCCAATGAGATCTCATGTACAGTTTGGGATATCTTTTTTTGTTTTTGTTTTTTTACGAAAAATCACGATCTACGGAATCTGTGAGTGTGTGTGTGTGTGTGTTATATATACTTTATCCATATCTTAAGATATTGGTTGTTCACGATCTGGGTTGTTCAGTATCCGATCTGGGTTGTTCACGATCACAACCTGGGTTCTAAAAAATATATATGTTGATCTAATCAGTGTTTTAATTCATCTGTGTTTCAATTTTCCTCCAAAGATATTGAGGTTTACACTCACTGATACTTCTGATCCTCTTTCAAAATACGTGCACAAGCATTTTTCTCTGCTACATATGAGATTTTATCTCATTTTTACTTTGTTTCATTTGGGATTGATGAGGTCTACAACTCATAAAAACCATAGTTTAGTTATATGTAATTGATAGTTTAATATTGCATCTTGTACGTACCTTAGTACGTGTTTTGATTACAGAACAAGATGTCATGACTATATGGTAAACAACTTAAGTGGGAGACTCAACGGAGTGGTCCTATGTAACCTAAATCGTTTGCAACTTTGATTAATGTTGGTTATCCTATCAGAATAAGTTGTTGGGATGACAGAGCGTGTGTGTCTCCACCATGATTATTACCAGGCGCAATGAATTTGGCCGAGTGGAACCAACAAGGTGAGCAGACATCAGTGCATTAAGTCATATTTTTGCTTAGGGTAAATCGATCCTTAACTCTAAGGAACCATGACTGGTGGGCTAACCAATTGTGCTGTGCCTTGGCACACTAAAGTGTGAGGGTCCATTGCGTAACACATACCACAATATGCTGGGTTAACCGACTGGCGTCGTATCAGTGTGCCACTTCTGTATGACATTCACACCCCTAACGGGAGGTGTGTTCCCTTGTCTGACTAAAGTCGCATTAAACCTAGGCCTGGTGGTCAACAGCCAACCTGTTGAACGGATCTGATTGCTTGGCCAAAGCAATCAAAGGTGCGATATATACACTCAACCTGGAAGGAACCAAGTCATTTGATCACTCAAGTCTAACGGTGTTCTCTATTGCTCGAGTTGAGTCATGGTACAATATGAAGGGACATCGTGTCTACCAATACTAAGCAGGGAACAGGGGTATGCGAGAGAACATAGTAAGTTTAGAAAAATTGGAGTTCAGCTTGTCACACTCTGGGTGGCTATGTAGGTTAATCGAGACTCAGAGGACTGATGGAACACTTGGGTAGTGTGTCGATCGAGTCTGGTTAGAGGCCACGAATCCTGGTACCTAAAGGTTCCACCTTATCCTCATTATGTACGGTCCTTGAACCATCTTCTCGTTTCATGGAGCGTACGTTAAGCAAGAGTAAGTCTAACTCTAATATCCCTACGTTCATGTGTGCTTCACACTAGAGCACAATAGTTGGGTAGGTGTATATGTTTACTAGGGGGGCAACCCTGGAGTATTACAGAGACACACGCAATAGTCTTCTTAACTTGTGTAGCCTTTGTTACATGGGTGTGATGCACTGAGACATGTTGTGAATAAACTAGTTGACATTACTAGGGCACCCTATGTATTTACACAAGGCACCCTAGTAAATAGTGAAATCATTAGTGGCACCATAGTGCGCTAGGATTTTCTCGCACTAGACATGGCCGACCATATGGGCCTCGTTCACTAGGGTGCGGATACTAAGGACATGGGAGGTATTTTAGGAAACTAAAATACCCCGCATGCCCTAGGGTAGCCACCCTCTTAGAGATAGGGCACAATGTTAGAGACTAGGGTGCGGATATTAGGGACATAGGGGGGCATTTACACCATAATCTAGAAAAACATCCACATCTTTGTTTCTTGCATAATGTGAACCAAAGCTTTTTAAAAATATCGAATAGTATTTGACCGTGATATAGGGTTAAAATTGTACATATGGATGCGTCAAACAATGAAATTGTAAAGCGAAAGCAAGAAGACATGAAGAAAAAAACTATGTTGTTAGTATTATAGACTGCTTTAATTAGTTGGTTATTATCAACTAAAGCCCTTATAGCTTATGCAAGTATATATCAAGATAAAACAAAGAGGCTAAGTATGATAGCTACATATCTAAATTTGTAAGCAAACTGACATAAGTGAAAGATTCAGAATGTATATCATAACTATGATTGAATACATCAACGTTTGCAGTATTATGTGGATTGCTTCGGAATCGAGGACTTTTATAGGATACACGACAAATTACAGTGGAAGAATAACTATCTACTTATTTTTATATAAACTTGGACATCATATTAAAAATCGATCAAATAGTGCTAGATTATATAGATCTGAAGAAACAATTAGTCGCCACTTCGATCGATGCTTAAAGAAGGATAATGCTTTAGCACCACAAATGATAAGACATGTCAATCTACAATCACCAAGATGTTTATATGGATTTGAGGTAATTAAAAATATTAGATTTTTAGTTTGGATAAATATTATATATATTACCCATGATTGGTGAAACTAACTTAATAAATATATGATAACGTTGATGCTATTGATGGTACACATATTTATGCCCATGTGTCTCTTGCATAACAGCCTTCATTTCGAATAAGACGTAATATAATGATAGTTTGTGGATTTGTTCTTCAATTTTAATGGTAGAAAGGTCTGTATATGATAGCAAAGTACTACAAAGTATACTTGATAGGGATAATCGTTTTATTATTTCTCCATGTACTAGTTTTAATATTTAATCAAGTAAAGCATTAGGGTTGTACTTGTTAATTATTAATTCTTTTTCTAAATCGTCTTAGAAAAATACTACATAGTTGATACTGACTATGCTAATGCACCGAGCTTTCTAGCTCTATATCGAGGAGTTAGGGATTATCTAAGTCTACATGGAGAAAGAAAACCAATTACTCCGAAGGAGTTGTTCAACAAGTTACACTCATAAGTGCGAAATATGATAAAACATGCATTTGGCTTATTAAAGGCTCGTTTTTCTATTCTTAAACTCCCACCATAATATCTTATACATGTGCAAGTAATTATCATGAATGCATGCCGTATTTTACATAATTTTATCCGCCAACATGGTTGTAGGGAATTCAATCACATTAATGTAAGTGAGTCAAATCCTCCCAAAGAAGATAAATTTGAAAGTGAGGATGAGGATGAAGAAGGTTCACATGATACCATTGGGTATACTCATTCACAAAAATAAAGAACTAAATGGAAAGCTTTTAGGAATCAACCAGTTGTTAATGCTTGGGCTCAATATAGAGCTTCAAATTGAGTCTTATTCAAGGGATGAATTGAGACTTTTTATGGATTTGAATGATTTTGTAATATTTAAGAACTATTAATGTTTTGTAATATTTTTGAACTTGAGTCTTCATGACTAGTCTTATCGACTATCTTTGAACCAATGGTGTCGTAATATTTTAGAGTACAAATATTGCTAATGTTTGGATTTGAATGGTAACAGCATAAACAAGTTTTTTTCTTTGTCATTGATTCTTAATAGCGTCGTATCATTTTTGCAACTTTTATGTAGATGGACTGTGAAGAAAAAAAAAAATCTAATATGTTCTTCACCCTTGCTATGGACGATGAGATGTTGGGTTTCGTGCTTGAACAACTTTTAATTAAAATGTGAAGTATTGAGACAAATCTGAAGCATACATTGTCATAGCCAAATCCTTGACTAAGTCAATGAATAACAACTATGATTATACCAAAACCCCATTAAGTAATATGGTGAAATAGCTTAAATAAGACTTATAAGTTGTCTCAAAACTACTAAACACAAGTAAGTTTGGATTTAACAGTGAAACAAAAAGGGTTACAACACCACCAGAAGTGTGGACTGAGTGGTTAAATATAATGAATATTATAGCAAGTATTATCTTTTTTATAAATGATTCAATGATTAAGTATAATGACATGTTATGCTTTTTTGATTGTAGGGTCATCTAAGTCATAAACCATGGACTAGGAAGACTATGGATCATCTTAAACTAAGTCTGATTTTTGGTGTAGACATTGCTACTAGAAGATATGCAAGGACGGGTAACAAGGATGACTCGAGTCCTATGATGATACTTCAAATCTCTCCTAGTGATGTGCATCTAGATGATATTGTAGGGGATGTGATACCAAATATACATAGGGGAGAATCATCCACCACTACACCAAAAACATCCAAATAATGATGGGCTAGGACCGTTGTTTTTTACAATTAACGATGATTTGAATGCGTCGCCACATACGTCGTTTATTAACCTGACGTTATTTATAAACGACGATCCCCGACTGTGTTAATTATCGATGGTTTAGGATCGTCGTATGAAACCGTTGTTTTAAACGACATGCTTATTATTAAACAATGGTCTGAAATTGTCCTTTATCTATCGTTATTTTTTTAAAGAAACATGTAGTCAGATAAATGATGGTCTCTGATCGTCATTTACCTACTGACTTTTCAGTAAACGATGGTCGGAGACCGTTCTTTATCTGACGATATTTTTTTTAAAAAAAACTATAGTCAAATAAACTATGGTTTAAAATCGTCGTTTATTTGTACAGTTTTTTTTTTAAAAAAAATAAAGGGTTGCTTCTAGAATTTCTGCACATTACAACATATCCTACACCACAAATAGCCATATGGCTACATCAAACACCACAAATAGCCACATTACAATATATCTTACACCATATGGTTACATCCAATACCACAAAGAGTACCATAACCCAAAAAACAAATATCATTTCCATGTTATAATAAAACATATGACATGCTCACATAGAACCGCATTCAACCACAAAGAGTTCATCCATAAAGAGTACAAACACAAAAAAAAAAAAACATTACGAAGTTATATTACAAAAACCAAATGCAAACTACGACTACCTCCACCTTATGATCCCTAAAAAAAAAAAGAGGATTAGAATTCAACATTTATTGTGCTCAAATTAGGTTATCTCTAAAATTATTTAATTATATTATGAATCCTAATTGTGCCGGATTTTGACCAATTCATGCTACTTTGGATCGATTCGGCCCAATTCATACCTAAATTGTTCGTAAAATGACTAAAATGAGCGGATTTATGTATGAACCATAATCGTGCCCGAATTGGATCGATTCATTCTTAATTGGGCTGATTCAATTCGATTTATGCTGAATTCATAATCATATTACTTGTTTTATCCCTAAATTTGTTTAATTACATTGTGAACCCTAATTGTGCTGGATTTTGGCCAATTCATGCTACTTTGGATCGATTCGGCCCAATTCGTACCTGAACCGTTCGTTTTGCTCTAAAATGGATATATTTAATTATGAACTCTAATCATGTTGAATTGGGCCGATTCAACCCGATTCCTGTTGGATTCTTAATTATATCGCTTGTTTTGTCTCTAAAATGGTCGAATTTAATCATGAACCCTAATCGTGTCCGAATTGGTCCGATTCATACTTAAATCGCTCATTTTATCCCTATAATGGTTCAATTAAATCAAACAAAATTTATTCCTGGACCGATCATTTTGTTTCTAAATTGGTCAGATTTAATTATGAACCCTAATCATGTCCAAATTGGGTCGATTCATACTTAAATCCTATGTTTTGCCACTAAAATGGTTCAATTATCGAATTTGGACCAATTATTTGCTACTTTGAACCGATTCAGCTCAATTCGTACCTGAATTGATCGTTTAATCTCTAAAATGGTTCAATTTAATAACGAATCCTAATCGTGTTCGAATTGGACCTATTTGTACCTGATTCGTACTTAAATCGCTCGTTTTGTCCATAAAATGATTCAAAACTATTTGTGCCCGAATTCAAAAATATTAACAATATTATGATACATACCTGTAATTGGAAACAGAGGAAGCCAGTAGGCCAAAAGAAGGAGGTGCCCACCACCTCTCCTAAGACCTTATCCATAGGCTCGGAGGTAAGCACAGGGGTGTTGGGGTCTTGAGCTATGCCCAAAATGACCCTATAGAATCCTTAGGGAACCGGAACACCACCCTACCAACCCTAACGACCCTATGACCTATGTAAAGTAAGTCGCAAGGGTGCACCTCTGGTGATCCCTGAGAAGGTAGCGATGCAGCTACTAGGGCCTGCAGTTTGAAATAATTAAATATGTTATTGATAAATCAAATAAAATTTGATTGAATATATTACAACATATATACATACCGAGCTAGAACCAGGATGTGCACCCGCTGAATATGAACTCTGTCATCATCTTCCAAAATGTCCCCTTGTTTCCTCCTTGAATTGATTAAACTCCTATTGTAAGGAGTCCTGGTCGGACTCTGCCCGACTCTGACACTCCCGTACGGGAGCGGAGTCTCTGAGCACCCTCCTTGTGACACCCCTATCGTAGCCTTGTAGACGGCCTCGGTGCTCAGGGCCTAAAACCTATGCCACAACGTCGTGGTTGATCGATGTATAAATGCACCACATTTATGCCCCTAAACCTACACTTTATCGCCCTCTTTCATACCATTATCAGTGCTCTTTTATATATATATATATATATATATATATATATATATATATATATATATATATATATATATATATATATATATATATATATATATATATATATATATATATATATATATATATATATATAGGGATGATTGGTTGCGCTGTGCGCTGCGGAACCAAAAACGCGCTGTGCACTGCATCCGTCTGATGGGAACCGATCAGACGGTTGCTCCCGCTCCTACACCGCACTGGCCACCGCACACCGTCCGATCAAATGATTTGAGATTGAGTGGCCTGTTACAGTTTTCGCTGTTACTGTAGCGGCTACAGTAACAGCGAAAACTGTTTCCGGCCGTTCGATCGAAAAGTATTGATGGGATCCAGTGGCCGGAAACAGTTTTCGCTGTTACTGTAGCCGCTACAGTAACAGCGAAAACTGTAACAGGCCGCTCGATCTCAAATCATTTGATCGGACGGTGTGCGGTGGCCGGTGTGGTGCGGGTCTGCGATACGGGAGCAACCGTCTGATCGGTTCCCATCAGACGGATGCAGTGCACAGCGCGTTTTTGGTTCCGCAGCGCACAGCACAACCAATCATCCATATATATATATATATATATATATATATATATATATATATATATATATATATATATATATATATATATATATATATATATATATATATATATATATGCCTAACTTGTAGAAAATAAAGACACTGCACGAAAAACGGTTCAAATAGAGCAAATTAGAGAAAGAAAAAAAGAAAAGCTATTTTATAGTTAACTTTGGATCTCTGTTTAGATAAAATGATATCATAGAAAGATCGGGTTTGTCTAGAGCTTCGAAATAAGCCCAAGACCGCCTAATTCCGACAACCGAGTCAAAAGTTATGACCAAAATAAGTTCGCATCGTATGAGCTGAAAACAACATAAAATGCACAAACCGATCGATCAAGCCTAGAGCCCGATCGATCGGCTGTGCACGACTGAGATAGCAATGGGAGCATGTTTTGTTGCGTATTTTGATGGGGTTTCTTTTGGGAAAACCCTAGGACGAACTCCAACCCCTTAAATAGGTGTTTTGGGGCCGTTAAACACATCTTTTGAAGCCCTGAAGCCGTCACAAAGAGAAGGATCAATATCGTCATTATCGCCATTCTCGGCTAAAGGCTTGCTCTAGGATTTTGATGAAACCCTAGCCTAGTAAACTGTATTTTTCTTATTTTTTCAAGGTTGTAGTTTTCTTCTATGGATTAGCAAAATCATTGGTACTATGTCTCTCTAACAAGTGAATCACACATCGATAAGTGAATCTCACTTACTCCAGATTGCACATTTCTTTGGATAGCTGTGATATCGTATGTGCTAAATGGGCGTGTATCAAGTTCATCCGGATATTGCCCGGGTTTCTTACTAGTATAATACTAAAATGGAACCCTCTCTCCTGTGTTGTGACACGTGGACCTCTTTTGAAGAGCTATCTCATAAATCCTATTAAGAATCACTATAAAGATGATAATTGTTTATTTGATATGTCAATTAGGAAAATCATTAGTACTATATATATCACATTTTGACGAGTGAATCACACACTCACACCATTTTGTTCGCTTCTGCGGACGATTATGATGTCATTTGAGCAAAGTGGCGTGCTCAAGTTCATCCGGGCATTACCCAAGTTTCTTTCTAATATGTTTAATTATAAAAGAAATTTAAAAGGCGAGAAATAGATAGGGGAGAGCGGGGGAATGGGGAGGCTGCCATGTGGCATGCATCAAAGGCCTCGGGTTTATAAGAGTAGTCTAAAAAGATAAATATATAAAAAAGGGTTTAAGATTTTTTTAAAAAAAAAACTGATTGTGTCATGAACAAAGTTGGATTTTAGTCACCTTGGTAACAAATATAAATATATAAATAAATACTCATTCAATGGCAATTAATGTTTATTTGATATGTTAATTGGGAAAATCATTAGTATTATATATCACACTTTGATGAGTGAAACACACTTATACCAGATTGTTCAATTCTGCGGACGGTTGTGATGTCATCTAAGCAAAATGGTGTGCGTCAAGTTCATCCGAGCATTACAGGGTTTCTTACTAGTATGTTTAATTATAAAAGAAATTTAAAAGGGGAGAAATAGATGGGGGAGAGCGGAGGAATGTGGAAGTTGCCACGTGACACCAAAGGCTTCAGCTTTATAAGAGTAGTATAAAAAGATAAATATATAAAAAAGGGTTTAGGGTTTTTTTATATAAAAAAATTGATTATGTCATGAATGAAGATGGATTTTAGCCACCTTGGTAACAAATATAAATATATAAAAACTTTCCAAAAAAAGTGAAGGACCAACATAAAATGAGGCATATAGTTTTTTGAGACTTTACAATTACCCCCCTAAAAACTAGGCTAATTACATATTAACCCCTAGAACTTCATAATTATATATCGACCCTTGAAAAATAAATTACATGTGCAAATTAACCCCTTAGGTTAGCTGATATCCATTTTGGGGGAGAATATTCGAAGCATATTCATGGTTTAATGTCACCCATCGTTACCATATAGACTTTAATTATAGTCGTCCTTTTACCCAAGGTCTCAAAATACAATTTTATCCTATCCTCCATATCATTTAACCCAGCCTTGCATGCTCTCCATTTTTCCTAATTTAGGGGTTTTTATGTGATTCTACGGTCCTAACTTTCTCTTTTGAGGTTAACAAAGTTTAAAGTCGTTTCGATAAAAACATGATATGAAAGTAACAGTCAAACCACGAATATACATGAAATATTCCCCCCCAATACATGTAATCTAATCTAAGGGGTTGATTTGCACAAGTAATCAAATTTATAGGGGTTGATATGCAAATATTAAGGTTTCAGGAATTAATATGCACTTAGTATAGTTTCCAGGGGGCTATATGTGAAAATCCTTAGTTTTTTGTTTTTGGGATAGGAATGAGGTGTACAGTTAAGGAGAGATTTTTGTCACTTGAAAAAAAAAAGAAGGGTTTTTTAAAAATTGAGCCCTACAAAATAGTCTAATTATATATTAACCCTTAAACCATATATTTGCAAATCAACCCTCCAAAACATATAAAATTGTGCACATTCATCCCTCCGGTTAACTACCGTCTCAAAATGATTAATATACTCAAAATATTCCCTTGTAGATTGTTAGGTGTAAACAATGAGGGTTGCCAAACCTATCGGACGAGTGTAAGGGCTCTCAGATAAGTGTAGAGACTAGACGAGCATCGAGGGGAGATCGGAGTGAAGTTAGCTTAGTTAGGGTTAGGGTACTTAACACTGAAAACAATTGAAAACATAGGTGGCAAGTCACCCTTTGAGCAAAGGTAAAATTGATATTTGGACGTCAGGTTATAAGTTCATCGTGCTTAAGTCACTTTCTATTGACAGATAGTAATGAAGGGGTAAATATGCAAAACTCTATATGTTTTGGAGGGTTAACATGCAAATATAAGATTTACAAGATTAATACATAATTAGACTAGTTTGTAGGAGTTGATTTGTAAAAAAACCCAAAAAAAAGAAAAGAATTGCGTTAATGTGTGAGAGATCCCTGACAATAGTTCGTTTTCGGTGAACAGGACATGCTTAACTTTCGTTAGCCTAAGGTCCCTGACTTTATTCATAAACCTGAAATTATCCTCACCTGTTCTCTTCTCCCATCTCTCTCAAGCGCGACCACTAGGGATGTAAACGGTGCGATTTTGACCAAAACCGAAACCACACCGCAACACCAAAACCGCACCGCACCACGACGATGTACCATTATGTAAAACCGAAATCGCACCATGCGGTGCGGTGCACCACGATTTATCACTAAATTGACTTAAACGATGTGGTTTTTGTCAAATCCGAAACCGAACCGCTACACCGAAACCAAAAACCGAAACCGCACCGCGACGGCTTTATATTTTGGCAAACCAAAACTGTACTATGAAGTACGGTTTACCGCAATTTTCGATTTTAAATCGCACCGTTGCCATCCATAGAGACCACTCGCCTTCGTTGCCCAGGTCCATGGTCCAACAATCTCGAGCTGCAACTGCTCATCACAGCTACCCCGACGGTGGGGAGCAGCGAAGATGGGTGGGTACTGTGGGGGAAATTTTCGTGCCGCCTTGATCGGGAACCCCGCCCCATAGCCTTGATTGAATGTGGATGGTTTGTAGAATTAGAGATTAAAGAGTAGGTAAAGAGAAAGAAGATAAGTAGAGTTGTTGTCGAAGTTCGGTCTTACGACCTACATCTCCGGGCGAGAGGTGCCACCTGGTTTCCACTATAATGAATATAAAGATGAGGGAGCGTTCTCTCGACAGGCCGAGAGAAGCTTTTTACAGTGGGGATTGCACGGAGCAATAAGAAAAGAACAAGGAGGAGAGAAGTAAGCTCTAGCTCTAGCTTTCGGATCCTCTCTTCCTCTTATTGAAAGACCAACCCCCTCTCTAAATGCCATGGGGGTCTTTTTATAGCATAGGCATGTGCCCGATATGGTAATGATAACGTGGCATTAGTTCTGGGCCTCCTTGTTAGGCCCTTATTGGACCGTTGCGCGGGCCCAATAAGAGGAGGGCTTGATCTGCGGGCCCTGCAGAGTGGGTTCATGAGTCCGGACGGGCTTACCCACTTGGGCCGTCGCGTGAGCCCATGCGGCTCTGATCCGGTCCGGTACAATTTTTGCACCCACAGGTACGGCTAGGTTTCGGTTTAGATCCCAGGTCTAGTGTTCATTCTATGTCCCATAGATCTTGGGTTTAGGTTCGGTTCGACGGTGATGAGTATTGTATCAGTTGTTCGGTGATTCGGTAGTTCGACGGTTTATGAATCGATTGCAAGCAAAAAAAAATTTAAAATGCTATGGAGGGACATTTTCGTCCACAGGATTTTAAATTCCTTTTAACTCCACCGATCTCCCCCAAAAGAATTTGCTCCGGGGCCAGATGGGTACTCGATATAATTCTTCACTAAAAACTGGGGCATTGTCGGGCCGGAGGTTTGTTCTGCAATCGAATCCTTTTTCAATACAGGATATATGCCAGTCACGTGGAAGTGCACCTATGTTACTCTTATCCCTAAAACGTCTGAGGCCTGCCGGCCGGAACAATTCAGGCCAATCAGTCTTTGTACGGTCCTGTACAAGATTATATCCAAACTTCTTGTGAATCGTCTTAAGTCAGTCATTGGTAAACTTGTGTCCCCGGAGCAATGCGCCTTTATCCAGGGCCGGAATATTTCCGATAATATTTTGTTGGCCCAAGAAGCCCTCCACTCTATGGAGGTTGACACATGCGATAAAGATTTGCTAGCCCTTAAACTCGATATGGCAAATGCTTATGACCGGATGGCTTGGGATTTCCTCTATCAGGTTTTGTCAAAAATTGGTTTTCACCATATTTGGATCCAGTGGATCAAAGGATGTATCGAAAATCCATCATTCTCTATCCTTCTTAATGGCTCCCCTACGTCTTGGTTCAGCTCTACCCGTGGCCTTCGCCAGGGGGACCCTTTGGCCCCATATCTTTTTATTTTGGGTGCAGATGTTCTGGTTCGTAATATCAAAGTTAATATCCAACGTGGAACGTGGTGTTCGCTCCTCCCCTAACGCTAGCTCCATTGGAGTTCTTTCCTATGCTGATGATAGCTTAATTTTCGCCGAGGCTTCCCCCCCAAATGTTTCTTCTCTTCAGAAGCTCATCAGTCAATATTGTCGTTTCTCGGGACAAAAAGTTAACTTCCAAAAATCAGCGGTGCTTTTCGGGGCAGGGGTTGCAGTTAATCTTCGCCCCATTCTTCTAGCATCTCTAGGGATGTCGGCTATTTCTGGCCCCATTACCTATCTGGGAACACGTATATCAGGTCGACGGATCCAAGCCTCTGACCTGTCTCCGATGGTTAGTCGTATTACTAGACGTATTGATAGCTAGAAAGCTCATCTATTATCCTTTCCAGCCAGGGTCACTTTGCTTCAAGCAGTTCTTCAATCCATTCCGGTGTTCCAGTTGGGTGCTGTTTGGATTCCCCATCGCATTCTAGACCAACTGGAACGGGAGTTTAGGCGTTTCCTTTGGGCCAAGAGTGACACCAAAAATGGGTTACACCTTGTCAAATGAGCCGATGTGTGCCGCCCAAAGTTACAGGGGGGTTTGGGCTTTAGACAAATTCGCTTGTTCCGACAAGCCTTAATGGGGAAGAAAGTTTTTCAGGTTCTATCTAACTATAACAACCCCTGGGTGTCTTTTGTGCAAGACAAATATAAGGTGTCTGAGGATCCTTGGCAATGGCCACGACCCACTAAATGCTCATGGGCCTGGCGTGCTATCTCTGAGGGTCTGGATGTTGTTCGGTATCATATGCGACAGCCAGTCTGGGAGGGGGCATCCTTCAACCTATGGATGATCCCTTGGTGCTTCTCAATTCCTCTTTCCCGGATGGTGTTTCCCTACAACTGTGGCCTAGCGTCTCAATATTGGTCGATCTCTGACCTCTTCGGCCCTCAAGGTTGGCATATTGAAATTATTCAGGCAATCTTTCCATCGGAATGGGTGCCTCTGATCCGTAGCATACCGATCCTCCGAAATCAACCCCGGTCCTCCATTACCTGGGGGCCTCAGCAGACGATGGGTTTTAATATGGCCACGGCCTATCACCTTTCTCTTTTAAAAGAACCTGCACCAAATGAACTAATACCTGGGATTTGGCGTTCAATTTGGAAGCCACCGATGGGGCCCCGTGTTCGGATGCTTTTATGGAAGCTTTTTCATCTGCGCCTTCCTGTTCGTTCGTACCTCTGTCGTATCGGGATGACAGTCTCTTCGCTTTGCCCCCGTTGTTTGGTTAATGATGAGACTTTAAACCATGCATTTTTTCTGTGCTCTCCTGTTAGTCAACTATGGAGTTATGTTGGAAGCAAAATCGTATGACATCTATCCCCACCTCTGTCACTGAGCTCGGCCGTCTGTTTAGCCGTACTCAAGATCGGGGTGCTGGGTATAACAAGATTGCCAAAGCCTTCCTTGGATATTCTCTTTGGCACATATGGAAAGCCAGGAACAAAGCTTTATTTGAACTAACAAATCCAGCAATCCATATTACTTTTGGTTCGATATTAGCAGATTTTGATTCTTTTTGCTCTGCTAACTCTATTTCTGCAGATTTGTATAATCAAAACATCCCTCATAAGATGGAGGCGATCCCTGTCCAATGGGTTCCATCAACTTTACAGGAGTTGAAACTAAATTTTGATGGATCAGTGGATCGTATGAGTCAGGCGGCGGGCGCGGGGTTTGCTATCCGTGATCACAAGGGGACCCTTCTCATCGCGGGTGCTGTCTTTCTAACCACATACTCTGTGCAGGTGGCGGAGACAAGAGGATTATGGGAAGGACTTGTTGCAGCCACTACGTCGTTCCCCGGGTGTACAATGTGGATCGAAGGGGACTCTCAAAGTGTACTATCTCAAGTGTCTTCAGATACTGTGTCGTCCACCCTCATTGCCGACTGCAAATTTCTGCTCCAGTCTACAGCTAGAGTCCGGATATCTCACATCTACCACGAAGGCAATTCCGTAGCTGATTGGCTCGCAGGATATGCACGGATAACTGGAGCTACCAAAGTCTGGACGTCCGAATTCCCTCCAGAAGTTATGAGGCTTGCCCAGAAGGATTGTAGCACATGTCGTTACACCCGTTGGGTTGGTTAAACAACGATGTAATATTTTGACTCTTTCTAGTAAGCTACTTACCAAAAAAAAAAAGAGGTTTTTACCGAAATGGCCACCAACTCTCAACTATTGTTGAGAATGGACCCCGTCAAAAAATCTGCACGAAAATGGCCACCAGCACGTGGGAAACAGGTCGCACGGTGACACTAAACAGGTAAAAAGACATATTGACCCTTACCACTGTAAAAACCTATCTCGGCTGGGTAACTTGGTTTCTTACGAGTTTTGAGAGAAAATCGAGCCTTTCGTCTTGTTTTCGTCACGAACAACCTTCGTCGAGGCTGCGTCCGACAACCTCCAACTCAACCGGCTGCGTCGTCGTGGCTGGGTAACTTGGTTTCGCCGAGGCTGCGTCGTCGAGGGTTCATCTTCGAGGGTTCATCGTCGAGGGTTTGTCACGATCAACCGTCGTCGAGGGTTCGTCGGACCGGCGTCAACGTCAACAGTCGCTGAGGCTTCGTCGTTGAGGCTTCGTCGCTGAGGCTTCGTCTTTCAGGCTTCGTCGGATTTGCCAAGGTATGCTCTATAGACCCAAATCCTTAGCCCTATATTTCTGCCATTAAACTGTGAGACGAAAATCAGACGAAATAACAACTTTCGTCTAGTTTTCGTCGCCGTAAATTACAGTCAGTTCTGGCAGAGACTGGCTATGGCCTGTGTGACGAAAACCGGACGAAATAACAAATTTCGTCTAGTTTTCGTCGCCGATAAATCACAGTCAGTTCTGGCCGAGACTGGCTATGGCCTGTGTGACGAAAATCGGACGAAATAACAATTTTCGTCTAGTTTTCGTCGCCAAAAAATCACAGTCAGTTCTGGCAGAGACTGGCTGTGGTCTGTTTGACGAAAATCGGACGAAATAACAAATTTCGTCTAGTTTTCGTCGCCGAAAAATCACAGTCAGTTCTGGCAGAGACTGGCTATGGTCTGTTTTAACGAAAATCGGACGAAATAACAAATTTCGTCTAGTTTTCGTCGCCGAAAAAGCATAGTCAGTTCTGGCAGAGACTGGCTATGGTCTGTTTTGACGAAAATCAGACGAAATAACAAATTTCGTCTAGTTTTCGTCGCCGAAAAAGCACAGTCAGTTCTGGCAGAGACTGGCTATGGTCTGTTTGACGAAAATCGGACGAAATAACAAATTTCGTCTAGTTTTCGTCGCCGAAAAAGCACAGTCAGTTCTGGCAGAGACTGGCTATGGTCTATTTGACGAAAATCGGACGAAATAACAAATTTCGTCTAGTTTTCGTCGCCGAAAAAGCACAGTCAGTTCTGGCCGTGACTGGCTATGGCCTGTGTGACGAAAATCGGACGAAATAACAAATTTCATCTAGTTTTCGTCGCCGAAAAATCACAGTCAGTTCTGGCAGTTCTGTCCGAGACTTGCATTGAGCTGTGTGACGAAAGTTGGACGAAAATTGGACGAAATTACAAATTTCGGCTATGTTTCGTTGCCGAAAAGTCACAGTCAGTTGGCAAATTCTTTATCTGTATCCATGGACTAATGGAAGGATATTTTGTTCAATCTAGAAACTGAGAGATCAATTCTCTTCAAACAAAGCTTACAGTATTTTCGTATTTGGAGAATAACTAATAGTAGTTTCGTCCATATTTTATGTATTGTTTCGTCCACATATCATCCAAATTTTCATCATATATATATTTTGTTTACAGATGGTGAAGAGACACCGTGGTCGTGGGCGTTCTCGTGGAAGTGGTGATAGGAACCCTGCTTCTTCTATAATTACACAACCTATTGAAGTAAAGAAAAAGAAAAGAAAGATAGAAGAGGGAGAGAATGTTGAAGAAAAGAAAGTGGGCACGGAGCTAAGTGAAAGATTAAGGTATTTTGGTAAAGCTTCTGCAAGGAACAGCATTAAATACCTTAATGAAATTGAGGAGCACTTCAAGGCAATGGATACAAAAACCAATTCTACAGATATGATGGATAGGATGAAAAGGAGTTGTTTTGGTTTCTTATTTGATTGGAGACGCGGTGCACTAGCTATGATTTCCCCAAGTGTCATTCATTATTTGTGGCAAAGACACTTAGGTGGTCTGAAGTTTGATTTAGATGGCCAGACTATTTCCTTATCTCCGTTGGAGTTTTCTTTAATTTCTGGACTCCGGTTTGGTCTTGGGCCTCCTCCTCCGATGCTAGAGATAGGGTCAGACAACTTGAGAAGCAGATACTTTCCACACGGGGCTACTCAGGCCTCCTTAATGGCTTCAATCATAGCAACTGCAGTTCCAGATGATGCAATAAAACTTTCTTTGGTACTTCTTTTGGAAAGTGTCATTCTTGGGAGCAACAAGAATGTCAACGTACCGGAAAGATATTTGAGATTGGTGGATGATCTGGACGGTTTCAATAGCTACCCTTGGGGTAACCTCTGTTATAGCAATATTATATCTGGGCTTGAAGGTGCAGTAAATGTTACTAAGTGGCCACCAAAGTATAATATTTTTAGATGCATGTACATTTTACAGGTATTATTCTATACATAAACAATTCATAGTATCTATTGTTTGATATTTGTATTAATTTTTCTTTAATTATTTGCTACAGGCATGGGCATTCGAACGGATTCCCCAACTGGGGAGTGTATGTGCCATGATGCTTGAGCATCCAAGATGGCCGAGATTACTCAATTGGTATGACATAAGAGTAACGTCACACCAAAGAATAAATGATATTGTGAATTCAAATAAAGTAAGTATATGAGTTTTTAATTGCTTATATTAAAGTAATAGATGCATCGTATAATTATTAATTTTTTTGTCTGAATGTATTAATAGGCTCAGATTTTGAAAGAGCTGACTCTCACAGAAGAGGAGAAGACAAATGATCTGCTGCAAAATCTATTTGATGCTGAGGCTTCTCCCTTCGAAGGCAATCAGCTGTTGTTGACTGCACCGGAAGCTTTTGACAGATCCGATGAAGTGAAGTTTGAGGAAAGATTCTCCTCACTTGAGGAGAAATTTGAAAAAAAATTATGCTCACTTCAGGAGAAGTTTGAGGAATGTCAAAGGAAGATCTCCTCAATTGAGGAGAAATATGAAAAGAAGATCTCCTCACTTGAGGAGAGAGTTGGAGAACTATTATGCATCATTGCAGAGAGTCAGGTAAACCAATAACGATTCCTATGTATTCTATAATTATTTGCTTTTTGTATACGTATGCATTAACTATATGTTTATCTTTAACGGTATGTGCAGAAGGAGAAGGACAAGAAGAAGGAGGATGAGGAGGAGAAGAAGGAGGATGAGGAGAAGAAGAAGGAGGAGGAGGAGGAGGAGGAGGAGAAGAAGGAGAATGAGAAGAAGAAGGAGGATGAGGATGAGGATGAGGATGAGGAGGAGAAGGAGAAGGAGAAGAAGAACGAGAAGAAGAAGGAGGAGGAGGAGGAGGAGGAGAAGGAGAAGGTGAAGGAGGAGAAAAAAGAAAAGGATAAAATGGAGAAGGAGAAGGAGAAGAAGGAGAAGGATGATGAGGAGGGAGACGAGGTGGTGGTGGAGAGGGTTACATTCAAAGGTTTAACATCACAGCGGTTGAAGAAACCGGGTCGAAAAATAAGCTCTCCATACACCACCTACAAAAAGAGAAAAATTCTCCGTAAGGAAATACAAGAAGAGGAGGTCGTTGACGTGGAAAAATCGATAAGAAGACTTTCGTCTGAAGAGAGAGAGACAATGATAGCTTTTCTTGATAACAACAGAAATAATTTATAAGTATAGTCACTATATAATCTATTTTTGAATGATAACATATTTTGCCTCTTAGTAATTAATTGTATCATTGTCAATATAGGCCTGAAGTTGTAATTGATGGGTTCTTTATAACCCCTTACTTAATTAACAAACTATATGAGCGCACATCATGGGTGATGAGCGAGGTGAGTTTATATCAATTATTTTTTTTGATATATCTCGATATGTCATATTCAATCGTTTAAAACTTTATATTGTTGCAGCACATTGATGTATATATGTACTTACTTGAAGAGCGCAAGTTAAGGAATAAGACCAGTACAACATTCACCATTTCTTTGGCTAGGATATATTCTTGGGTATATCTCTCATTCTTAATAGTATTTGTATAAAAATTTTTCTCACAATTCAATAAATATTTATTATTCATGTTTGAATTGCAGATATTATGTCAAACATGCTATAAAGATTGGAAGGACTTTGTACAAAGTTACGATAAAAGCAACCTAGATAAAGATCACCTTATGTATGCCTTCATTGCATCATATAGGTGGCCCAAAGAATTCGGTTGTCCTCTCAAAGATGATAAAAGGGATATCATTCCGTTATGGAAGTGTTCATACGTAATAATCCCTATCAATGAAGAAAACCAACATTGGTATCTTGGGATTCTTCATATGCAGGATAGGCAATTAGTTTTGATAGACTCTCTTTATAGTGACCCTGTTTCTAAGTATAGAAAAAAGGTAGAAGTATTTTTAAAAATTCTACCAATGTTTTTAAATTTTTTGGGAGATGAAAATGCATTACAGGGTGCAAAATGGATAAACAAGAATGATAAAGATCATCCTAGGCAAAACAATGGGTAAGTTTTTATTACGAAATGCTGACAATAAAATATTAGTCCTTTTATACAACTAACAATTTTATATGTTATATAGGTTTGATTGTGGCGTATTTTTGATGTGTTTTGCCAATTATTATAGCTGCAACAAAAAGATCGATTTCAGTCAGGTATAATATTCAGTTGTTTGCAATGTAATATTCAGTCAGTTATAATATTCAATAATTACACTTGCAGTCTAATTGTTTAAATTTGTAGCTTGATATGACCTCATTTCGAAGGCGAATTGCATATCAAATTTTGCATAAATATGTAGATTGAAGGGCCATGACGATTGGGATGACTCGATGCATCAAAGAACTTGTTATTTGTTGGAATTTGTAATTTGTAATATGTTGTACTTTGTTGTAATTTGTAATGGAAGGGCTATGACTGAAGGAATGACTCGATGATTTGGAAGTTGGATCAAAGTTATTTGTAATTTGTAATGGAATGATATGTTGTTTGTAATTGTTGGAAGTTGGATCAAAGTTATTTGTAATTTGTTGGAATTTGTAATGGAATGATATGTTGTTTGTAATTTGTTGGAAGTTGGATCACAGTGAAATTTGTAATGGAATGATATGTTGTTTGTAATGGAATGATATGTTTGTAATTTATTGGAAGTTGGATCACAGTGAAATTTGTAATGGAATGATATGTTGTTTGTAATGGAATGATATGTTGTTTGTAATTTGTTGGAAGTTGGATCACAGTGAAATTTGTAATGGAATGATATGTTGTTTGTAATGGAATGATATGTTGTTTGTAATTTGTTGGAAGTTGGAATGATATGTTGTTTGTAATTTGTTGTAATTTGCATCACAGTGAAACCTGCCAGAGACTGCCCATACAACCTGTTAAAATATAGACGAAATTCGGACGAAATAACAAATTTCGTCTATGTTTCGTCGAAGAAAAATTACACAATCAGGCTAACCGAGACTGTCTTTGGGCTGTGAGACGAAATCAGGACGAAATAACAAATTTCGTCTATGTTTCGTCGAGTTTTCGTCTAGTTTTCGTCCTAAAAAAATCACAGTCATTTCTGCCAGATACTGGCTTTTGGTTGTGTGACGAAAATCGGACGAAATACCAAATTTAGTCTAGTTTTCGTCGCCGAAAAAGCACAGTCAGTTTTGGCCGAGAGTGGCTATGGGCTGTGTGACGAAAATTGGACGAAATACCAAATTTCGTCTAGTTTTCGTCGCCGAAAAAGCACAGTCAGTTCTGGCCGAGAGTGGCTATGGGCTGTGTGACGAAAATCGGACGAAATACCAAATTTCGTCTAGTTTTCGTCGCCGAAAAATCACAGTCAGTTCTGGCCGAGAGTGGCTATGGGCTTTGTGACGAAAATCGGACGAAATAACAAATTTCTTCTAGTTTTCGTCGACGAAAGTTGGACGAAAATTGGACGAAATCACAAATTTCTTTTATGTTTTCTTTCTCTATAATTTTTGTTCACTCTAATGTTTATCTCTCTATAATTTCTTCTCTCTATAATTTTGTCTCTATAATTTTTTTGTCTCTATAATTTTTTTTCTCTCTATATTTTTTCTCTCTCTACAAATTTCGTCTATTTTTTCTCTCTCTATAATTTTTGTTCACTCTAATTTTTATCTCTCTATAATTTTTTCTCTCTATAATTTTTATCTCTCTATAATTTTTTTCTCTCTCTATAATTTTTTGTCTCTATAATATTGATTCTCTTTCTATAACAATCTATAATTTTTTTTCTCTCTATATAAATTTTTTCACTCTCTATAATATTTTTACATGAGACTACCTCTCCTTATTTTTCTCTCTCTATAATTTTTTTTCAATCTATAAATTTTTTCCACTCTCTATGATATTTTCTCTCTATGTAATAGGAGAAGCAGAAGATATCCAATGTTCTTCTAAGATCAGTTTGCACTTTTTTCCTGCGCCATGAACTCCAAATAGAGGATGCGAAGAAATACCAAATAAGATCAGTTTTCAAACTGAATAACTTCTTAAATGCAAAATCTTAAGAAATGTCATTACATTACAAACTTAAGATATGTCATTACATTACAACATTCGAGACATGCAATACTCCAGAAATATCATTACAATAGAGTTCCCCCTCACATATCATTACAATCACCTTCATTCATATTACAATGAATATAAATAGAAAGACTATCATAGCCAAAAGTGCTCCTAACATACAAAACCCACACTTCCGAGTGGTAAACTTAGGAGCGGGAGGGACAAAAAAGACGCAATCCGAAGGTGCATGACGCTTGCTATCCAAAGGGATATCATGATGTTTATCAGGAGGGAGATGCTCGCTTTGGAACTTGGATAAGTGACCTTCAGCCTCCTCCAAGGAACGGAATGAACGATACCACATAGTATTTATTTGCCATAGGTACGATACCTGTATAATCATGTCATTCAATAAGTTTTATAAATATTGAAAAAAAATGCAGAAATTAAAAACAAGAATATATATCATGATATGCATATATAACAACAAGTAATCATAGTGATTTCAATAATTCAGTCAGACATGTTATAATGACTGGAAGAAGTATGTGTAAAGTTATAAAGGGAACAAGTAAAAAAACATGATACCTTTACTCTGTAATAATAGGAAAGTTACATGATTTTTTATTATGTCCAGAACGTTTATATCTAGCACATTTGACAGTCCGGCGTTCCTCACCCTGTGAGAGAATTCTTTTTTTCTTTGGCCTTCCCGCTGTTTTTTTTCCAATGGGTGGGATTAGTTTATTAGCTGATTGAATACTTTCTGGGGTCTTCCACTCACTTTTATCAGCAACTGGATATATAGATTCTGCATAGGTTGCCCTGTAGTTATCCGCTGTATAGTAGTGTGCACAAAATAGATAAGGATCCATCTTATACTGTGCAATTCCGGCTAATGCATGTGAACATGGCATGGCCATCACATCAAATTTACGGCATGTGCATTTTCGATTGCTTAAAACTACATGATCACAATATTGTATAGATCTGACCATATACTCATCGAGATTAATAGGATGACACGCTGTGCCACGAGCTCTATCCATATCTCCGGCTAGCTGATTTTCTGCCTATTTTGTTAGTTTTGTTGTCAAAGTTGTTGCCGTATTTCTTCGTTTGAACCATAAAAGTTGGAGCTTTAACCGATATTGCTCCAAAATCATAGTGATGGGTAGTTCTCTGATATCTTTTAGGACACTATTGTAACTTTCAGAACTATTTGTGGTTATAATATTATACCTTCTGCGTGTGAAATACGCTGTAGTCCATTTTGCTGGCTCAATTTCTCGTAACCAGTCATGTGCATCTTCATTCATGTGCTTTATAGTTTCCATCACTTGATGAAACTTTGATTCTCTTGTTGCCTTTGCAGCTGTATAAAAGTAAGAGTATAATCTTTGTTGTTTGAATTTGGCATACAAGTTTTGCGAAATATGGAACGCACAATAACCATGTACAACATCCGGAAAGACAATAGGAACTTGAGCCAATAAAGCCTTGTGTCGGTCGGATATAATAACCAAATCATTAACTTGACCCAAGCTGTCCCGCAGTTGTGTTAAGAACCAATTCCAACTTTCATTGTTCTCCGATTCACCAATCCCAATAGCCACGGGAAATATATGATTATCTCCATCCAAAGTGGTTGCAATAAATAAAGTACTTTTGTACTTGCCTTTTAAATGAGATCCGTCAACGGTTATTACTGGTCTTAGATTTTGTCTTTGAAAACTACGTAAACATGGACAAAGAGCCATAAAAACAGCCTTAAATCTGTCTCCTTCCCTTAAAATATTAGTGATGGTTCCAGGATTATTTTGTGCAACTTCATGACAATATGCTGGAAGAATTACATACGAGTCCTCGTATGAGCCTCTTAAAAGAGCAATTGCCATCTCCCTTGCCAGCCATGCTTTTCGATAAGTGATCTGCACACCAAATTCTTATTGCACATCACATATAATTGCTTTGGGAGAGTACAATACATGTGCTTCTATTCGAGCTTTCACAAAATCACATATCAACTTGCTTGTAGCTTGTCGATGATCAATTCCACGCTGCGGCAATGAGCAGTTGTGTAGGCCTAGGAAAGTAATTTTGAAAACATCACACCCTTTTTTTCTACTTGCACGTAATCTCCAACTGCAATTTTCTCTTTTACATTTTAATGCATATCTTGTTCTGCTGGACTTCATCACCTTGTACTCAGTGTTTGTAAATAAAGCATTCTTCTGTACCATCTTGATCAATGTGTCTTTATCTATAAACATCTGATTATGATAAAGTTGTTGATAATCATCTTTTACTTCAACAGCAATAGGGAATTCGTTAGGTACGTATTTGTCTTCATAAACCAAAACCGAATCAGGTATTGAAGACTTACGTTCATCGTTTTCCATCCAACTACTGCTGGCAAAACACTCTTTCTGGCTATGTCTCAGTGGTACTTCTTTCTTACTTCTTTGTTTTTCAGTCTTACTTCCTTCTTGCTTACAGATAATATCCTTATCCTTCAGCTGACTATTCTGTTGAGTGTGCTTTGGAGATACTACCATATCCGCAGGAGTGTCAATGAATAATTCCTCCAATACATGACAACCAGCAGGCTTCTGGTTAAGATCTATAGATAATTTTGCATCTCTTCTTGATCCCTGCTGATCGTCATCTATATTCACCTTACTGGGCATATATTATTTAAAAACATATAAGTACATGAACTAATTAATCATCAGATTACAATATAAGATATTTGAAAAAATTATTCATACCTTCTGTCATTCATAACAATGTCAAATAATAGAGGGTTGTCTTCAGATTTCTCCACACTCTTGTACTCAATACGTTGACTGACATCTAGTGTGCATGGTACAAAACTGAAATCCTCGCCATAATTAATATCAATCTTTTCATCCGTATGCAAATCTCCAACACCGAATGATGACGATATCGAACAATGAAGCTCCGATGACGTCGAGATATTTTTTAAGTCAACGGGAGGGGTAACTACACAAGGTGTTTTACGAGACACCTGTGTCGTTTCTTTCAACTTCCTCTTACTACCGAGTTGTTCGATTTCAATCGACCTGTCAATAGATCTCGGATTTTTCAGCACTCTGCTTATCAGCAATGGGACATTGCTATTATTGGCTCGGATGTTATGGGCATTAAATACTGCAACATCATTATCATCCACAATTTCGGCAGGAGGACATGCAAGTGTACTTGGATATAAAACCTTCATTGTGATTTCATACTCTTTGAGACTATCATTTGTAATCTTATAAATTTCCTGAAGAAGACAGTCAAAATCCGATTTTGTAGATAAAATGATACTTTTAGTTCTTCCACCCCTGTACTCGTATTTTTCTTTCAAATATAACAATTCTCCATCGTAACAACAAAGTATCGGTAATGTTGAATCCATATTTCAAATCCCTGTTAGCATAGAATCACAATATCAAAACTCAGCAATATAAAATTTGATATCAAATATGAATCATTTTATCGATTTCATCACTTTTTCATCCTACAATGTGATGTTACTATTTTAAGCATAGAACCACAATATCAAAACTCAACAATACCAAATTTGATACCAAAAATTAATCATACGTATCCAATACATACTAGACTTATCACGACCAATACATACTAGACTCATCATGACCAATAATGATGAATAGCCAATTTTATCCCTTTTTCGTCCTAACCATAATGATGAATAGCCAATTTTATCAATTTCGTTCATTTTTCGTCCATCTTTCGTCCTAAAATGTGCTGTTAATATTCAACTACTTTTTGTTGATTTCGTTCCTTTTTCTCGATTGGTTATTGTTGTTAATGAAATCATAAAGTAATCAAATACAATGAAGAAGTTAATCAAACATATATGAAAAATGGAGGTGAAGTATATGAGTCGTTGAAAGGGGGTGAAGTGTAGGACTCATCACGACCAATATAATATAAATTCAGCTAATTTTGTCGATTTCATCCCTTTTTCGTCCTAACCATAATGATGAATAGCCAATTTTATCAATTTCGTTCATTTTTCGTCCATCTTTCGTCCATCTTTCGTCCTAAAATATGCTGTTAATATTCAACTACTTTTTGTTGATTTCATTCCTTTTTCTCGATTGGTTGTTGTTGTTAATGAAATCAAAAGTAATCAAATGGTACAATGAAGAAGTTAGTCAAACATATATGAAAAAAATCGCAAAGGATGTGTAACATCCCCAAAAATATTAATGATTTAATATAACTTAAAACTATATAATAAGAGTTTTTGATACAAAATTTAAAATAAAAATCGGACGGCGCCATTGCGTCCGTCTCGTCGAAACGATCAAAAAACATATATAAACTTTTTCGTTTTAGACTCATTTAAAGCATTTAAAAATTTAAAAGAAAAATGGTATATATGTAATAAGTGTATTAGCCAATAGAAAGATTCGAACCCGAGACCCATTTAATAAAATTTTAAACCAGTTTCCTCTAACCAAAAATCCCTTAAGTCTTTTCTGTTTAATTATGGTAAACCTAATTATTATTCTCTAACTAGGAATACCAAGCGTCATCTGACCGTATGATCACAATCGAACGACCAGAATACGAAACGACACATAGAATACGAATCGTCATCTGCGACCGTTCGTTTTCAAATCGGACGGCCAGAATACGAAACGGCAGATTTGCAATAAAGCCCCCGGGACTCTTCGTATTCCCAGGGAGCCTATATAAACCCCCCCCCTCCCACAAACATCTGCACAACAGTCCTCGCGACCAAGCGGGCCCCACCACCCACCGACCACTCAGCCGCCGCCGCTGCCGCCGCCCATCGCCGGCCACCCCACCGTCGGCCACCGCCGCCGGCTGCCGGCCGCCGACCACCCCCGCCGCCGGCCACCGCCGCCGGCCGCCGCCCGCCGGCCGCCGCCCGCCGCCGCCGTTCGCCGCCGGTCACCACCGCCGGCTGCCGCAACCGTCGGCCACCGCCGCCGCCGGCCACCGCCGCCGCCGCCGCCCCCGGCCGCCGCCGTTCTCCGGCCGACCACCACCTCCGGCCGCCACCGCCGCCTCACAACACCCCGGGTTGTCGGGTCGGGTCGGGTACGTAATTTAAACCCGTTAACCCGTTCGGATTTTTAATAAATTGCTGATGCAAAAAGGCAATACAAGGTTTAGAACCCACAACCTCTTCTTAACCTATTCTAAAACCCTTTAGGCTAACCAATAGATCCATTTACCTTTTATGTTTATAAAACACGTATAATTAAATATATTGATTATCTATGTAAACTATATTGACCCTATCTTATCCATACGGACTCGGAATTGAGTTCCGTCAGTGGCGTTGGATTCGTAATGACAAAATACACTTACTTAGATTATAAAATTCCACAACCGACAATTAAAAAGTATATTTACCATTTTACCCCTAGGGTAAAATGGTCATAACCTTTTCATTCTAACTCGGAATCGAATTCCGTCTGCGGCCACGGGTTCCTAATAAAAAGCTCTACAAAATGAATATAAATTAACCAAAATTCCCCTAAAGAAGAAAACCTATTAGTTCACATCGAAAAATGTTGGAAAAATCCTGGAAAAATTAGGATAAAAACTAACCAATTATTAGTAACATATTTTCAGGTTTTGAGCGTACTAAAGCTTCCTTATCAGGAGTAAGAGTTTGCAACGGTTCAGGTAGGGGATTTAAACTCAGTTTATTCATGCTAAGTATATGCTATAGAATGCCGGTAATTTGATATGGAATGGTAAATTTTGAAATACGTAATCACTTATTTGGGTGTGGGGCTTGCCCTGGCGGAAGGCCAAAAAGTACCTGGGTGTGGGGCTGTCCCTGGCTTGCGAGCCTAAAAGATAAATCCTGGGTGTGGGGCTGTCCCTGGCTGCGGGCCAAAAAGATAAATCCTGGGTGTGGGGCTGTCCCTGGCTGCGGGCCAAAAAGATAATCCTAGGTGTGGGGCTAGCCTTGTTGCGGACTAAAAGTACCCGGGTAAGGATTGAGATTCCTACCCTGACCGGATGAGCCAAAAAGGGAATCGGGTGATTAATGTTTTAATTATTTACTTTTCGTAGTCATGTTTACTGCTTTCAATACATATTATTTAGCATGAGCAAAACTGAGTCATTGGTGAGTCAGTGGATAGAACTCACCCCCCTACAGATGATGTGCACCCTACAGAGACCAACCCTGCAGTAACCGGAGAAGATAAAGAGCGATCGGGATGCGACCCAGAAGGAGTTGAAGACCTACTCTACACTCCTTTCTATGATGACGACGGAGCTGGAATATGATGTGTCAATATGAAAAGTCTTAGCATAGGCTTTTGATTTCAAGAAATTGTATCAAACAATGATGTTTTAATATAATGGCTCAGTATTTTCCATATTTGATGGAATTTATTTATATCAAGTTTTCTTCCTAACACCCCAGTATTATACGGGTTGAATTAATCCGTAAAATATCGGGGCGTTACAACTTGGTATCAGAGCCTAGGTAATAGGTCCTAGGAATAAAAATTATTAGCTAGAAAGACATCGGTAGGATAGTCACCTAATCTAGAGCACATGTTAATTAGATCTAGGTACACCTAGCCTTAGATGTTTAAGACATTGATGACCTAAGACACTTAATTGCTAGAACAAAGTATAGATACCTGAACTTAAATTTAGGATCTCTCTTTTAAATATGTTATAATAGCTTTCGATACGTAGGCCTGAGACAATAACATTGGACGCTGAAAAGTTAGTCAACCAAGAAGACCATATTGGTACATCGAAATTTGAACGTATGATCACTTAGAGAGAATTAGAAACTAACTAGAATTATAAAATGTCGCTTTGTAACGATATAAAAATCTAAGAAGGTGTTATAAACCCTAGTAATAACTCAATTAGGGTAAGAAATCCCTAAGGAGTAACTTAATTTAAGATCCTATCTCCTAAGACATCGTTTTGACAACACGTTACTACAGTATCTTAGCAGAAATAATGATCATCCGAAAAGAAACGATTCTTAGGACTAAGACCTATTTCCTGTGTAACCTGAAACCTATCCAAAGTATTTGAGCCTTACCTAGGTTCATCAATCTTGGTGAAAGTAGGTTAAATTAGAAATTAGATTTATGAACGCCAATTACTCGAGAAAATAAAACATCCATGATAACTCCTATAAGAACTAAAATACTTCTCGAATAAAATCCATAGTCGAGAAGTCCAATGGACTCCAACCTCAAGCGGTTAGTAACATACAAATAAATGACACAAATAAGTAAAGTTTTAAATATACTCGAGTTGAATATAGAATACAAAAATATGGGGAAATCTGGGTTAAATCATTAGTGCAGAGAGAACTGATTTCAAGTACATAATCGACTTAAAAATTATAACATGTACTGTGATAATTAGGATTGAGGATAATCATCATTTCTCGAATTCGAGTTCAATGGAAAGGGCTACCTAGGAAAGGGCTGCCTGGAGTTAGGTGGAGCCGTTCCATGGGAAAAAGGGCTGCCAACTGCTAGTGTGGAGCCACCTAAGGTGGAGCCGCCTAGGACTTTGACTTCGAGATCATGATAATTTACCTTTACATCCTAAATGATCAGAGACAAATAGTTAAAGTTTTTAATAAAAAAAAAAAAAAAGTAATCGAAGTACAGATGTGAAATTAAGAACATCAAGGGTTTGGATACAAGTTAGAAAAGGGAAAGCAATAGAAAACCGAAGTTTTGGCACAGACAATATTGGACAAAGATTTCGGGACAGATTAGCAGTTACTGATGCTCCTTATTTACAAGAAAGATACATTAACAGAAACTCATTGGGCAAAATTTTTATAAGAACATCTAGGAACTACTTATAAGTTATGAGCATCCATTTTTTTAAACCTCCTTTAGGAATAAAGTATATGTAGCCATTAACAAGTTTCTCGACGGTTGTCAAGACCAAAAGTTTTTAGTCGGATTCCAAAATTTGAACCGTCCCCAAACTAGATCACTAGAATTGCCCCAACTCTTAGGTCAACTCTATTCTTATATCACTGTGGTTCCTGGTGAATACAGTAGTCAGGTACAGTTGATGTGTGAGTAGAGAAAGTCAGAAAAATTTTATTCTCAAACCCTAAAAATTATTGCCTTATTGAATCCCATAAACTAGACACCCAAATAGGAAAAATATTAGAGACTTTAGAGGCAAATGATGAACAGAAAGTCATCTTGGCCACTTATATGTTAGAAGGAGAGGCAGATTACTGGTGGGACTCGGTCAAGAGAACTCAAGTTATTTTCACATGGGAAGAATTTACGAAAGTGTTCTTAGAAAAATATTTCTCCGACGCAACCAGGGACAGAATGATTGCGGAATTTCTAGAACTTTATCAAGGAAAGCTTAGTGTTTCCCAGTATGAAGCCAAGTTTACTGAACTATCACGTTTTGCCCAGTATCTTATAGCCACTGAAGAACTGAAGTCCAAAAGGTTTGAACAAGGTTTGAATCCTCATATTCGAACCAGAGTGGCGGTGCTCCGTATTCGAAAATATGGAGAACTAGTACAAACTGCTTTAGTGGCAGAACGAGAATGGGAGGAAACTCGAAAAATATTTGAAAAGAATAGACTGAAAAGAAGTACACCATTGATAGAGTTAAAAAGACCAAAGATACAAGAGTTTCAAGCAAGGATGAGTAGTCCTCCAAAATCTATAGGACCTCAGACTTGCTTCACATGCGGATCGCGGGATCATTTTCAACGATACTGTCCTCGCTTGAATGGTAACATTCCTACCAGTCCTCCTTTTCGAAATGCTCCGCAAGTACCGGTAGCTCGCACCGCTCAAAATCAAAAGGTGCCTGGAAAAACATTTGTAGTATCTACTGAGGAAGAATCAAACGACGTCATTAAAGGTATGAACGATTCACTTTTCGACGTCATTAAAGGTATGAACGATTCACTTTTAGAATATTACTCCAATTAAAAAAAAATAAGTGAAACAATTTGAATTTTTGTAAGCACCATTATGGAAATCTAGCTAGAGTAATTTTAGGCCAGGTTTAAACCATTTGTTCATATCAATTCACTTGGCTAGAAACTTACAATTGAAGACAGTACCGTTAGGATATATACTTGCCCTCACCACTGCACTTAGTGATAAGGCCAAAACAAACAGAGTCTGCAAAAACTGTATACTAAGAATTGAAGATGTGGAGTGGTGACCCAAATTGAAATTGAAGAAAATTTGAAATTATATTAGGAATGGACTGGTTATCCAAATATAGGATGATGATGAATTGTTATCGGAAGAATGTTACCTTTTATGATGAATTGTTATCGGAAGAATGTTACCTTTTAAACACCTGAAGGAAAGGAAATAATATTCTGCGAAAGAAAGTTCGGAAAGAGAAAAGCAAAAATCTATCACTTGATGATTGGAAAGAAGTTACTTAGGAATTAGATACAGAAATATACTAGTTCAATAACTAAGGTGCGTACTTTAAATTTCGAGGACGAAATTTTTATTAGGGGTAGAGAATGTAACATCCCCAAAAATATTAATGATTTAATATAACTTAAAACTATATAATAAGAGTTTTTGATACAAAATTTAAAATAAAAATCGGACGGCGCCATTGCGTCCATCTCGTCGAAACGATCAAAAAACATATATAAACTTTTTCGTTTTAGACTCATTTAAAGCATTTAAAAATTTAAAAGAAAAATGGTATATATGTAATAAGTGTATTAGCCAATAGAAAGATTCGAACCCGAGACCCATTTAATAAAATTTTAAACCAGTTTCCTCTAACCAAAAATCCCTTAAGTCTTTTCTGTTTAATTATGGTAAACCTAATTATTATTCTCTAACTAGGAATACCAAGCGTCATCTGACCGTATGATCACAATCGAACGACCAGAATACGAAACGACACATAGAATACGAATCGTCATCTGCGACCGTTCGTTTTCAAATCGGACGGCCAGAATACGAAACGGCAGATTTGCAATAAAGCCCCCGGGACTCTTCGTATTCCCAGGGAGCCTATATAAACCCCCCCCCCCTCCCACAAACATCTGCACAACAGTCCTCGCGACCAAGCGGGCCCCACCACCCACCGACCACTCAGCCGCCGCCGCTGCCGCCGCCCATCGCCGGCCACCCCACCGTCGGCCACCGCCGCCGGCTGCCGGCCGCCGACCACCCCCGCCGCCGGCCACCGCCGCCGGCCGCCGCCCGCCGGCCGCCGCCCGCCGCCGCCGTTCGCCGCCGGTCACCACCGCCGGCTGCCGCAACCGTCGGCCACCGCCGCCGCCGGCCACCGCCGCCGCCGCCGCCCCCGGCCGCCGCCGTTCTCCGGCCGACCACCACCTCCGGCCGCCACCGCCGCCTCACAACACCCCGGGTTGTCGGGTCGGGTCGGGTACGTAATTTAAACCCGTTAACCCGTTCGGATTTTTAATAAATTGCTGATGCAAAAAGGCAATACAAGGTTTAGAACCCACAACCTCTTCTTAACCTATTCTAAAACCCTTTAGGCTAACCAATAGATCCATTTACCTTTTATGTTTATAAAACACGTATAATTAAATATATTGATTATCTATGTAAACTATATTGACCCTATCTTATCCATACGGACTCGGAATTGAGTTCCGTCAGTGGCGTTGGATTCGTAATGACAAAATACACTTACTTAGATTATAAAATTCCACAACCGACAATTAAAAAGTATATTTACCATTTTACCCCTAGGGTAAAATGGTCATAACCTTTTCATTCTAACTCGGAATCGAATTCCGTCTGCGGCCACGGGTTCCTAATAAAAAGCTCTACAAAATGAATATAAATTAACCAAAATTCCCCTAAAGAAGAAAACCTATTAGTTCACATCGAAAAATGTTGGAAAAATCCTGGAAAAATTAGGATAAAAACTAACCAATTATTAGTAACATATTTTCAGGTTTTGAGCGTACTAAAGCTTCCTTATCAGGAGTAAGAGTTTGCAACGGTTCAGGTAGGGGATTTAAACTCAGTTTATTCATGCTAAGTATATGCTATAGAATGCCGGTAATTTGATATGGAATGGTAAATTTTGAAATACGTAATCACTTATTTGGGTGTGGGGCTTGCCCTGGCGGAAGGCCAAAAAGTACCTGGGTGTGGGGCTGTCCCTGGCTTGCGAGCCTAAAAGATAAATCCTGGGTGTGGGGCTGTCCTTGGCTGCGGGCCAAAAAGATAAATCCTGGGTGTGGGGCTGTCCCTGGCTGCGGGCCAAAAAGATAATCCTAGGTGTGGGGCTAGCCTTGTTGCGGACTAAAAGTACCCGGGTAAGGATTGAGATTCCTACCCTGACCGGATGAGCCAAAAAGGGAATCGGGTGATTAATGTTTTAATTATTTACTTTTCGTAGTCATGTTTACTGCTTTCAATACATATTATTTAGCATGAGCAAAACTGAGTCATTGGTGAGTCAGTGGATAGAACTCACCCCCCTACAGATGATGTGCACCCTACAGAGACCAACCCTGCAGTAACCGGAGAAGATAAGGAGCGATCGGGATGCGACCCAGAAGGAGTTGAAGACCTACTCTACACTCCTTTCTATGATGACGACGGAGCTGGAATATGATGTGTCAATATGAAAAGTCTTAGCATAGGCTTTTGATTTCAAGAAATTGTATCAAACAATGATGTTTTAATATAATGGCTCAGTATTTTCCATATTTGATGGAATTTATTTATATCAAGTTTTCTTCCTAACACCCCAGTATTATACGGGTTGAATTAATCCGTAAAATATCGGGGCGTTACAGGATGGAGGTGAAGTATAGGAGTCGTTGAAAGGGGGTGAAGTATAGGAGCCGTCGAAAGGGGGTGAAGTGAAGGAAGACTCACGGGATTTGATGATCGCCGTTGAAATGGGTGTCCGTCTCTCAGTTGCCGTCGAAAGAGGTGGAGGAAGCTGCCGTCCAAATGAGGGAAGTGAAGGGCGACTCAATGGGAGCTAGGGTTTTAGTAGTAAAGTAAAAGGGTAGTTAGGTCCCAAAGAATTTTCAGTGGCCATTTTCGTGCAGATTTTTTGACGGGGTCCATTCTCAACAATAGTTGAGAGTTGGTGGCCATTTCGGTAAAAACCTCAAAAAAAAAAAAAAGTTAATAAAGATTGGACGGTCAGTTTCCAAAATCCGGCGCTGCGCGCGACTTTTTAGAATGAGGTTTTTACCGAAATGGCCACCAACTCTTAACTATTGTTGAGAATGGGCCAGGTTGCTTTTGGCTTTACCAAAATGACCATTGAAACTCTTTGGGACCAAACTACCCTTTTACTGACTGTGATTTTTCGGGTTTGACGGCGACGGCAGCGCGGCAGCAGGGGTTGGGCGCCGGCTCGGTTGTGGACCGCCGGAGCTAGGGAAGGTCGGCTCGGGCTTGGGCTTGACTGCCACCGTGAGAGGAGGTGGAGGAGGTTGGCGGGCCGGTGTCGGATGGTCGCCGGAGCTTGAGGAGGAGGGCTGCTGGAACGTGGGTTGCACCCCTTCTCTCTTCAACTCTCTCTCTCTCTCTCTCTCTCTCTCCTTCACTCTCTGTTTCTCTCTCACTCTTTCTTTCACTCTCTCTTTCTCTCTGCTCACCCACTCTTTCACTCTCTCACTCTCTCTGCTCACTCTCTCACTCTTGACTCTCTATGTGAGAGGAGATGGAGGTGGTGAAGATGGTAAGGGTCACTATGATTTTTTGGCGACGAAAACTAGACGAAACATGTTATTTTCGTCGGATTTCGTCTGATTTTTCGGCGACGAAAATTAGACGAAATTTGTTATTTCGTCCGATTTTTGTCACACAGCCCAAAGCCATTCTCGGGGAGAAATGACTGTGATTTTTTGGCGACGAAAACTAGACGAAACATGTTATTTCGTCGGATTTCGTCCGATTTTTTGCGCGTCGCCGGAGCAAAGGACGAAGGAGGGCTGCTGGAACGTGGGTTGCACCCCTCCTCTCTTCAACTCTCTCTCTCTCTCTCTCTCTCTCTCTCCCCTTCACTCTCTATTTCTCTCTCACTCTTTCTTTCACTCTCTCTTTCTCTCTGCTCACCCACTCTTTCACTCTCTCACTCTCTCTGCTCACTCTCTCACTCTTTGACTCTCTCTGTGAGAGGAGATGGAGGTGGTGAAGATGGTAAGGGTCACTATGATTTTTTGGCGACGAAAACTAGACGAAACATGTTATTTTCGTCGGATTTCGTCTGATTTTTCGGCGACGAAAACTAGACGAAATTTGTTATTTCGTCCGATTTTCGTCACACAGCCCAAAGCCATTCTCGGGGAGAAATGACTGTGATTTTTTGGCGACGAAAACTAGACGAAACATGTTATTTCGTCGGATTTCGTCCGATTTTCGTCCGATTTTTTGCGCGTCGCCGGAGCAAAGGACGAAGGAGGGCTGCTGGAACGTGGGTTGCACCCCTCCTCTCTTCAACTCTCTCTCTCTCTCTCTCTCCTTCACTCTCTATTTCTCTCTCACTCTTTCTTTCACTCTCTCTTTCTCTCTGCTCACCCACTCTTTCACTCTCTCACTCTCTCACTCTTTGACTCTCTCTGTGAGAGGAGATGGAGGTGGTGAAGATGGTAAGGGTCACTATGATTTTTTGGCGACGAAAACTAGACGAAACATGTTATTTTCGTCGGATTTCGTCTGATTTTTCGGCGACGAAAACTAGACGAAATTTGTTATTTCGTCCGATTTTTGTCACACAGCCCAAAGCCAGTCTCAGGGAGAAATGACTGTGATTTTTTGGCGACGAAAACTAGACGAAACATGTTATTTCGTCGGATTTCGTCCGATTTTCGTCCGATTTTTTGCGCGTCGCCGGAGCAAAGGACGAAGGAGGGGGCGTCGCCGCTGCTCCCTCCGCGCGTCGCCGGAGCACAGGGAGGGGGGGTCGCCGCTGCTCCTCCCGTGCGTCACCGGAGCACGGGGAGGGGGGGTCGAGATCGAGCTCGGGGGAGATCGGGCGCCGAAGTGCAGGGGGGGTCGGGAGATCGGGCGCAGGGGGGGGGGGGGGTGTCGCCGCTGCTCCACCCGTGCGTCACCGGAGCTCGGGTTTGACGGCGACGGCAGCGCGTTAGCAGGGGTTGGGCGCCGGCTCGGTTGTGGACCGCCGGAGCTAGGGAAGGTCGGCTCGGGCTTGGGCTTGACTCTTTCTCACTCTTTGTTTCTCTCTCACTCCTTCTTTCACTCTCTTTCTCTCTGCTCACCCACTCTTTCACTCTCTCACTCTCTCTGCTCACTCTCTCACTCTTTGACTCTCTCTGTGAGAGAAGATGGAGGTGGAGAAGATGGTAAGGGTCAATATATCTTTTTACCTGTTTAGTGTCACCGTGCGACCTGTTTCCCACGTGCTGGTGGCCATTTTCGTTCAGATTTCTTGATGGGGTCCATTCTCAACAATAGTTGAGAGTTGGTGGCCATTTCGGTAAAAACCTCTTTTAGAATTCTAGTTCTTCACGATTTCGAATCCACGATTCACGGGTTTCAAATCAATCAATTGCTCTCCTTCGACTTCCCCTTTCGCTCCGTATAAAACCCCCGCCCGACCTCTTCTCCTCCGACGCTTCAGCTTTGGGCTCCGCGTTAGGGCTTCCACCTGAATCCTTCCGCCGCGAGATCTCCGTCAATTCGATCAGCAAATCGCCTTTTCTGAAGCAATCCTAGGGTTTATCCACCCCAAATTTCCAGTACCTAGGGTTTTCCTCGCTGCATGAGCCATGGTGACGGTGGTGAAGAGCGAGCCGAGCCACCGGGCCGTACCGGAACGCAGGGCGGAGTTGGGAGGAAGAGAAGCAGGAGAGAGCAGCAGCAAGCCGGGCGATAAGGGCGTCACGGAACGGAGGGTTATCCGGTCCAGGTACCTGGCTGTCAAGAACCTCATCAGCGGTACGAATTCGATCTCCTCTCACGAGTGGACGTTGCTGAATTGGTCTGTTGTATGATCTTTGATCCGAAGGTTTCTAAATAGGTTCATGTTTCTGTAGATGAAAGGGAGGATATTGGCAGTGTGGGTTCGGACAGGTTCAGATCTATCATCACTGAAGTCGAGAGCTTGCACGAACTAGGTAGGTTCCTTCGAACAATTAAGACCATGTTTCTATTATTGTTTTTGGATTATTAGTTCTTCATGCTGATCTTTTGTAAAAGAATATAAAGTTCTAAACTTTCATAAAAAATTTTATTTTGGCGAATGTAATGTACTTAGTAGGAAAACTCTGAACTCTATGGATCTTTATTTTTATTATCATATTTTCGGTTAAAAATAGGCAATTCGTCAAATTAACTGGGGTAAGTTTTGTACACACAAATTGGCTGATAATCAAACCCAAATCGATTAAACGGGACCTGGACACCTGAATTAGATGTAATACTTTTTTTTTCTTATGATTTTGAACACAATTTTTTCAAAATGGTCAAAGCAAGTTTGTATTTTCTCTTTACCCGAACCCAAACCCAAACCCAAACCCAATCCCGAATTCTTAAACCTTGATCTCTATACAACCCAACATGATTAAGTTATAACACTTTTGGCCACATTGACTTGTAAAATTTACACTTAAGACTTAAAAAGGGATGCGTAGACTATATACCACTCATAGTTACCAAGTCGGAAATCCGGAGAAAATCAGCTAGGGATTGTCGAAAAAATCGAAAAAGTCAAGAATGTTAGGGAAGCGACGAGAAACAAATAGTAGAGATATATAATATATCTATATATAGATTTTCCAATAGGTTTTTTGAGCAGTATATCATAGGATTAAAACGCATAAATAAGAAATAAAATATGAAAATCATGGTTTTTTCATAAAATTGTGACTTTTCAAAAATTCAGAAAAGAGTTGTGTAGCAAACGTTTATTGAATAAGTCACATTTTAATCACGACTTATTTAAAAATAAGAGTTTTTTGTAATATAGATGCACTAAATAAGATCTTCTCTATTTCATCTAACGAACCATAGTCACCAAGTTCGGGTTCGGCAATAAGTCGGCAAGGGTAAAACTCGGGAAAGTTCTGTGAAAATCGAAAAGTTCGGAAAAAAACCGGATAAAAGTCGGGGGGGGGGGGGGGGGGGGGAACAAATTCGGGTTTTAATCGGTGAGGGTAAAATTTGAAGAAAAACAGCAAGTTCGGAGCCTTCAAAATTCAAATTTTTAGCTTACATTTAAATAGCTAAGATATTTTTAACGTGCCTTATATAAAGATGATATGTCAACAATAACAAATCAACTAAATTACTTATACAACTATGCAAATGCAAGTAAGCAACAAAACAACAATATGACAAATTAACATACTAAGTTACGAACATCATGATAAGATGATAGCGGCATCTTAAAAGAAAATATTACAAAACTTAAGATATCCATTGCAAGGTTTGAAATTTCGGCTGATACCGGTACATACTGGCCGGTATGTATCGGTTTTGCTCGGTTCAAGACCGGTACTGCACCCAATCCTGATACTTGGCCCGTACCGGTACATATCGGTTCAGGCCGGTATGGACCATTACCGACAGATTTAAGTTTTTTTTTTTCTCAATCGGTATCGGTCCGTATCGATCGGTACCGATACGTACCGGTCGATATATACCGGTTTGGGGCTGACCAATACTGTGATTTTGAACTTTGATACATTGTTCAATAGTCACTGATCAAAATAGAATATAAAATAGAAACTAAGTATCCATCGTGTTGTCGAGAGCATCAAATGCCAAACTTGCATCATTCTCTCTTGCTTCATTATCTTCATCCTCCATGAATTCAATATCTTCGAACTCATCATAGAAAGAAAGTTGAATTTCAATGTCATCGGACTCATCATTGATACAGTCACAAAGTTCGGCAATAAACACTTTTTTTAACATTTTTTTCAATAAAAACGGCAAAAAAGTGGCGAAATTGGTAACCTGTAAAAATCGGAAAAAAAAAACCCGGTAACAAATCGACTTCCCATTAAGTCGCGTTTTAAATGCGTTTATTTCAAAAAAAGCCGAACTTTGTGACTATGCAATCAACTATTGGATATATCCCCAACATTCTTTTTATTCTTTTGTACAATAGTGTTAGACATAAAAAATAATCACATTGTTATATTTCTTATCTATCAATTTTTTAAAATGGCTTCATTGTTATTATTATTCCTTTAACGTTACATTTTATATCTCTATTTATTCTACTAATTTTTAAACCCTTATCTTCCAAAACTTTCCTTCATGATCCCAATTAACTTCCAATTCTGCCATTGTTCATTAATACTATGTCACCTACAATAACATACACCGTGGTACTTATTCTTGAACATTAATAGTAAGTACATCCATTACAAGAGTAAAAAATGTATAGATTTAGGGCTGACCATTGATGAAGTCCCACCATGAACGGGTACTCATGTCCCACCACAACTGTTTTTCATGCTAGTAATAGCTTCTTCATTCATGTCCTTCATAATTTCAACTTATTCTTGACTCTTGAGGCACTCATTTCCTTCCCAGAGCCTAGGAAATAACATCTGGGGGTAACCTATTATAGAGGCTTTCTTTAAGTCAATAATAACCATATGAGTATTTTGTCTCTACTTTCCAAATCTTTTCATTAGTCTTTTCAACAACAAAATAGCCTCCATTGTTGACCTTCATAGAGTAAATCTAAATTGGTTCTCCAAAATTCTTGTTCTCACTCTGAACCTTTGTTGCAAAATTGCCTCCACTATTGACCTTAAGGCTATAACTTCATTGTATGACATAAGCTAACTCCAGAGATGATTGGAGCAATTTTGTATATATCTTTTATTCTTGTATATGGTTACCGTCGAAGTGAAAGCATGCGCTAGCCTGTTAGAATATACTTCATGATAAAAAACTGGCACATGACATCATCGGTCACTGAACGTGATGTGACTAGAGAGCTAATATACCATCATAGGACTAAGCACACACTTTACTCAGGGCCAACCTCTAGGCATGTTGCAGGCTAAGCATCCCCACATCGTTCCAAGGAGGTCAACATCTCGGTCAAGACTAGAATTAGCCTAGTGCCACCTCTATAGATGTGACCTAAGTTCATGTGTCCCTACAGGTGGACTTAAACACAAGCATGATTTTTCAGGATAATCTCGTTATTGATAGAGATCACGATGTAACAACCATCGTGAAGGAGTCTCTTGTGATCATGCTGCACAGGTTGTGATTCCCGTCCACAATAATGGTATTGATTCGGCACTAGACGATTCACCATACATCCGTTGTAATGCCACCTCACTGGCAATGGGCGGAGATCATGGCGAAGTGAGTGACGAGGTTGGTGTTGACCTTGCATTATCTCTTCTATAAGGGCAGCATGACTGCTACATGTTAGGGGACCATATTCTAACTTCGTATTTTCATTTTCTAAATAAAGCCTCGATTGACTTCCACGCAGAAGACCCTTGGTTCGATCAATGACTACCCTTAACAAAACATTTTAGTATTAGGTTGCAGGTTGAAGTTCACCGCAACAACCAAAAATCAAATGACCACTATTGCAACCCCCATAGGTACCACAATACTTCTCATCCAATAATGTGACATCACTATTTTGAAGATGTCATCAAATAAATAAGTTGATAAAACTAACTTGATTTCTCCTAAAATTCCAAATTTTAATTGATATCCAATTAGAGGTCCTATTGCCTTATCATTTTGCATCTTTTTAAAGCCACATTCACTTCATTTAGGTTGAGGGATAGTAAACATGTCGATTTCTCGATTGCTATGCTTCCACTAAATCCCTCTAGTAGTGTTCTCATTTAATACTTTTTTAAAACAATCTTTATGTATCTCTTTAATATCACCCTTTTCCAAAATAATATTGCCCTTGCTCTGTATGCACCTAACTCTGATCTATATTTATTGCACTTACCTATGTGAAATTTATTACTGTGGGGTTGTGATTACAAAACTATTGGATTCTTTGATTTTGTGGTCATCAGAGATACAAACTGATGAATATTTAGTGAAGTTCTGTATTGTTTGCATGCTATTGTAATATTTGAAAATAAATGACTGATTATGGGTATCAAGGTCAAAGGTTTCACTAGGGAACAAGCAAAAAGGTATGGGTATCCCATATTGAGAAAATAAGATAAGATGCGAGTATGGATCATAATCTGCTAGTAAGAGCATGCTAGTATTGTAGAGGAAAAAGAAATGACGAAGGGACAATCAGAAAAAGGATAACATAAAAAAGAAAGGAGATAAGGAGGAGATAGAATCATAGAGGAGGAAAGAAGAATGGCAAGTGAAGATTCTGATGCACAATCATGGGATAGTGGAGATGACAGTCACAGTGGTACAACAAATCCTAAAGTAGGACATGGACATGGACATGGACATGGTCGGGTTACAACATTAAGTATATTTTATGTAATTTTATCATATACTACATACAATGATTTTTTATTACTTGTGTATATAAAATTGTATGGTTCATCACTTCATTAATTAAACCCATCATAACTAGTCATGTTTCCAATTCCCAAGTTATTTGTCAAATTCAAGATTGAAGAAGTAAAGGCATTATACAAATAATCAAACACTACATATGCAAGAAGAAATCACTACCTAAGGAAAAACTACATTCCTAAATAATAATAAATTATACCATTACTATCACTTCCATCACTCAATCATCATCCAAATTCTAAACCTTTTCATCATGTATTCATTCTCAATCTTGAATGAGAGAACCCTTTTAAGGCATTTTGAGTTTTTAGAAACCCTGTCTTTTGTTCAATTCTATAGGTAAAATGAACTATTGTTAAAATTTCATTCCAACCTCCATGTTTAAAAGAATTGCAAAAGGGCCCATTTTCCCTATTGTGTTGAGTCATGTTTAGTGTCGTGTTCTCATCGTGTCTGGTTTTTGCCGCAATCAAAGTCTAATTTCTTCTCAATGTGTGTCTGTGTTTTTTGAGTTTTCACTTTTCAGAAATCCTGTCTTTTGTTCAATTCTATAGGTAAAATGAACTATTGTTGAAATTTCATCCCAACCTCCATGTTTTAAAAAATTCATAAGAGCCCATTTCCCCGATTGTGTTGAGTCTTGTCTAGTGTTGTGTTCCCACAGTGTTTGGTTTTTGTCGCAATCAAAGTCTAATTTCTTCTCAATGTGTGTCCGTGTCTGATGCATGTCAGGTATTGGTAGGCCCCCTTGCAGGCGTGCCCATGCTTCAAAGAGTGAAGAAGAGAATATATTTGACTTAAGTGGAAAATTAATAATTGATGATAAAACAAGGAAGATGGTAGCATATTAAAAGTTGACAAGTTTGTGGAATTCCTATTGTTCGAGTTAAATTTTTCCCGGGTTAATAGCGTAACAATTGGATTTGATTTTTAGGTCATCGTCATGTGCGTCAATAATGTATTTTCCACATCATAAAGCTACACTTTATTAAACATGTCCATTTCTTAAACCTCACTTTATTGAACACTTAGGTCCACTTCTTTTGTGAAGTTTGTGACGGTGTGAGACATGTAATGGCCTTCATAGGTGTTATGATTAAAGTGAAAGGCCACATTCATGTATTGGATGAATATAGTGGGAAGATTGATAGGAACCATGTTATGTGGCAGAGGTTCGGTTAACGAAATCAATCTTATAGTCAATGACTTGAGTGTTTTCTTTCTTTTATTTGGTTTGTTGTGGTGAATTGGATGTGTTGGTTCTTTCTGTAATTCCCGATATCAAATCTTGTCTAATACCTTTTTTGTCTAGACCCTTTTCTTGTCTAGGGGAACATTGGATTGTTGCTTCTTAGTTGCACGAGCTTAAACCGCGTATCCGACAACGTAGGTCTCCATATCAGCCAACTGGCCTTTTATGTTTCGCAACATACCCCTCTCTCGCCAAGTTGCCTTGGTCAGGCATTCAACATCAATCTTAGTGGGTTGATGTCATCTTGATCAGCTGTCAAAAATTTCTTGTCAATCTTTATAGTCAACCCCATCGTGAGGTGATAAGACTAGGTTGATGATGATGATGACTTGATGAGTTTTGCTGATAGAAAAGGAATGCAATTATGATTTATTGGTGGACATACATTAAATTACCTGTGGAATAGAGGGGGTATTTGTTTTAGTTGGGAAAGGATTTTGGATATGATATCCCAATCTTTTGTAACTGTGAGGGACCCATATTGACAATGTTCGACTAACTAATTTAATTGTTTTCTCTGATTTTCCTAGTGTTCTGACCAAAATCACTTGAAACTCCTATAATTGGATGTATTTGATGAAGTGATAAAGGGAAAGAGTGATCTAGTTAAGACTTAAGATTGTGAGTGGTATGTTTGGGCATTCCTTGTTCTAAAACAGGTCTCTTTTTCAAATATTTAAATTTCTAGTTTCTCTCTTTTGAGGGCTTGTGTGAGAGGAAGTTTGATGTATTTTAGTTTCTCTCATTGCATGTCTTGATTGGCAGAAGAGAATTAGCCTAAATTAGGTTGACTCGTTGATCAAAATACTATTGGAATCATACGTTTCTTTTTGCAGTTCAGTGAATGTGCTTTTTACTTCTGAACAGAGGAATTGACTGCTATTCCTTAATCTTTGTTTCATGATTTCATCTCTCTAGTCAAAAATAATAAGTAGAATGTTGTCCTTTTATTTATGTTTTATTCCTCCTCTGTACTTATTTGCTATTATGAATGATCTTGGCCGTATATTGATATATTATGTCTCATTAAACTGCCAAACCCCTCAATTTCATGCATTTCTTATGGTCACAGTTCAAAAGCCTAGGGAGCAAGTGGCAGATGCCGAGGCTTTGTTGGACATTGCAAACTCATTGGTGACAGCTGTTAAGTCTCAGAGCAATGAGGGGGTAACCCTATCAGATTTTGTAACCGCGTTGCTGAGGAACTTCGGACAAGATGGAAGTGGTCATGCTGATAATGCTCAAAACATCTCTTGGTCGGAAATTGGCCTTGCGGTCTCTCATGTTCTCAGAAAGGTTCCTGGATGCCAGACCATGTAAACAATCTTCCTTGCCTTTCTATTGAGGGACTGGGATATAGAATATTCCATATGGCTCTCAATTTGAGTTTTTTTTTGTTGAAGTTAGTTCTTGGCTGGACATTCTAATGATTACATGTCTCGTCTTGTTATTTGTGATGCTAGGATTGGTCCAATGAGCGCCAAAATGAAGCAACGCAAAGCTACGGTTCACAGGAAAAGGACATTGCCAACTGAAAGAACTTGTCCTGAAGAGGTTATTTTCTATTGCTTTTTATTGGTATCCTTTTCCTATCAATTGTCTATTTAGTCTATGGGAAGTACTCATCAATTACAGTAGATATGAATTTTTGGTACTACTATCTTCTGAAAATTGTATGAGTCTAGGTTGTAATGGTCCTTTGAATTAAGAATGGTGTTATCATTGGGTCAAAACTGAATAAAAATTGTTCTTTCAATAATTATCAAATATTTTTAAGGTTGTAAAAAGACCCCTTGGACTATGCACCTAATTTCACTTTACCACCTCAATATCATTTTGAATTCTTTGACCCTCTCATCTATGTTAAAGGGTGTTTTTGATGGTCCTACGTGATGGTATTTATTAAATGACCACTATACCCTCGTTACAGTCAGCATATTGAAAAAAATGAAAAACATGATTTTTTTAAAATACCCATTTTACAGACATGGATCTATTTCTCATCCCTCCCTCCCTCCCTCCCTCCCCTGTCCCCAATGTACTTTGTTCTTATAGATAGATAGAGAGAGAGAGAGAGAGAGAGAGAGAGAGAGAGAGAGAGAGAGAGAGAGAGAGAGAGAGAGAGAGAGAGAGAGAGAGAGAGAGAGAGAGAGAGAGAGAGAGAGAGAGAGAGAGAGAGAGAGAGAGAGAGAGAGAGAGAGAGAGAGAGAGAGAGAGAGAGAGAGAGAGAGAGAGGGCTTGGGCATAGAGTTTGGGTTTAGAGAGAGCTTGAAAGATGAAGTTGGTGTAGAGAAGTGGATTGGGTAGGGTCCCTGTTCTAAAAAACGATTTGGGTGCCTGCCTAGGCGAACATTAGGTAGGGACCTAGTATTTAGAGAGAAAAAACTAGAAGAATAAAAATCCAGTTATAAGTCATTAATGTTGGAGGTTGTGGCAGGAATGTCCATGTGTGAGATGAATAAAAATCAAGTGGCCGCATCACGGCGGGGGCCAACATAAAGATGGATGTAGATGAGGGGTCAAAGTTTTAAAATGGTAATTGAAGGGGGAAAGTGAAATTAGATGTCTAGTTCAGGGGTCATTCGTAATTAACCCTAATTTTAAAGGTGTGTATAGATTATGAAAATCCAGGTTTTGTATGATCTATTACTTTACTATAATCAATCTGTAGCAAGCTCTGTGTATTCACTATTCATGTTTAATCATTTGCACACTTTGACAGTGTCATTCATCCTGTCTTTTTTATTAGAAATTGAACAAAATCAAGTTCCTTTATTAGAAGTCATTATTTTTTTTTATGCCGCATTACGTTCTATTTCCCCAGTGGACGGGCCCCAATAGGCAGCGTGTTTGGTATGTAGGGTGGAGATTCCATCAAATATTTGGTATGTAGGAATGCCGGATTTCAAAGTCCTCATTGAATAACGGGATTCGAAGTCCGCATTGTACATGCTGTTATGTTTGTTTCTCGATCCTTGATATCCTTTTTTGGCTTTGTGCAGCTTGATGTTAGTGAGTCGGGAGTGAATGCTGGTACCGATAAGAACATGTCAACCATGTTCGATGTCTTGAGAAAGAAGTCACCTGCAAGACTAGAAAACTTGATCTTGAACAGGATGTCCTTCGCGCAAACTGTGGAGAACATATTTGCTCTGTCATTTCTGGTTAAAGATGGGAGAGCTCAGATAACTGTGGATGATAGCGGCTTTCATCTTGTTTGTAAGTTTTTTTTTATGGAAGTCTTGTTTTCCGCTTGATCTTTTTCAACGTTATGTTATATCAAACATGCTATTCAATGTTGGGATACTGGCAACATCCTGATATCACCCACCGTGACCGGTGAATCGCACTCACCCTTGATCGGAAGGGATCAGACGGTGTGATTGGGTGCCATGTCAGGTTGTTGCGGACATCACAATGTTGAAATAGCATCACTCATGTTATATTGATGCTTATATCGATTTTGTCTTCTTTTTTTTATTAGCTCCAAGGAATGCTCCTACTGCAACTGCAGTAGCATCGGGAAGTGTTTCTTACCATCATTTCATTTTACGGTTTGATTTTGAAGATTGGAAGGTATGCAACAGGAAGTATGTAAAATGTGATTATTTCTCTTATTTTAGATATCTGACTTTAATATTTCATTGTGTTAATTGCATATCACCCCCTATAATTAGGCATAATTGTATATAAACCACTTTAATCATACTTGTTAAACCCAAAAGAAGAAAATGAAAAACAGAAATTTGGGAGTAAAAGCTTCCTTTACTCAATGGGGCAAATGCCCTATATATCACTATACAAAGGATGGGGTCACCAAAGGGTGAGCATACCAAAAGGGACTAAAAGAGCCTATACAAAGATTAAGAAAGACTCTACACTCTTAACACCCCCCCTCAAATTCAAGGTGGATCATACACCAAGAGTTTGCCAAGGAGATAACGGAAATGTTGAATAGTATGTGTCTTCGTAAAGAAGTCGGCAAGCTGCTCTGTAGAAGACACATGTGGAAGTGAGAGCGTGCCATCCTTATAGCGATGTCGAACATAATGACAATCCAACTCAATGTGCTTTGTGCGCTCGTGAAATACCGGATTGCTAGCTATTTGAATAGCACTCCGGTTGTCACAGTGGAGGGGAGTCGACGAGGTCAGATGAACACCCATATCCTTGAGTAGGCGACGCAGCCAAACGACCTCACACGAATTGCGTGCCATAGCACGATACTCGGCCTCGGTACTAGATAGCGAAACAATCTCTTGCTTCTTGCTTTTCCAGGAGATGAGCGAATCACCTAGAAAAATACAAAAGCCAGTGGTGGATCGTCGATCAGTGGGATCGCCCGCCCAGTCTGCATCGGAAAAGGCACGAAGCTCCAATGAAGAAGATGACGAAAACAGCAAGGAGCGAGTCACCGTGCCTCGAAGATAACGAAGAATCCTCAGTAGTGCGATATAGTGAGCGGAGCGAGGAGCGCTGACAAACTGACTAAGAACTCGAACAGTATGTGCAATGTCCGGGCGAGTGATAGTCAGATAGACAAGAGCACCAACAAGCTGGCGGTAGCGCGTGGGATCCGAAAGCGGCTCGCCATCAGTGGGACGGAGCTTCACATTAAACTCCATTGGTGTATCCACGGTCCGTGAATCAGGAAGTGCATCACGACTCAATATATCAAAAGTAAACTTCTGCTGAGAGACCAAGTATCCCCCAGGAGATGAAGCAACCTCAAGGCCAAGGAAGTAACGAAGCGGGCCAAGGTCTTTCATCTCGAACTGCTGCTGGAGGTGCATCTTCAGAGAATCGATAGTAGCAGTATCGTCACCGGTAATTATCATGTCATCAACATATAGAAGCAATATCGCATGACCATGATTAGAGGTGTGAGTGAACATAGCATAGTCATTCATACTCTCTGTAAAGCCGGCTGCAAGCACTGAGGACCGGAAGCGCTCAAACCAAGCCCGAGGAGCTTGCTTGAGCCCATAAATGGCTCGACGAAGACGGCAAAAATGCTGGGGAGGAGTCGAAAGACCAGGAGGACTCATGTAGACTTCCTCAAAGAGATCTCCATGAAGAAACGCGTTTTTCACATCCATCTGGAAGAGTGGCTAGTGACGAGCAGAAGCAATTGCTAATAGAGTCCGGACAGAAGTCTTCTTCGCAACAGGGGCGAAAGTCTCCTCGTAGTCAATGCCATGCTCCTGAGTGAAACCACGAGCACCTAAGCGGGCCTTGTATCTCTCAATCTATCCATCGGAGCGAGTTTTGATCCGATAGACCCAGCGACAGCTAACAGGATCCTTCCCTGGAGGAAGAGGAACGAGCTCCCAAGTACCAGTCTGTTGAAGAGCCTGCAACTCCTCGGCCATAGCCTGCTGCCAGTGCGGAATCTGAACTGCCTCACGATAAGTCTGTGGCTCCTGAAGAGAGTGAATAGTCGCAAGGAAGGACTGAAAATGGGGCGAGTAAAAAACAATCTAAGAAAAGCCATAGCGATCAGGTGGATGCCTTTCACGCTCAGGATAGTGCGTATTTGTAGGCGAATCAGGTGGAACTGGTGAAGCTGGCAGTACAGGTGGAGCAGGTGCGGGCTGGCGACGAGTGTAGGTGTAAATAACAGGCGGGTGTGTGGGCTCAGACACTGGAGCAGGAGCAGTGGTAGCGTCAGGAGGCACAGGGGTAGGAAGAAGACCCAAAGAGGAACTAGATGTCTGGAGGAAAGACAAGTCCAAAGAGGAACTAGATGGCAGTACAGGTGGAGCAGGTGCGGGCTGGCGACGAGTGTAGGTGTAAATAACAGGCGGGTGTGTGGGCTCAGACACTGGAGCAGGAGCAGTGGTAGCGTTGAGGCACAGGGGTAGGAAGAAGACCCAAAGACGAACTAGATGTCTGGAGGAAAGACAAGTCCAAGGAAGAAGATGCTTTTGAGTAGAAGGGTGTGTCCTCAAAGAAGGTCACGTGTCGAGATATGCAGATACGACGAACAGAAGGGTCATAACAACGCCAACCCTTGTGCTCAGAACTGTACCCTAAAAAGACACACTTGGCCGACCGAGGAGTAAGCTTTGTACTCTCCCCATGTGGGAGCAAAACAAAGCTGGTACAACCGAAAGTACGTAGAACTTTATAATTGGGAACAATGGAGTAGAGTCGCTGAAATGGGGACTGACCAGAAAGAAGAGGGGAAGAAGTCCGGTTAATTAGATGGACAGAGGTAAGAACAGCTTCAGCCCAGAAGTGGCGAGGAACTGAGGCAGAGAACAAAAGAGACCGAGCGGTCTCAAGAATGTAACGATGCTTCCTCTCAGCAACCCCATTTTGAGCAGGCGTATAAGGGCATGACTGTTGGGGTAAAGTACCGTGAGAGAAAAGAATATTACGAAACTCGGAAGAAAGATACTCTCGAGCACCATCTGAGCGAAAAACCTTAATCCGTTTCCCAAACTGAGTATGGACCATACTAGTAAAATCACGATATGCCTGACATACATCGAACCTACGACGTAAGAATATCACCCAGGTGAATCGGGAGAAGTCATTAATGAAACTGACATAATAATGAAATCCAGACATGGACATGACCGGTGATGGTCCCCAAATGTCCGAGTGCACAAGATCGAAAGAAGAGGTAGACACAGACTCACTGGAGGGAAAAGGATGAGCCGGGTGCTTAGCAAGCTGACAACTCGTGCAGGGGGAAGGAGAAGTGAAGGAAAGATTACCTAAGTGATCGGACTGGAACATGCTTCGTAGGCGCATTGCAGAGGGATGTCCAAGGCGGCGATGCCAGAGGTCGGCAGTGGAAAGAGCAGCAACACATGAAGCAGAGGAAGGCAAAGGCACATGAAGATGTTCCAGATTGTATAAGCCACTATGTCTCCGTCCTGTCCCAATCTGATGGCCAGTGCGAGGGTCTTCCACCACACAAGAGGATGCTGAGAAAGTAACGGTGAAACCAAGATCGGTCAATCTACTAACCGAGATTAGGTTGATCGACAAACGAGGTGCATGGAGCACATCTGGAAGTGAGACGACCACTGGGGTCAGAAGATGTGGAGATAGAGCCAGAGCAAGTGATGTTTAAAGGAGACCCATCGGCAGTGTGAAGCTGCAGCTGAGGAGCAACACTGGTACATTCGGTGAGAATAGTAGCATCGGAGGTCAAGTGATGAGTAGCTCCTGAGTCAAAGATCCAATAACCGTTGGAGAGACTCAGATGACACTGACCATGGGTAGACGAATTTGCACAAGAACCCCCAAAAGTCGTTTTGATCGGCATCGCACTGCACTTTACTTCACTGCATCTCACTACACAACATTTTACTTCACTGCTTTTATTCACAACACAACACTTCACTGCACTTTACTTCACTGCATCTCACCTCACCTCAATGCATTTTACTTCACAGCACAGCACTGGACAACATTTTACTTCACTGCTCTTATTCACAGCACAGCACTTCACTGCACTTTACTTCACAGCACATCACTTCACTTCAATTTACAGCACAACACATCACTTTACTTCAATTTACAGCACAACATTGAACCAGTGAACCAGAGCTCCAACAGAGGTGAACCGGATTTAATTTGGGCCGAAATTAAGTGACTTAATTGGACCGAACCAATCACTTAATTGAACTGAACCAGTGAAGGCTTGATACAAATCAAGATGCTGAACCAAATCAATGAATCATTGCCACTGTGTAACTTATCCAGTGAACCGAAATGGCTGAACCAAAGAAAAATAAATGAACCGAACCGGTGAGGTGGCAAGTGAACTTAAGTGAGAGAGATCTGACCATTGATTGAATGAACGGCTAAGGTACGAGCTGAGACCACCCTATGATTAGGGTTTGCCCTTCACTTCACTTCAGAGCCGCCACATCTCAGCATGGTTCTCTCCTTCATATCTCAAATCCGCTTCCTCTCCGACGAGACAGATATTCTTCGCCGACGGTCTCTTTCCCTTTGTTTTCAGCTCCACTCGCCAAAGCCCTAATCCTACAGCTAAGTTCCAGCCATGAAGGGAGGGAAATTGAGGGCTGACGCGTCGACAGTCACACAGACCTTCAGATCTGAGAAAAATCAAAGAGAAATTTCCCCGGCAACGACGCCAAATCAAAGTCCGATGATCCAGGCGACGCCAAATCAAAGTCCGATGATCCAGATGGTAGCAGATTGATGCGATCCCAGTAAAGACTTGATGCGGACTGCCAAAGAGGCTTTGATGAAAGTTTTGAGGGCCTCGATGGAGCTTCGATCTCGAAAGCTTGCTGCAGCTGCAATAAAGCTTCGATGGAGCTTCGATCTCGAAGGCAAATGCAGGCTGCGATGCTTGGATTGAAGGAATTTCTACCAGAGACCTGTTAGGGCTCTGATACCATGTTAAACCCAAAAGAAGAAAATGAAAAACAGGAATTTGGGAGTAAAAGCTTCCTTTACTCAATGGGGCAAATGCCCTATATATCACTATACAAAGGATGGGGTCACCAAAGGGTGAGCATACCCAAAAGGGACTAAAAGAGCCTATACAAGGATTAAGAAAGAATCTACACTCTTAACAATACTAATTGCATATCAACTCCTGAAATCATCATAAGTTAGCCCCTTCGTTAGCATCCAACAATGATTGATGAAGGGCTAAAGTGCACAACATATGATGATTTCAGGGGTCGATATACATGCACTTAGTATAATTACAGGGGTTTATAATACAATTACACCTAACTGTAGGGGTGATAAGAAATTAACCCTATACTATTATGCATGTAAAAAGTAAAGTTTTGAATGTTAATAAGTATGTATAGATAACTGACACCATGATGTAAAACAGTCGAACAAATACGTGAAATGCCTCGTAGGGCAGTATGGAACAGGAAATGAAATCCTTTTTTTTTTTAATGAATTGGAAATGAAATCCCTTGTATTTATATTAAAACGTTTGAAGAAAAATACAATTTTATGATGTTTGTTACTACCGATTCTCTTATTTAAAACATTTTATTTCCAGATTGTAAGCGATACTAGTGAGATTTTAGTGTACTTTTGGAAGGTCATATATACTCTTTCTTTATATAATTTGATGAATACATCATTTTGATCGATTCTTCTTTCAACCAGTCCATCAGTATTGCTCATAATAAAGTCTCTTTATTTTATCTTTTTTTTTTTCTTTTTAACCTTTTAAATATATGATTGGAATTAAATGTCAGATATAGTCAATTAATTGCATTAGTTTTGTTCTTTCTGGTTTGCCAGAAATCTTGGTTCACTAGCCTTGTATCCTCTAAAGGGGGAAGGGAAATACTATTTGAACATAGAAGTGGACATAATGCCGATGTTGGGGCAGCGGCCAATGCTTGGTTCGATGCTCGATGTTCTCCACATCAGCATTGTGTCCGTGTCTTTGTCACCTTATATGTGCAAACAGCAGCAGTCAATGGAGGAGTCACATTATGGTTCATTAATGTGTGGGTATAATTTTTCGCAGTTAATGGTCGGCACCGTTAATCCTGGGGAAGAGCTGATGCCTCAACGGAGCAGCCTAAGCACGTCTGGCACCTCGCATGCAGAGCCGATGCGTGATGGTGGTTCCGAATCAGTTGCACCCACGACGCCAATTAGAAAGCTGACTCGAAATCGCGGCTTGGTCACACAAGAACAATCAGTGGTTGACGAGACACACGAAAGAAAACCTTCGGACCCGGAGTCTTCTCTCAGACCGAAGGTCAAGCGCCGACGCAACAGTCCCTGAGATCAATAGATGGTGTCTCGTATATTCTAACACTTGGTATAGATATCTCATGCTAATTAAAGCATGATTGTATATATGACGTTCATTTGTTCATTTTTTTTAGGGGTAATTAGTTGTAGGTCCTGTATAATAGCATTGGTTTACATTAGGTCCACAAAATAAGTTTAGATTAAAAGATGATCCTTTACAATGGTTTGTATGTATAAGAGATCATCTTCTAACTGTTTTTTATGAGTTGCTATTTTAAAATGTCAAATCTACTCATGAGATCCTCTCCTACGTGAAGTCATCGTATCTGCTACAGTATATCTGTATAGTGATTTCATTGCTGCTACAGTGAGTTGGGTTTAGGAATTAGGTTTTAGGGTTATGATTCACTGTTTAGGGTATAGAATTAGGGTAGGGTTAGGGTTCATCATTTAGGGTATAGAATTAGGTTTAAACTTAAGGTTCATTATTTACAGTTTAGAATTAGGGTTAGGGTTTTACAACATGATTAAAAATATTTTGGAATTCTGAAGCTTTTTTGTTGTGTTGTAAAACTTTGATCCAACTATTCATATAAATCTCTCGTGAATTATTTGTCATTTATTCTGTTTTATCCATTTATTTCCCATCTGTTATCTTGTATTACGAGAGGATTGTCGTGCATACATGAGGGATATGGAAAATCTGCCAATTCTCGCACAGCCGTCCATCGCACCTGATCAAGGTATCTCGATGAGCTTGATGTCACGATGACTTTGCACCTGATGCAACCGACCATTCTGTCATCAGTATGATGATGTCCTACTTATCGAGATTCGTGTGATGCATGGCTAACGGAGGGTATGTAGACTTTTGCATAAGTAGCATGAATGTATACTAGTGCATGACCATGCCTATAGGCACTGTAGCAGATAACAAAACACTTTCGACATTCATAGTGACGCATTTCCTCGTCCGTACCGATTGGCACGAAGCGGGTGCTTTTGTTGCAACCAACTCTCCCTCCCCTTATAATCGATCAATCACTTCTGTCTTTGTTCGAATGGATTCCTCGATATCGATCCGATGGTTTGGGGTGGTCGAAAGTTTAGCATGCGGGTTTATAATCGTTGATGCGAACAACGATCACTGGATGAACGGTCAGGTTTAGTACAGTTTCAATGGGCCGGGATTTTAGGGGTTTAGTGCAGTTTAAATGGGTTGGGATTTGAAACCAAGAAGAAATCGTGCGTTGATTTTTGAATGAATGGTTAAATCTATTCGGTTCATTTTTGTCCAATCAGCTTGTCATAGTCAGATTTTTTGTTCTGTTTTGTCTGGTCAGCACAAAACCGACGTCCCCTGTTATATAGATCACACCTCGATGTTAAGTACTTCATTGTAATGAAGGATAGGTTGTGGGTTCAATTCCTCCCCCCTTTGGATTTCGTAGGGAAATTCCTGAGTGGGTTGGTTCGAGTTTCTTGAGGTATTAATCCGAGCCGAAGTTGGTGATTTGCCTGAAAGGTTCCGGGGCACCTGTTGATTTCCCCAAAAAAAAAAAAAAAGTTTATGGGTGTAAAATGGGACAGGCAGGGTCGGACCGGGCCTAGAGAAGTCAAGCTCATATAGGCTCATCGGGTCAGCCAGCCTCGAGCCCAGGGTCTAAACCCTTACTTAATCTGTGGATTATTTACTAAAAAACTTGTTATGATCAGGTTTTTGAGCCGATCTGTGCATCCAATCGTTGTTGTTTTGTTAGTTCCTGGTAGAGAAAAACAATCCCAGCTTTACCTTTTCTTAATCTGGGCATCACAACTCGTTAAGCTCGGTCCGAGGCATGTTTTTGGGCCAGACTTTGGGGCCGAGCCGGGCTTTGGGCTTGGGTGTAAGCTTAGGTGCAGACCAAGCCCAGCCCGTGGCATGTTCGGGGCAGGCCAGCTACGTCCGACAGGCTTTTTTTACACCCCTAAATAAAGTGAAACTATCCAGTGTTTGGTAGTTGCATCTGAGACCCAAATGGAACCTGATTGTCATAGAATTCAGACATGGATTTGGATCCTGTAGATCTTTGGGAAAAAAAGATATTAGTCTGTTAATCTCAAGAATGCCTCCCCATGTAATCTTAAAGAACACACAATACAAATTCCGCCTGTTTATTCACGAAAGACTATTGCTCAACTAAATTAGGGTTTGTGCTCTCGCCTCTCACACCGAAAGCGCTGGGCTATCAGTTGCGAGCCCCATTGTGTTCAACCCGTTGTCCACGTACACAACAGAACCGGTCACCGCCGAAGCCAATGGGGAGACCAAGAATGCTGCGGCGTAGCCGACTTCATCTGCGTACCATTTCCCACACCCCAAATAAGAACAATCTTTTTGATTGAAGATGCGGGAAAGATGAAGAATCAACTGAGCTATGTTTTCCAACAACTCACCTGCTAGCAGTTCTTTCTGCAATGGCGCGTTGCCGTATGAGTACTCGATCATCTTCTCAATGAACCCGATGGCTTTTGCAGCGCGGCTTCCCAATGGTCCTGAGGATACGAAAGTTTCAAACGGCTTAAAAGCTTACGGAAAACCTAACCGCACACGAGGACGGAGCAAGTCCTTCACAAAACCGCAGAGGCCCAATCAAAGCTGACCAATTAATCTTATGTTAACAATATATATGGATGTTCATAAGTGAAGGTGCTAACCTATTTCCAGTTTAGTCGGGGAATTGAGATTCCGCTTAGGCTGTGTTCTTTCTTGAGAATAGGAATTCCAGGGAAATGAACCCATTCCTATATTCTTTCCAACAAAACCAGAGGTACCAAGGGATTGTTTACAGGTACATGCTCTCACCATGAGATCAGGGGAGCACAATGGGATTTGCAAATCTTAGGTCTTCGGTTGAGAAATGAAATCCCACAACAGGGAACAAGCAAACTTACCAGCCTTGTTATGGAAAGAACATGGGAACATGCCCCTTTCCTGGGAATTCCATTTCCCAGGAAAAGAATGCAGCCCTTCAAGGCTTCATCTTCTTTAAGTTGTATCCTACCAAGATGAGGTTTACTATAAGGAAGATATATAAGAATTTCCCAACCGGTTGTTATTAATGTCAACCCTCTACAATTGGTTTGGATTCTTCGGGAAACCTAAAATGTGAACCGTTGGGTACAAAGATCAACATACCTGCAGAGATTGTATTAACCCTAATTTTGCCTTTCCTTCCCGCTTCAAAAGCTAGCACCTGCTTAACCAAAAGTTACAAATCAATTGCAAGTAATACCGCTAATTGAAGATACAGCTACAGTAGTGAACCATCTGAAAGTAGGACTCGACTCTGCTCCAGTGTTGAAAACAGTCAGTAACTGGCCGGTAGCGCCCATGTCTGTGCGATGTGGAATTGGCAGCTACGATGCACTCGTTGCCCGCTAATGCCGAAAGTGTCCTTGTGCATCTTGGTCGCTGATTTCATATCGAACGGGCTTGGGCGCTACCGGAACAGAGTCGAGCCCTGAAAGTAAGGGCAAGGATTCGAGAACTTGCTTTGGTATCGCTCTCCAGGGCCGCTTTCGCTGAGCTCATGCCTCCACCATACCTATTAGGTTATACATAATTACGTTCGTATCAAAAATATATAATAAATGGTTTGAACCACAAATAGCTTGTAAATAGAATGTACCCAGGGATGGTCCTTTCTGAAGCAATGTATGTCAAGGAGATTGAAGCACCCCCTGCAGAGAACACAATTGTCAGATTTCAAATAGGGAATTAAGTTGATGATGCAAAGAAGCAAGGAGGGCAACTACAAAATTATAACCATCAAGCCATGTAATCTATTTAGGGCTGGCTTTATGAATCCTTCTTCACCATTCATTTATGTTAGGACTGTCTATGTTGTCAATGAAAGCTTTTCCATATTGGGTGATCGAAGAATCGCTATGCTGACAATCAGCCTCGAGCCAGTATACCTGTCAACGGGTCGGATTCAGACTAGATCAGGGTAGATCTGAATTTGATCTGTTTATATTTTGAATCAGTTCCAATCATTTTTAATTGGATCTCGGGCCAAAACACTTATTCCAAACCAGATTTTTTTTGTTTCGGATTGGATTTGGATCATGATCCGGTCTTTGACAGGTCCGGGAAGTCAAAACAACATAAATAGTCAAACATAAACTTGAGACTTCTGATTTTTAATCACTGGTTCGCATGGACCAATGGATTTGGCGATCCATAAATCCGATGGTTACAATAAGATGGCTGGATAGGCATCAGATGGACTATGGTACATATTATAAAAGCTGAGTAAATGTATCAAATCAGGTCTTATTGGATCGGATCAAGGTAGATCCGGATTTGTTCCAATTATATTTTGAATCGGGTCGGATCATTTTTAATCGAAGGCCAGAAAAGATGGCTGGATTGGGCATCAGATGGACTATGGTACATATTATAAAAGCTGAGTAAATGTATCAGATCAGGTCTTATTCGATCGGATCAAGGTAGATCCGGATTTGTTCCGATTATATTTCAAATCAGGTCGGATCATTTTTAATCGAAGGCCAGAAAACTAACCTGAGAATTTTGGATCGGATTGGGATCATAATCCAGTCCTTTGACGTGCCTAAGCCACAGTAAAAACCAGCAACACCCAATATGGTGTTGGTTATAAGTGGTTGATTATCTACAAGGTAAGGAAACTGACCCATGCAGCTGTATACATCTAATACCACTCGTTCCAGAACACAAGAAAGACAGCAGACCATTACTTCTAACAACAGAATATGCTAAGATGAAAATTAATAATAAAAAAACTATATTACTGCAAGAATACCTGGATTCATTATTGGAAGGAAATGTTGGAGTAGAGACACAAAAGAATAACTTGATGCAGATATTGCAGCAAGGTATCCATTTCTTGATGTCTCCAACAGAGGTTTGGTAACCTGCTTAAAGGAGCTACAAGATTACGACCAACAACTAAGGAGAGAGAGAGAGAGAGAGAGAGAGAGAGAGAGAGAGAGAGAGAGAGAGAGAGAGAGAGAGAGAGAGAGAGAGAGAGAGAGAGAGAGAGAGAGAGAACCTCTGGTCCATTGGCAAGAGAATGCACTAGAATGTCGATGCTTCCAAAGTCATTCTTGACGGACTCAGCAGCTTCCTATATACACATAATCTGAATGATGAGAAGCTGACAAGCATGTAAGTTTTCGTGTAGCTTTGCCTATGAACTATGAGGCGTCACAATTATAAAAGTCATAGAGAGACAAAGAGGTCAGACTCGTCAAGAAATCTGCAGACGAATTGCTTAGGTTACATATGGATGTGCTACAAAATCATGATGTTTCTTGATTTTGCATGTTTTTGAGGTTACAAGTCCTAGTTTTATACAAATGGGCATTTGGTTGCAAAGTAAGGGCTATTTAGTCTAATAACACACAAAAAGGAATAAAATTCCCTTCATTATATTTTCGTCTTTAGACAATTCATGTTTTTAATAATTTTTTTCCACGAGGGGTCAAAGTGTAATTTTAGAAACCGAGGGGAGGGGGGGGGGGGGGGCGGTAATAAGCAGAAACGTCAAGGTGTCAAATTGTAATTTTCCCAAAATTACTGGTATTGAAAATTTCTATTTCGAGTGGAACTATACAAAGTTCATGGTTTTCCAACTTGCATAATACCATTTCAATTCTTTCAAAATTCAGAAATTTTAAGTTAGGAAACAGGGAAAACTTGTAGTTTTCTATTACAAAACTAACAAACCTAACGTCAACTTCATGCAAAAAAAAAAATGTAGTTCTCTAACCTTAACAGTCCAATTTGTGGCACCTGCATATCGCTTGTTTGCTTTGACCTGCAAAAAAAATGCAGCACGCTGACGACTCAGTAATTCCTAATCAACTCAAACATAGGGCAATAATGTAAATAAAATTATTTATTTTGCATTTTACATCTTCAGGTACATCCTCAGGGGTATCATACACTGCATCCAATGGATACACTTTGGTGATCTCCATCAGGGAGCCATTTGGCAACCTGTATCATGCACAACATCATTTAATTAACAATACAAAATCTTGAAAAGACTGTTGAATTCTACCATATAATGGAGGATCTAGTCTTTGTGATTCTAGTTCAGTTAGAAAAGATCCGAAATAGCTTTGACTTGAAAGTACGCACTGGCGTGATTGGTCAAATTTTCCACGTCTTAAGCTAGTCTCGAAAATGTTCAATGCCTGCAGAAAAGAAGTTTCTCAATAAGAAATTACATATAAATACATTTTAGATAGAACACCGCAACTCAAAGGGTGAAGATCACATACGGGCACCCATGTACCAACAAGGATTTCAGCACCTGCAGCGGCGAGAGCCTTGGCAATTGCCCAACCGTAACCATTGTCATCAGCAACTCCGGCAATGAATGCCCTTTTACCTGGGGGAAATATTACCATCCGGAACATAGTCAGTGAAGGATGCAATTGTGGCTGTTCATGAGAAATAAAACATGAAAGAAAGAACAACTCAGACTACTGTTGGGGAAAAGAGCCACAACAATACTGATGTAGAGTCCAAGTTCACAGATAATTCAGTTAAAAGGTCTGAAATAGAATCTACATCTAATTGGCTTTGTACGATATCCTCACAGATAACTCCAGAAGCTGCCATTCTTCAAACAAAATAATTAAAAGCTGAAACATCCTAGAACGCATCTAAAGCATCCGATTTTCAGGTTAGAAATGAATTTATGAAGGGTCTAGACATTTTCACGAGGATTTTACTTTTCTACTACATAGGTATGTAAATAATGTAGAATAAATTATGGAATGAAGGAAGTAAATGCTAATTCAAAGAGGAAAATTCTGGAGATGACATTTTACCTCTCAGATCAATAGGCAATCCCAAAGCACCACCTTTTTCACTTTCTGAAGACATGGCCCTTGTAACTATGTTATCGAACTTTAGTGGAGCAGATGTTAATCTCCAAGAAAGTGGCTGAACCGAGGAGATATAAGAAGAGTTTGCAAGTTCAATTTTGGTTAACCATTTTGTATCCGGCCTTGAAATAGGTGAGACCGACATAAAATTTCTCCGAGAAAAAGAAACGCAGGGCCTCGTGACTGCAGTTTGCAGACCTGATGCTGCCATAGCTGCCATCTTCTACCAAATGAGGTCGGATATATACGTGGGAATTTGCACAGACCTCTGCATAAAAGTTAGTCAGCATGATATGTGGTGCCCTTCCCCTTGTACTTCATGGAACACTATGCAGGATGAGAAAACTGAATGTAGAGAGGTAAAAAAAATTTAAACACACAGCCAATAGTAAAGAAATGTGTAAATAAACTATCTTGATAGATTTACCGAATATATGGTTTATAGTCACATTAAGCAAGGAAGTAAAAATCGATATATTCTACGAATTTTCGTGAAATACACTGTTTTTTCCCCTTACTTAAATGAAACCGGCATAACAGAATCTGCAATATTTTTCTTGGGGAAATTAGTGATCAGTCCTTGTAACAAGTTCCGTTTAAGGTTAAGGACGCCTATTGATTGCCGTTAGGGTTAAGTCCCTCTGGTTCCCTACTGAGCATGGAAGAATACTTTAACACAACCACAACAGGTGAATCTCACCCATACCCCTTTTACATCAATCTAACTGCTCTTTTCCTTGTCTAGAGACCAAATGTGAAATGGGACTTGTTTGCATTCTTATTGCAAGTCGGAACTTGTTATAGGAACTTATTACCAAGTCCCCCTATTTTTTTACTGTAAGAGCATCTCCAAGGCAAAACTGCATATTTGGAAGGAAAGGCCTCCATTTTTGGAACTTTCCCCCTCCATTTCAGCCTCTATTATTATTTTTTTAAAAATTATATAATATTCTCTCAAAACTCGTTAATAAAGGCTATTAATGCTAATCCGTTTTTAACAAAAATTATACCGTTGGAAAGGTCTCACCGAGACATTTAAAATGAGACTATTATTAATTGATTTCAAAGTTAAATTTTAAATTAAATAAAATAATATAATTTTTGAATAATCAAACATATGGGGATCTGTTTAACCCGTCCCAAAGGAAACTACAAGCAGAAATTACATTATATGAAATAAAATAGCAAGCAGCTAATAGTCCGGTAGGTCATCTTCGTAGCCACCGATTTCATAGCCACCTCCTCCTTGACTGCCCTCGTACCCCACCTCCTCTATATTGATCTCTCGAAGGACCTCCAAATTCATTTCCTCCTCCATATCCAGCTCTTCCTGCAAACTGACTAGAATACCCTCCTTGTTCATACGATGAGTAACTTTTGACTTGAAAATCACTATTGTTTCTGCTAATGATTTCCTATTTTTTTCTTTTGAAAGTATGCACATTCTCCCAGGATCGACAATCCTACTGAAATCAATCGACAAGATTACCCTATCATCATGATCACGCTCAAGACGGATTTGCCCGACAATGTTAAGCTAAGTGTTGATCTCATTGTTCTAATTGTATAGCTTGTTGCTTGAACCTTTTTTTTTTTTTCATTTTCTAGCTTAATCATCATCAATTTTTGCAAGTATTTACTACCAATTTCATGTTTTCCTGCATTTCTTTTATATTCGTAAAAATTTCATTATTCTTAAGAGTCATACCTTCATTCTCATAACTAAACTATGTTGATTTCCTCATCTTCGCATTTTTTTTTCTTTCTTCTAATAGAGCGATTTGTTGAGTTGTTGGTAGGAGATTGGTCGTCACACATGAGATGAAAGTCTTCGTTCTCCGTGTTGAGATCGATGCAATTCATCTGATCCTTCAGATAAGCCCGACTTTGAAGGTGTAGGGGCAGCCAACTTCTCGACATCCTTCAGGATCGGTCAAACATGATCAAATTGAAATCATTTCTTATCCATAAAGGATTCTAGCTTTAATAATCTAACAAAAAAAATAAAGAAATATAAAAAATTACATATATTTAAAATGGCAGGGTAATGTAAATCTAAACTTGGATAGTTATTATGTCCAATTCAGAAGCGTCACTTGGGTTAAGTCACTCGATCTGTTTAAATGCAACCCCAAAATTTGTTTATGACATTCTTAATTGAGTTCATACAACATTCCAGGGATTTTGGGGACATTTGTCCCTCGGAGAAGTCTTCTATCTTATGATGGTAAATTATTGTGATCCTCTACCACATCTTGTCCTTCTGATTGGTACCCAAGAATGGGTCCATGTCGAGTATAAGATTTAATCTCCTTGGTGGGTGAGTGTCTTTCCTTGGACAAAAGTCCAGGGATATGAGCAATGTTTTAAAAAATGTGCCCCAGAGTACGCCTGCGACGCGCCCTGGGGTGGGGTGGTCCTAAAACGCCCGGGGCGGCTCAATCTGGGTATTTTCTTCCTATGGGGCTTATGCCCGAACCACTGGGGTGTATGCCCCAAATGCCTGGGCACGCCTTTTACGCCCCAATGGCCTGGGTTTACGCCCCACTGGAGTTTGTCTGCATAGTTGAAAAAAAATAATTTGATTGCCACCGTGTGATCTTTAATATGCGTCTTACTCTTTTGGATGATAATTACGATATTTTGGGAAACTAAAGTTGTTTTAAATTGGTTCTATATCATGTATGGAATAATAGACATATGCGTCTTACTCTCTTAGATGACGATTATGATATTTTTGGGAACTAAAGTTGTTTTAAATTGGTTCTATATCATGTATGTAATATAAACATAGATAGTTTGAATTTTAGTTAGAAGCTTAGAATTAGATCTTAAATGATATTGAAAGACAATGACAAGTTCATTTTATTATCGTTTTCTGTTTATTTGTGATCTATCAACCATGTTTGTAGGCTTGAATGCTTTGTTTGCTCATAGTATTTTTTATTGTTTGTTTTTAATATATTTTCACTATTTTATATAATATTTTTTATTTCTATATATTTTTTAAATTAAAAAATCAAAAATTCATGGGGCTTACGCCCCGCCCCACAACAGGCAAAATGCCTCGCCTTACGCCCCCCGCCTCTGAAAACACTGGATATGAGGAATGATTTGTGAATGGGAAGAGTTGTCAAGAAGAAAGCTGGAGAAATATAGTTGTGAAGGGAGAAGAGTTGGATGCCACTATTTATAAGACAACTCTTGATCAGGAGAAATAGGAATCCAATGCTTGCAAAAGGACAAAGCTCTTGAAGACAGGATAAGATAGGAATCTAATGCTTGCAAGAGGTCAAATCTCTTGAAGACCGAATAAAAGCATCTCCAACAGCCCTCCATATCTGCAAAAGCGCTCCAACCGCCCTCTATATCGGTCTGCAATTTTCCATATTTGTTCTAATGTATCCATATTTGGAGATTTGGAGGCCGATTTGGAGGCATCCTGCAAACTACTGTGGGACATTTTAAAGACCTAAAATACCCTCCAAAAATGTTTAATAATTTTTAAGAATTTCTTCTATATAATTTTTTATTTTATACACTAATTACTTCAACTTGGTGTATACTTAGATCCGTTAATCCATTTTTAACAAAAGTAGTATCATTGGAAAGGTCTCGTCAAGACTTTCAAAATGAGACTAGTATTAACTTATTTTAGAGTTAATTGTAAATTATGGGACATAAGATAATTGAGAAATTACATTATATTAAGTGATACTGTGATATACATCGGGATTCATATCTTATCCGGTCTTTTCAAGAGCTTTGTCCTCTTGCAAGCATTGACCGAATTCCTATCTTATCCAATCTTCAAAAGCTTTGTCCTCTTAGCATTGGTTTTCTATCTTATCCGGTCTTCAAAAGTTTGTCCTCTTGCAAGCATTGGATTTCTATCTTATTCGGTTTTCAAGAGCTTTGTCCTTTTGCAAGCATTGAATTCCTATCATATCCAATCTTCAAGAACTTTGTTCTCTTGCAAGCATTGGATTCATATTTCATCTGGTCAAGAGTTTTGTCTTATAAATAGTAACATCCAATTCTTCCCCCTTTACAACTCTCTTCCAGTAGCTTTCTTCTTACAACTATTCACATTCACAAATCCTTCCTCATATCATTTGGCTTCAGTTCAAGTAAAGGAGAATACCCACTAAGAATACCAAGTTTTATACTTAGCATGGCTTGAGGTCTCCTAGGGCTCAGTCTTGGGTATCAATCAAAAGGAGAAGATGTAGGAGAGGATCATAGTAATTTACCATCAGAATATAAAAGACTTCTGCAAGGTACATATGACCTCAAAATACCTAGAATGTCGTATGGACCCAATTAAGGACATAAACAATTTTCAAGGTTGCATTTGACAGATCGGGCAACTTAAATCAAACAACACTTTTGAATTGGGCGTAGTAAGTGTTTAACTTTATATTTACATTACCTTGTCATTTTGAATATATATATATATATATATATATATATATATATAAAATTAGATTACTAAAGCTAAAACAATCTATAAAGTTAGATACTTATTATGTCCAATTCAAAAAGCGTTGTTTGATTTAAGTCACTCGATCTGTCGAATACAACCTCGAAATTTATTTGTCCTTAAATTAGTCCATACAACATACTAGGGATTTTTAGTGCATATGTGCCTCGCAAAAGTCTTTTATATTCTGATGGTAAATTACTATGATCACATCCTACAATTGTGGGTGCAAAAAATGGCTAAGGCATCTAGTTAGCCCATAGGCCCACTGCTTAAAAGGAAGCAACACAACACGTGATCCCTTAGAGAGCCACGAGGATAGTTCATTGCCCACCTAGAGATAAGCTAGGAGGCTAGCAAAGGCCTACACTGCCAGGGGCCCACGAGGACAGCTCGTTGCTTATTTGAAGACCAGTTAGTGAGCCAACGGAGTCTTGCACGTGCATGTGGGTGCCCATTTTAGCTAACGATGGCTTGATACTCGCCACGTGGACCGTGCTCATCGCAGTCATCGCTCTAAGCTGCATCCGAGTCGGCCGGCTTACGGAGCGACCTAGTGTACGTCACATGAACCGAATGCATCACATCCGTCGAGCATGGGCTGGGTTCATTGGGATCGTATCCCATGATTACTGGCACTCCATAATGGCATCAGGCAAGAATTGCACGACGGGGAGACTTGGGGCCCAAAGTAACCCTAAGGGAAGCCCTAACGAATCCCTATATAAAGGGATGAACCTCATCCAACAGGAAGATGGGGGTGGAGGCTGGAGAGGAGGGACGTCCGCACTACTGCAAACGGGGGTTTGGAGTGGATGGGCGGAGCCATAGGATGGGGACCCTTTCAGGTCTTCCTGCACAAGAGAGGAGAGCAGATGATTCCCATGAGGCCCCCTGACCTTAGCATATGAGAGAACAAAGAGGAAACCCCTCCTTAGTGGGGGATCGGAACAACACCACCCCATGAGGATGGGATCCATCCATCCAATCATGTTCACTCCCCACTATCTCCTTTCCAACCATCCTTTACAACCATCCTCACCAACCAACCAAACTTCTCAGCAAGCCTTCTTCCTCTTCCTAACAACTTCAGGGAGATGGGATCCATTAATCCAATCCCACTTTCTCTTCCAAAATACTGCAGCAAAGAAGTCGGGATCGGACCTCCCCACCTCATCCTCTATATATTCAATCCAGACAATAATAGGAAAGGGGGGCCTCTTTTTCCAATCTCCAGTGTTCTAAAAAGCGGTCTAGGCGGCCGCCTAGGCGCTAGGCGGCCCCCCACCGCCTCGCCTAGGCCCTAGGCGCTCCAGAAAAGTGGCCAAGCTCCCAGGCGGAGCTAGGCGGCCGCTTAGGCGGTCTAGGTGGGCTGAGGCTGGCCAGGCGGGCCAGGCGGGTTGAGACTGGCCAGGCGGGCTGAGGCTGGCCAGGCGGACCATGTTTGCTTTTGTTCTTGTTAATCACTCAATCTTGAATTATGGTTATATACTTGTTCTTTAAAATAATAGTTTGGGATAATCTTGAACTTATATTAATTTTTAAATATATATATATATATATTATATAATATCAAAATAATAATTAAAATAAATAAAAAAATGGCAAAACGCCTAGGCACCGCCTAGGCGCTAGGCGGCCCCCCACCGCCCGACTAGTGCCTAGCGCTTTTTAGAACCTTGCCAATCTCCGATTAGCAATGACATTGAAGGATGAGGCGGACCTCCTCCCCCACCTCCGATCCACAACACGCAGAGGGGAGGAGTTGTACTCTTCCCCCTATCTCAAGGTGATTTCCGGTGTTCTTGTAGCACTGTCGAAGAGGTGCCCGTCGAGTGCTCGGTGAAATGCCTTACTCGACCATCCCATTACCCAATGGTTCGAGTGACACCCGATATTAAAGCACGCGTCAACTCGCGACATGAGGACATTGAGATCACCCACGCCACGACGGCGACGCAAGCGGCCACCCGCGGCATGACGATGATGTACATGGCACAGGGACGACGCACGTGGCCACCAACCGTATGACGACAACGCACGCGGCCACCCGCGGCATGACAATGATGCACATGACACAATGACGATGCACGAGGCGACCCGCAGCACGACGGTGATGCCACGGCCACTCGTCGCATGATGACGACGCACGTGGCCACCCGTAGCATGAAGACGATGCACGCGGCCACCCGTGACATGCATGATGGAGATCGTCTACAATATCACCCTAACTAGGCCTCCCGAGCATCTATTGTATCAAATATTGAGAGTGACCTACGTGCTGAGATAATGGGAGCTTGCGCGCCATTAGTTCCTGACATGTGCGCCGAGTGTTGTCCTGTGTGCCCCACCAAAGTCATTCAAGCATACTTGAGACCAGCAGGTCAGTACACGTCAACCCTGGATGAAGAGACCAACCATCGTGAGCTTCCCTCTGATGGATCGATTCAGCGCCACCAGCCTTCCACTTCACCAGCCTCCCGGCTGAGGTACATCTGAGTCACTCTCTTGCCCATGAGGCTGGCATTGCATGTAATAACTACGATCATAGTGCAAAGGCCTAAGGCCCGACCTACAAGATCATCGTGGTTTTTCTCTCCCATCTTGGGAGGGTTTTTCATGTAAATCTTGTGCATATGATATTTGGCAATTGGTGTGATTGTGGATCCGAAAAAAATACCCCCACAACAATGATAATCGACTTTCTAACCTAACCTTTGTGATGACACTCAGCTCTTTCGAGTAGCTCATGAAGGGGTGTACCTAATCGTGGGAATGTGCAATTCAGAGCACTTATAATCGTTGGATTTGCATTCATGCTTCATAATACAATCTAAAAGACACTAGTGGTACAATGATAACCGATTCTTTAATCTAGCCTTTGTGATAGCCCTTAGCTCTTTCAAGCAGCTCATGAAGGGTGTACCTAATCGTGGAAAGGTACGATTCAGAGCACTCCTAATCGCTAGATTTGCATTTATCAGTGTTCTAAAAAGCGGCCCAGGCGGCCGCCTAGGCGCTAGGCGGCCCCCCATCGCCTCGCCTAGGCCCTAGGCGCTCCAGAAAAACGACCAAGCTCTCAGGCGGAGCTAGGCAGGGCAAGGCGGCGGTCTAGGCGGAGCAAGGCAGCAGCCTAGGCGGGATCAGGCTGGCCAGGTGGACCATGTTTGCTTTTGTTCTTGTTAATCACTCAATCTTGAATTATGGTCATATACTTGTTCTTTAAAATAATAGTTTGGGATAATCTTGAACTTATATTAATTTTATATATATATATATATATATATATATATATATATATTATAATATCAAAATAATAATTAAAATAATTTTAAAAAAAAGCAAAACGCCTAGGCGCTAGGTGTCTCCCATCGTCCGACTAGCGCCTAACGCTTTTTAGAACCTTGACATTTATGCTTCATATTACAATCTAGAAGACACTAGTGATACAATGATAACCGACTCTCTAACTTAACCATTGTGATGGCCCTCAGCTCTTTCGAGTAGCTCATGAAGGGATGAACCTAATCATGGGAAGGAGTGACTCAGAGCACTCATAATCGTTGTATTTGCATTCATGCTTTATATTACAATCTAAAAGATAATAGAGGTACAATGATAACGGACTCTTTAACCTAACCTTTGTGATAACCTTTAGCTCTTTCAAGCAGCTCATGAAGGGGTGTACCTAATTGTGGGAAGGTGCGATTCAAAGACTCATAATTGTTGGATTTACAGTCGTGCTTCATACTACAATCTAAAAGACACTAGTGATACAATGATAACCGACTCTCTAACCTAGTCTTTGTGATGGCCATTGGCTCTTTCAAGCAGCTCATGAAGGGTGTACCTAATCATGAAAATGTACGATTCAGAGCACTCCTAATCACTGGATTTGCGGGGCCGCACCCGGAGGCAGACGGTGAACCCAGCTCTGATACCATGTTAGATACCTCAAGCCCCAAAACCCGGGTCGTAATGGAAGGTCCACAGAGAGTATATAAAGTGTAAACCTTTGAGAGAGAGACGCAGCCAGGTTGTCGCAGATAGTTTGAATCTGTTAAACATAGGCGGATAAGGAAAGTGTGCCTTTTTGAAGTTTCTGAAGTTGAGAGCGTAGATGAAGAACATTAGATCGGGCTTGGGAAAGGAAGCGCTTCTCGAGTGCCACCCAGACATCACGAGATCCAGGCAGACGAAGCACTGTAGGAAGAATGCTGGGGGAGAGGGTGGCAAGGATGCAGGTACGAAGCTGTCTATCAGCGAGGATCCACCCCTGGTAGAGAGGATTGGTGGGCTCTGGGACAGGATGACTACCATCAACGAGATGCTCAAGCTGGAAGGTTGACAAGGCACCGAGAAAGAGATCTTTCCAAGTCATAAAATTGGTGTCATCGAGTTTGATTGTCACCAGAGAACTCAGGTTTTTGATGAGGAGCAGTATTGGAGAAGAGGGCGAGGACGGATGTGGAGTAGAAGAGGGAGAAGACGATTGTGTTGAAGAGGAATCTGTCATGATGAAGGCTGCTTAAAAAAAAAAAAAAATTGGAAGAAAAGGTTGAGGAACATAGGGTAGATGTTGATCTAACACATCTCAGAAACTTGACTCTGATACCATGTAAACCTTTGAGAGAGAGAGAGATTAAGAGCAAGAGAGATTGAGAAAGAGAAGTCACGGATGGTTTCCTTGGGGTTAACTACCTCAAGTACCGTCCATCTTGATTTATAAGAAATAGTTAATAACAAGTTACACCCGGCCGGAATTATCCCTAACAAATTAACCGAAGTTGTTATCAACTGTGGTTATCAACGTAACCACAGTTGTTACGAGATAACCATCAGTTCTGTTATCATAAAGCGGGTGTAAGGTGCCCCTTTACCGATATGGGACTAACCGGTGGACTTCCTCAACAGTTTCGACGGTAACAAAGCCCTCTTGCCGAAACCAAACATCAATTTAATTAAACATTCATAAAGATCTCATCCATTATACCTCTCTCTGTCTGGTTTGCTCTGATTCGAGAGAATGGAGGAAGCCCTTAGTTATCTAGATCCATAAAAAAAGGAAAAAGAGCACCCCATTCAGTGTGTGTGTGTGTCTGTGTGTGTGTGTGAGAGAGAGAGAGAAGGAAGAAGATGGGTTACCTGGTTTTTGTAAAAAATTTCGAGATCCCGATCACAAAGCTTCTAGATCCCTAAACCCCGTCGGCTTTCGAGATCCCGATCACAAATCTTCGATATCTCGCAGTCGAAATCGAGAATCACAATCCTAAGATCTCAGCAATGGAGGTCTGGTGCTCGAGGTAAGAGAGGAACAGAGAGGTCTGGTGCTCGAGGCCAGAGGAGAAGAGATCGGCTAGAGAGAGAGAGAGAGAGAGAGGACGGGACTTAGGTGAGGCTCACATTGTTTTTGTCGCTACAGTCTTCCATGAAACGTGAGCTGTCAGATGATTGGCATGAATCCTGAACTGCCGTTCCTATTATTTAGAGCCGGTATTTTAGAAGTTCCGTATACTTTGTGCTGATGGTTGGAGGTGTTTGGCACCGTTCCAAAGCTTGCCGGTTTTATTTTCGATTCCAGATTTTAAAAGTAACGGTTAGTATTTGTTGTTAAAATCATCAAATTAACACTAGAAATACTAATTAATAGGTATATCCTCTGCTGGATGAGAATTAAATGGAATAGTTGTTCCTCATGCTAAACACCCTTCTATGAGTTTCTCTTATTAGATGTAGTATTACTATTAATCCTATCTTAGTATTATAATGGTGTGTGTTCTCTCTTTATATAAGGAGAGGTAATCTTATGTAATGCTATTAGAATGTGAGATAATACAAAGGGTTTTCTCTCTAAATCCTAGTCTCTCTCTCCCTCTTCTTCGTAACATGGTATCAGAGTCAGCCTAGGGTTTCAGAGACCCTAACACTCGCCTTGGCCTCGGCCTCTCCGGTCACCGCGTGCGACCTCGGGGAGCCCGGGTATAGTAATTAATTTTTTTCCTTCTCCTCCTCCGCTGTGATCCCGTGTGCGTGATCCCGCGTGCAACTAGCAATATCCTCCTCCAATCGAGCTCTTTGAGTCGACCACAAGATCGCAGGATCTCAGCCATCTCTCTGGATCTTAGACACTGCTCGACCCTACGCCTAACGAGATCCAGCGCCGGTCGCCCTGAGCCCGTCGGACGGCCTCCCTTGTGTGAACCCACGCCTGATCCCGGCCCGTCGTCCGAGCCCTATGCGCCGGTCCCACTCGCGCGTCCGATCCTAGCCCTGTGCCCGAGCCCTACGCCCGCATCCTGTCTCCGACACAGCATCAACAACAGCACGAGGGGGACAGATCTAGCGCCCTCGGCCATCCTCTATCCAGCGCAGCAACAACAGTGGCACGAGGGGGACCAGATCTGATACCCCATGTCGTCCTCTCTCCGGCGCAGTAGCTGTGGGTGCAAAAATTATACCAAACTGGACCAGACCCACACGAGCCCACACAATAGCCCAAATAAGCAAGCCTAGGCCCAGGAGAAGCACTACCTCATTATCGTCATGTCATCATTGCCATATCAGCACAGGCTTCAGCTATAAAAAGACTCATATGACATTTAGAAAAGGTTGTTGGGCATGCGATCAAAGGAGGAGAGGATTCTAGAACCAAAGCTCACTTCTTCCCTTTTTGTTCTTTTCTAGTTGCTCCGTGCAACCACACTGTAAAAAGTTTCTCTCGGTCTGTCGAGAGAACGCACCCCCCCTTCATATTCATTATAGTGGAAATCAGGTGGCACCTCTCGCCCGGAGACATAGGTCGCAAGACTGAACTTCGACAACTCCTCATGTCTTCTCTTTCTCTATTCTCTAATCTCCTAAACTTACAAACCATCAAATTCAATCAAGAATTGTGGGGCAAAGTCTATGATCAAGACGGCACGAAAATTTCTCCTACAATCTTTGGCGTCGTCTGTGGGATATCGTTAAAGGTCTTACCCACACCTCTACTTGTGGAAGGGGTTTTCCGTCGCACCTACCAGATGATGACACGTGTATTGTCCGGCTTGCCCGACCAGAAGACCCGAAGAACCAGATGAAATTAACCGAGTCCGGGTTAAGCAGACCCGACCCGCGAAGCTGCATCATCTACAGAGAGATACGCTATGGAGGAATGTCGCGGGAGCCTGAGCTCCTCGACCAAAACCAGGTCGAGGAAAAGGTCGCACAGGTCATGGACCTGACCCGACTATTCGCATTCTAGGAAAACCCGACCTGATCAACACCGGAGAACCGCCACTAATCAAGGAAAGATCGAAAGATTCCCATAACAGCTAGGACGCATGCCAGGCTGGGCGACCTCGAGGATATCTCACCCGTTGGGATCGTGGTACCCACGATGAGGTGTAACGCCCACGATCCATGGGAGCATAGAAGGAAATGTTTTAATGGTGTCCAATCAGAGGGGATCCGTCATAACTGACTCGAGATCATTGTAGGATAGACCACAGTGATTGCGCACACGTATGAGGAGGTCTACAAAAGAAACCTTGGCCCTTCATGGGCAAGTAAGCAATTCTAACGAAGAAAGAAACAATTCTAATGAAGAAAGAAGCAATTCAGATCCTAGAGAAGCAATTTCTCGCTCCCGAATCCTGGAGGACATTCGGTAGTGATTCCCTTCCCTGACTTGAGCATCGGAGGGGCCTTGGCTCGGAGGTGAAACTCTGTCTTTTTGCAGGTTCTAGCAGGAAGGCGACGGAGGTGCGGTCGAAGCTCCGTCTGACGATCGGAGTGTGCCAAGGAGACTCAATATTTTCCTCCCCACATTCTCTAGCGTTGTCTGTGGGATCTACCAGAGTGATGCCGCAGGCACGAGGGATCAACCCGGGTCCGGCGGTAAGTCCTTGCAAGGGGTTTCGAGTAACTTATTTCCGCTTGATTGTCCTTTTTCTACATTTTGTTTCTTTATGCAGTCGAGGGCAGACGGTCTGGAGCGGAGGTCGCCGAAACGTCGAGGCGGACCTTCCGAGACCCATTCGGTGGGGAAAGTAGCCGAGTCAGGCACCCTGCCTTTCGGCCTTCTCCAATCGCCCGAGAGGAAGACGAAGGGTGTTGCCCAATTCAGGTGGACGATCGCTACGTGGACCTTTCGGTGGCTCTGGCACTGGCCTGGGGGTGCGTTCTTCCCGAGGACTACAATGGAGATATGTCCACGCCGTGGGCCCCCTTTCTACTAAGTTTCGACTTCCACATGTTTTTGTGTTACGCTTTTCTCGACAAGATCTTGGAGAATCTGCAGGGTTCTATTTGCCAGATCTGTAGGGAACCCTGGCCCCCAAGGACGTGCCTCGTCTTGTCAAAGGCGGGGCACATCCTTTTCGTGGGGGACTATGAATAGTCAGACCCCATGGACTTCATCTCAATCGACCTGTGGGGGATGCAGGTTTTCATCTTGCATAGTCTCAGGGGGGTGCCAAGGCATCAGGCCCCTTAGCCTTCAGGTCGAACGGTCTGCGGGGGATGCTAAGGCATCAGACCCCAGGTTTTCATCTTGTACGGTCTCATGGGGGATGCTAAGGCATCAGGCCCCTTAGCCTTCACGTCAAACGGTCTGCGGGAGATGCTAAGGCATCAGGCCCCCGGGTTTTCATCTTGCACAACCTTAGGGGGGATGCTAAGGCATCAGGCCCCTTAGCCTTCAAGTTGAACGGCCTGCGGGGGATGCTAAGGCATCGGACCCTGAGGTTTTCATCTTGCACGACCTCAGGAGGGATGCTAAGTCATCAGGCCCCTTAGCCTTCAGGTCGAACGGCCTACGGAGGATTCTAAGGTATCGGATCCCTAGGTTTTTATCTCATCGACCTTGGGGGGATGCTACATCATCAGGCCCCTTGGTTTTCTTCCTCGAACGGGCTGTGGGGTCCGATGTCTTAGCATTCCCCGTAGGCCATTCGAGCTAAAGGCTAGAGGGCTTTATGCCTTGGCATCCCCCTGAGGCCGTCGAGATGAATGCTGTGGGGCCTGATGTCTTAGCATCCCCCCACAACCCGTTTGAGAAAGAATGCCAAGGGGCCTGATACTGTAGCATCCCCCCAAGGCCGATGCCTTAGCATCCCCCGCAGGTCGTTTGACCTGAAGGCTAAGGGACCTGATGTCTTAACATCCCCCTTGAGGCCGTGCAAGATAAAAACCTGGTGGTCCGATGCCTTAGCATCCCCCGCAGGCCGTTTAACCTGAAGGCTAAGAGTCCTGATGCCTTAGCATTCCCCCTGAGGCCGTGCAAGATGAAAACCTGGGGGTCTGATGCCTGAGCATCCCTCACAGGCCGTTCGACCTGAAGGCTAAGGGACATGATGCCTTAGCATCCCCCCTAAAGCTGTGCAAGATGAAAACCTGGGGGTCCGATGCCTTAGCATCCCCCGTAGGCCGTTTGACTTGAAGGCTAAGAGGCCTGATGCCTTAGCATCCCTCCTGAGGTTGTGCAAGATAAAAACCTAGGGGTCTGATGCCTTAGCATCCCCCGTAGGCCATTCGACCTGAAGGCTAAGGGGTCTGATGCCTTAGCACCCCCCTTGAGGCCGTGCAAGATGAAAACCTGGGGGTCCGATGCCTTAGCATCCCCCGCAGGCTGTTCGAGCTAAAGGCTAAAGGGCTTGATACCTTAGCATCCCCCACATGTTGATCGAGATTGTAATACCCGGTACGTTTGATTTCAGGGCAGCCTAGTTTTTATTTATTTATTATTATTGCTAAATTGATTGATTTGTTTTCGCATTTATGGTTGTCGATAGTGTGTGCTTGAACATGAGTTGGCCCGGGCAATGGGCCCCGGGTACGGGTCGCTAGGCGACACTGGAGGCATGGCATGAATGCTATTGATAATAATATAAATTAATTAAAATAACAGGTTTTAAGGCGAGTCTGTCGGACTCGTAAGGTTTGCGCACCGGCCCGTCTTGGTGCGGTGCGAGCTCGAGTGCGATCCATGCTCAACTGCGAGCTATACTTGTTTGCTAAGAAAAAAAATATAAAATAAAATAAATTAAAAATCAAAAACACTTAAATCTATAACCGAACCCAGCCTCTCTCTCTTTATCTCTCTTTATCCCAAACCCAACCCCAACCCCAACCCCCTAACCGTTTCTCTCTCCCTCTCTCTTCCCTCCCCTCTTAATTCCGAGCCAAAGTCCCCTCACCGTCCAGCCCCCCCTCTCTCCCTCTATCTCTCAGCCAACCCCCCTCAACCCGATCTGATCTCCCCCGCACGATTCCCTCTCTATCCCGCAGCCCTATCACCCTGCGATCTCCCTCTCAATCCCGATCCTCTCCCTCTCAATCCCGATCCCTCCCGAAATTCCTACGATTTCCCCTCTCTCATCTCTATCCCGTCGACCCCCTTTCCCCTATAAAACAAAGCCCTAAACCCAGCCGATCCCTCCTCACCCCTCTCCGATCTCCCTTGTCATCTCCCCGATCTCTCTCTTTTCTCTCTCTTGCGGTGGGGCTCTACTCGCGCGGTGCCGGAGAGCAACCAGCCGGAGGAGCCGCAGCCGGAGCCAACGACTCCCCATCGATTTAGGTCAGCACTCCCATCTTTCCCCTATTTTTCTTTTCTTTTCCTGTTGTTCTGTTGAGATCAACCACGACAAACCTTGGTTGTCGTTCCCCTTCGACACGACCATGGCCGTTGGATTTGTAGCCGGCAGCTGTGCAGCTGGTGAGGCCCGACGCAGCCAGGCCAGGCACCACGGACCACCCAATACTAGCATGGTTCTACCCCCCTTTCACCTTGCCGTCGTGGTTGCCGACGGCTTGCTATCGGCAGCCTGACAGTTGTAGCCCCCGACCAGCCACCATCGACCCGTCCCTCCCTTCACTGCGATGTCTGTGTCTTGTGCCCGATGGCCCAACGAACCCAGTCGACCTTTGGCTTTGCATGACCCCTGACCTGCCAGTATTGGCTGAGCACCCAAAGCCAAAAACCTTGGGTAGAATTGCTATATTCTTTTTGGTGGTATTGTTGTTGGCAGTTGGCCCGATGGCGGATTCGCCAAGCCAAACCAGATCACACCTGAGCAACCCTCGTATCCACTCGGTCGTTCCCAGATTCGACCCAACGAGACTAGTTAGTTACATCTGATCCGAGTTTAGACTTGGTAAGGCCCATGAGTTCAGCTGTATGTTATTTTTTTCCGTACCCAAACCCTAGCCCGAGGTCGTCTCGGGTGAAGGACAAATCGAACCCCGCGACTTGACCTTTTTCTCCTTATAGAGACTCGCTGACTTTAGATTTTAATACTTGCTCGTATTGTTCAATTACCAGTTTGTGACCGGGACGATCCAACCTCAAGCGGAGCGAAGATCAGTGACAGGAGTCCGTGCACATCGACTAGGTGACGCAGCATGCTTTCTTTAATAATTAATAATGTTGATATAGAAATTAAGGGTAGATGTCCATAACGCTGCATGCGGGTCCCGCCGGACGTCGTCGCATGTGGTCGAGTGGACCCCGCCTTGCATGCGGAGTCGCGAGTTCGACGACGCATGCATAAAAAGTTAATAATTTAATAATAAATATTCTATTGTTTGCATGGACACCATAGATAGGTATTCCCTTAAAATGAATAAATAAATAATTAAAGAATTATCGGAACCCGCCCTCCTGAGAGGAGCGTGGTAACCATAGTAAATAGATTTTGGGCGAGAGTGCTTTATTATATTTAATTATGATGCTGGGTTGTGAATATGTGCGAATCTTGAGATAATCCATCGAATATGATTAAACATTGTTTAGTTCCTTCAATGTCATGTGGTATATTAATTATTGTTAATCTACCTGGTTAGAGGGTAGGGACCCCGTGTGCGCAAGGGCCGTGAACCACCTTGCGTGTATAGCCGAAGTTAAGTAGGTTAGGGGTCACGGGCAAGGGTTGTGGTAAAGCCAATTGGAGGTGCCCTCGAGTAGGGATTGGCCTAGCAACCCTATCCCGGGGAGTTGAAGTCCTCATAGTAAAGCAAGTTGGGCGGTAGAGCTCCACCGTGAAAGACGGGAAACCTTTTATGATCATCTGGGTGAATTGTGCATGGAGTTAGTGGATGCACGGCGAGAGAGTTGGCCCTCTATATCGAAATAAAATGCCCGATAGTAATGCCCGACCGGGGGCAGGTTGAACAAAATATCCAAGGTTCATGTTTGAATGTGTAATTGTTTGATTATAAATTTTGAATTGTATGACTGTTCACATGATGACCTAGTGACAGTAGGATTTGCATGTGAATGTGAAAATTGCATGGAGGACGTAATTGAGAACCTAGCTTGACAATTAGGTTAATCAATAAATTATCTTAAAAATTTGAGCGTTGTTAATTATTAAAATTGTTAGCTTGTCACTAGCCATTTATTTGGCTAATCTCCCAAATGTATTTTTGGGGGCTACTCATTCCAACGAGTAGACTCCCCTGCAGGAACGGAGGCATAGGAGCAGCAGTAGGAATCCAACAATTAACTTAGGGTAGCGGCTTGTCTTTCTATTTATGTCAATCTTAGTAGTGGTACTTTTTCATTCGATATAATCGAATTGGATTTGAATAATAATTTTATTATTAGTTAGCTAGTTTGATAAGTGGTAATATGCCAGCTAAATTCTTTGGGTAGGCCTCTCCTCAAGGCCTCAAGCCTAGGTTAGATCACCACAAAAATATAAGAAGAAGAATTGACCTAATTTGACAAGCCCAGTAGATAGGACCTCCAGACAGATGCACCGAGTGTTAGGGAGCGGGTGAGATACTTGGCTCGCCGTCGGAGGCTTGAGCCTCGTGCTCCTTTAGAGGATATTTTGTCAGTATGTAGTGACACCGTTAGGTCACATGTACTGAAAGGATATCCCTTTTAAAAGTCGAGCCTGGTTTAATGTTTCTTCCTGTTGATAAATTTTAGTTCTAAAAGGAATAAACATATTTTTAAGTTTTAAACTATCCTCTTTTGTTTCTCCCCCTTCTTTCATTTGCTTGTGTGTGAGCGTAGAAGGAGCCCAGTGAGAACCCTAAATTGGCATAGCTAAGTAACCATACCCAGAACCCTCTTCCTTTTCTCACCTCACACCTCAGGAATCAGTCTTAAGATTTATGGGGCGTGACAGAGATAAAGCCCACGGGGTCTGACTATTCATAGTCCCCCACGAAAGGACGTGCCTCGCCCTTGACAGAACGAGGCACGTCCTTGGGGGCCAGGGTTCCCTACAGATCTGGCAAAGAGAACCCTGCAGATTCTCCAAGATCTTGCAGAGAAAAGCGGAACACAAAACTCGTGGAAGGCAAAACTCAGTAGAAAAGGGGCCCACGGCATGGACATATCTCCATTGTAGTCCTCGGGGAGAACGCATCACCGGGCTAGTGCCAGAGCCACCTTAGTGTCTGCGGAGTGATCGTCCACCTGAATTGGGCGACCCCTTCCATCTTCCTCTCTGACGATTAGAGAAGGTCGGAAAGCTAGGCGCCTGGCTCGGCTACTTTCGCCGCCGAATGGGTCTCGGAAGGTCCACCTCGACGTTTTGGTAACCTCTGCTCCAGACCGTCCGCCCTCGACTGTACAAAGAAACAAAATCCAGAAAAAAGGATAATCAAACGAAAAGAAGTTGCTCGAAACCCCTCGCAAGGACTTACCGCCAGACCCGGGTTGATCCCCCGTGCCTGGGGCATCACCCGTTGGTGGGGCTTCCACCCCAACGAGTTCCTCCGCCTTTGCCTCCCCGGGTGTCGCCATGCCCGCATTGCCATCGGCCACGCCTAGCCCTCCTGACCCATCTACCGGGATCGAAGAAGCTACCAACCCGGCCGTGCAAGGCTCGACCAAAGGAAGAACCAGAGTCATCGAAATCTCTAGGCCAGAGCCTACTGAGCCCGCCTGCTCAGATGGTGCCGAGAGAACGTTGCTTGAACCCCCGCGGGATCTACCTGCCTGCTCTAGCTGTAGCCATGCTCTCTTGGCCTGACATACCCGATGAAGAGCCGCATTGAGATCCTCCTCGAAAAAAGGCCAGCTGGCCGCGAGGCCACTACCGTCATTCGTCTCAGGCTCTTGGGGGTTGTCGGGAGATGAATCCCGGGCTCTCTTCCCCTCTTGAGTGTCCAGAGGGTAGCATGATCGGAGGTGGTTGCCGCCCGAATACGAAGAAACAACCCCGGACAAATCAACAGGAGGGCAACGCGATGGATCAAGCTGGATTAAACCCTCCCGCAGGCATGTCACACTCATGCTAGAGTCTGATCGCGTGGGGCTGGGGACTACCCGCTCCACCTGAAGACGAGCCCTGTTGCCCTCACCGTCATCTTTGCCATTGCCATGGCTACCATCGTCTTCACCACCACGTCCCACGTGACCCCTAGGGCTGGCCTGATCGCCATCACCGCACTCATCACCCTCATCATCGCCGCCGACACTATCATTGCCATCGTCATCGCCACTTCCATCGCTGCCGTTGTTGTAGCATTCGTTGTCATCTTCGCCACTGCCGGATGTCCCTTCCACTCGGCTACTCTCGTCAAGGAGAACACCTTGAGGAACTTCCCCAGTTCGAGCTATGGAGACATCTGCGGACCAGCAGGGGTCGGAGCCAAAAATGACCTCCAACGGATTGGCATGTGCTTGTAGAGGATTGTGATTTGGGTATCGATATGCCTCTACTCCTCCAGCACCTTGTCCTCCTTGAGGGACCGACAACAACGAGAGATGCTGTCGGGCACGGTGCAGTTGAAGTTTGGCACCCACCTCGTCAATCATCGGCCAGATACAGGGGAGCAACTGTCCAGGTCGGGTCAGAGTCTAGAAGCCCGTCGAAGACCGGGGCTGCACCACCACGATTGCTGAAATACACCCCCATAACTCTGTGGAACTGAGCCCTCTTCACAAGGAATTTGTTGAAGAACAAGTCAAGAGTGACCCCCACCCGCTGGCGTGGAGAACGTCATAGCAGTGAAGGATCTGCCAGGAGTTCCCACCCAACCGACGAGGGCAGAGGTAAAGGAAAGATAGAAGTAACCCTGAGAAATGTTTCAGTGGCAGGGACAGGCCGACGTGTAGCTGCCCACCGAATATGATGGTATAACAAGAAACATCGGAGGTGGTGATGTTAGTGGGCCGCACGTCGCACCGTTGAAGGAAAGGGAACTCCTCCCTCAACATGAAAAGCTGCTCTTCCGGAGAAAGCGTCGAGAGGTCCACACGACGAGCCATTGCCGTGCGAAGGGGATGTTTGCAGAAGAGCAAGAAAAGATGAAGAAGGGAGAGCTACGATGAAGAAGAACAGGCATCCCGATCTCGCGCCAAGGAGAGGTATTTGAAGTACTGAAATGCCCCCCATTTTTCGGAATTGACAAGAGTTGGTACGTCCGGGAGATCCTGGGCGTCGAAGGAATGAAGATCCAATGGTCGGGAAGCCAATCCCGACGTTCAAGTTCCTCATTCAATGACGATTGGACTGTGGCCCTCGTTGTATCAGGCCAAGAAGAACTGTGACGATCACCCGTTACATCACTGAGCCGTCGCTCCGGCCTCAGAACATGCAGCGAAACCCCAAGGGTCGAGACTTTCATCCCATGGTCTCCAAACGCATGGACCAAAAGGGGGCTTTTGTGGAGGGAGTTTCCCGCCGCACCTGCCAGATGATGACACGTGTATCGTCCGGCTTGCCCCAGCCAGAAGACCCGAATAACTAGACGAAATGAACCAAGTCCGGGTTGAGCAGACCCGACCCACAAAACTGCACCATCTACAGAGAGATATGCTATGGAGGAAGGTCGCGGGAGCCCGAGCTCCTCGACCAGAACCAGGTCGGGAAAAAGGTCGCACAGGTCGTGGACCTGACCCAACTATTCACATTCCTGGAAAGCCCGACCTAATCAATGCTGGAGAACCACCACTAAACGAGGAAAGATCGAAATATTCCCATAACGGTTGGGATGCACGCTAGGCTGGGCGATCTCGAGGATATCTTGTCCGTTGGGATCCTGGGTTACCCACGATGAGGTGTAACGCCCACAATCCACAAGAGCATAGAAGGAAATGTTTGAATGACACCCGATCGGAGAGGATCCGCCATAATTGACCTGAGATTATCGGATGATAGACCGTAGCGATTGCGCACACGTATGAGGAGCTCTACAAAAGAAACCCTGCCCCTCATGGGCAGTGAAGCAATTCTAACGAAAAATAAAGCAATTCAAACCCTAGGAAAGCAATTTCTCGCTCCCGAATCCTGGAGGACATTAGGTAGTGATTGTATGATTTAGAACTACGTACGAGACTTAATTGTTAGGGTAACCATATGGAGCTCTCGATATTGACCTCTTTCCTTATATGTTACAATTTTGTTAATTTCGTACAAACCACGGTCGTTTTTGCATCAAACCTTGATTCGAGTCTCTTTCAGCTAAGTATTAACTTTGTAATGCCTCTAATACTAGATTTCAGCTTGGACGGTTTCTAGTAATTTCGGGACTGCTTGGATACGTTCATGATCTGGGATTCTGAGATTTTAGAAGCCCAGAATCATTAAAAAAGATGGAGAGCCTATTTGGATACAACCATATCCTAGAAAGCGTTTCTTCGAAGTGCCCAAAACGTGGTGCCCATGGTAGCTATTTTTTCGGAGCCCAAAATTGATGCTTGTGGGCACCGAAATTAGCCTACGGATTGGACCCGACCCGCATGCGAACACGGCCCACACACAACGGCCCGCATGCGAAACCCGGCCCGCACACAACGGCCCGCATGTGAAACTCGGCCCGCACACAACGGCCCGTATGCGAAACTCGGCCCGCACACAACGGCCCGTATGCGAAACTCGGCCCGCACACAACGGCCCGCATGCGAAACCCGGCCCGCACACAACGGCCCGCATGCGAAACTCGGCCCACACACAACGGCCCGTATGCGAAACTCGGCCCGCACACAACGGCCCGTATGCGAAACTCGGCCCGCACACAACGACCCGCGTGCGAACTCGGCCCACGTGCGAACTCAATTCGCGCGCCATGGCCCGACCCAAAGCAAACGGGTCCCACCGGACCCGCAACTCGGACACAAAGAGGGGGGCCCACCGGCCCCCCCTTCTAGAAAACCGTGCCCCCCTCCTCATGGAGAGGTGGGGCCGGCCCTAAAAGAAAAAGAAAAGAAAAGAAAAAGAAAAATAAAAAGAAAAAGAAAAGAAAAAGAAAAGAAAAGAAAAGAAAGGAAAAAGAAATCAAAACCGCCTCGATGCGGGGGGAGGTGGCGTGGACGTCTACGTAGCCGTAGATCCGCGACGATCCCTCGATCCAACGGACAAGATGACGTTGTGTCGCCATCCGATCCAAAAGTGCAACAAGAATAACAACTCAATCTTTAAAAGATCGAGTCACATCTAGCCCGTAACCACCCCAACTAAAAAGGAGGGGATCGAGTTTGTTTCCCCGAATCAGGGAACAATATCTTGATGGTTATGGGGGGAGATATTGGATGAAACAAAAAGATTTCAGCAATATCTCCCCCAACCGCCCCCCTTTGCCTATAAATAGAAGGGGTGGGGGAAGGCACAAAGGGTCGAAAGCTGAAGAGGAAAAGGCTCTGCAAAGACGAGCTCCAACGCTTGAAGACCGAAGGCTTCACGAGGCACGGCAAGCACGTCCTACGGGAATCCAGGCCCTTCAAGTCCTCATCAACGTGAAGACCTTGCACTCGAAGATCAAAGCTTCGACTCCTCGCACGAAGAAGAAAGCTTGGAGAAGAAGACCCGGAGCCGTCATCACCCGATTGCTCCAACGATCTTCATCAGCTCCGAAGACGCCATAAGCAAAGGCCGGAGAAGAAGATCGAAGCCGACAACACCCGTCGTCTTCAACAAAGGCATCAACTCCTTGCACGTAGAAGAAAGCAGGGAGAAGAAAGCCTGAAGCCGGTGCTACCCCTACCGCCTTCGTCAACGAAAACCGACGCTACAACCGTCGTGTTGAAGCCGGTACTACACCCGCCGTCTTCATCAACAAAAGTCGACGCTACAACCGTCGCACGGGGATCGGTGCTACACCCGCCGTCTTCATCAACAAAAGTCGACGCTACAACCGTCGCACGAAGATCGGTGCTACCCCCACCGAAAAGCCAAGCCGACGCCACAACCGTCGAGGAAGTCGGAAGAAGAAAGAAGCCTTGAAGAAGCAACGCCAGTCGTTCGAGAAGAAGATCGAGTCAAAGCTAAAGCCAAAGCCAACGCAAGAAGCCAAAGCAAACGCATCGGTAAAGCCCGCGCTAAAGCAACGCACGTGCCAAAGCCAAGCAACTACGACGGTCACGAGCAAAGCACCGCACGTTCTAGCCGATACGACACGAAGTCCGGAAGAACTAAAGCATCGCAAGTCTCTACCCGCCTACGTTCAAGCGCAAGCGCCAAAGCAAAGCAAACGCCAGAGCCACACCAAAGCTACGCCAAAGCCGAAAGCTAAAGCCAAAGCCGACGCAAAAAGCACGATCGACACCGCGAACCGACGATCAAGGACGCCGAGGTCGAGCAAGGATCGAGGAAGACACGAGGATCGAGGAACGAAGCCCAAAGCCTCCCTAGCCGAGAAAGCGCGAAGCACGGACGGGACAAAATCAACGGCAGAAACTCCTTAGCCTCTCAAAAACCCTCACCCTGTAAAGACCTCTGTCCTGGGCAACCCCTTCAGAGCTCTCGCACGAATACCACGTGGAGACGCGGATCAAAGGGACCCTCCAGAGGATCTCTCCCACAATCTCCTGATCAAAGAAAATTTGTAATCTCGTGTGATCCGCAAAAAAGACGACCCGAATCTTTTTCTGCGACCACAATGCTATGTTGGGATTTTGGGCTCCAAGAATCCTACAATCAGAATCCTATCCAAACGGCTTCCTGTTCTATGTGGCTGACAATAAAATGGACTGCTAGCTTTGATTGGTTCACATTGTCTTCTAAATGCAGTTTTATTTTATTTATTTATTTATTGAGAACCCCTCAGCGTCTCATATGAGGGAGGGTTAAGACAGCCCTCTTACCAGTTATTAATCCGATGCAAGCGAAAATCGATCCGAGATTTCAGGTACCAATCCCCTGAGACTTTACCATCTCACCTAGCTAGCACTTAGCTTAGCTGCAGCTGTTGTTGGATTGTGGTTACAGCTTTGTTGAAAATTGTCTTTTCTGACAACCGATTCATCTTCTAGGATGCCGTTGGGTCTAATCTGTTAAGGGTTGTAGCAAATATATTTGTTTATATATTGGGTTCCACTACGGTACCGAATTGAAATCATACCGAACCATCTCCACCATCCATCTCATTTTCCATGCATCGTACGGTGGGAGCACCATTCTAGGGTAGGGGCCATGAGATGAACCCTAGGTGGATGCCTGAGATCCACCATTGGGCCATAGAATTTTCCTTATTTATATCCCCCTCCTAAATTCCACGCAAAAAAAAAAAAAAAAAATCCCCCCCTAAATGATTTATCTACGAGTTGTGTAGCATCGGGTTCTGTAGCCTCCGATATCGTGATGGTCCCTTGTAGCTGTTTGACATTGGGCCAACATGGGCCCATTTGAAGGGCCTGTTTGAGGCCCAAATCTGCCAAATCGCTAGCTTTTGTTTTGGTGTTTTGGTCTCTTAGTGACCCAAAATTTGGGAGTTCTTTTTTCAAAAATCAATAACCATTTGGGATCCAAAATTTTATTCTATTGGAGGAAAAAACGTACAGCACATGAGATGTGTAACTATCCAATTAGTCTAGGGTTGGCAATGGGTCGTGTCAGATCTGGTTCGTGTTGTGTCCAAAACCCCTAGACCCGACCCGACCCGACCCCATCCGTTTAACTAATTGTGTCTAGACCCTAAACGAGTACCCGACCCGTTTATAAACAGGTAGACCCGTTTACCACATGGGTCTATTCAGTTGACCCAATCCGACTCGACCCGACCTGACCCGATAAGACCAACTGGTACTACAAACTACAGTATCGGATTGCGGGTAGACCAGACCCGTTGATTTTTAAATGGGTCTTCTCGGATCTACCGTGTCTAAACCCTAAATCTGGATCCGTCCCGTTTATTAAATGGGTCTACCATGTCGACCCATTTACGACCCGAACCCGTTTAACCCAAACCCAGACCCGCTAACTTCGTGTCGGGTTTGCCATGTGGGATCCATAATTGTCTGCCCTAATTTAGTCACACATTGCTCAAGGAAAGTGAAGATGGTGGGTATATAAGTAGAGGTCTTGTGAGGACTCATGTCTTTGGACAAGAGGAGGCTATGGTTTGGTATGTGGAACAGCTGTTTTCCTTAATTCTCTTCCAGAAGAGGTTATTATCGTCAATTACTATTTATAATGTAATTTGATGGTCCAGCATTCCGATTGGCATAGAAACAGTCGGACTGATATTTTTTAGTTTCCAAGTCCTTTATTTCACCGGAACAATTACTAGCCGTTATTTTCAAATCATAAAATTCGGAATGGAAATAGATAGTTCCAGAATGATGCCAAACACCCCCTAAGCCTCTCGAGCCGATTCTTCTTGTTATCTTCGATTTGATCCTTCTTCCTAGATTCTGAAACCATTTGGCTACTAACAGTACTAGTTGTTGCTAATGCAAAGGCTAGGAGGGCAGGGCGCAAGACCATGAGCTCAAAGAGGTCCGGAGTTCGAACCGTTGAGGCAGTAGCAGCTACTATTTATCAATTCCATAATCATGCAAACATGACATCAACGGTCAGTATTCGCATGTGAAACAAGGCACAACGGCTTGGATTTCACTCTAAGTTACTTACAAACCAGACCCAACAGCCAACTAAAACAAAAGCCCAACTGATCAAACACCATAGATCTGTTTTCCGCTGTGTCATATTTCTCCCGGTTCAGTTCAACTGCGAACCGCCCATTACATGCTCGGCCGGCGTGTAGGGGGTTACCGTGGACCGGGTGGTGCCCTCTGGCCGGACCGGCGGTTCCGACGCCAGCATTGACGCGGTCCGTCTGTCTTGACCCGCTCGTCGCATCAACATTCAACCCCGTCGCTGGACCGGACACGTGCTCGGTGTGCTCTTGATTCTCCACGTAGACACCCTCCGCCACCTGCTTGTTTGACTCCGCCGCCTCCTCCTGCTGTTCTGCTGACTTTGGCCTTGTCCAAGCCGGACTTAGCTGAGGCGGCGATGGTTGACGCCGCCTCCTTCGCGGCCGCCGCCGTGTTATTACCGGCCTGCATCTTTCGTTGACAGACCTCGAGAACTTTCCCCGCTTTATACACTAGAGGGTTTGCGCCACGTAGTCATAGCTGCGTTAGGACACATGGTGATGTGCACGTGCCAAGCGTTAATCGTGCGGGTTGTTTCCTGCTAGCAGCCTGTTTGGTTCCGTGCAGTTGGAACACCCGTGTCAATACTGCAGCGCGAGATCTATTTGGTTCAATGTAGATGGTGTAGTTCCTTCCAATGCGTGCAGTTGGAACACCCGCGTCAATACCACTTGGCCGATTTTCGATATCACACACTGCGACCCAGCTACAAGGTGGATCTCGAATCGCAAGAAACCAAACAGACTGCAAGGTCTTTACTGCATTGGGTATCGTCGTACCGAATCACTCTACTTTATCAGTTACTAGTGCAAACCCCAGGGATATAGGCCTGGGAGTCACTAAAGGTCCTTCTAGCTAACCATGTATTATGATAAACCCTTGTGTCTGTTGCATTTAGTGTTAGATCTCCCCCTCATTTCCTTTTTTATAAAAAAAATATCATTTTTTTTCTCAATTAATTATTTATTTTGCTAGTTTTAACTCTGAGTATCAATTCGGCAAGTTAGAGTCACAATTCAGCTATAGTGCATGTACAATGATAGCTATAGTAATTTTACTGTAGCAGAGTACTAATTTGGTCGAGAATGAATTTACTGTAGCTACAGTGAAATCACTGTAGCAACCGAATTGTTACTCTGCTGCCCGAATTTATACTCCAAATTGCTACGGTGATTTAGCACTAACAATTCAGTTGAAAGTAATTTACTGTTGCTATAATAAAATCATGTACTATAGCAACCGAATTGATGCTATAAACTACTATAGGAGTCGAATTGATACACCAAATCCAATTGGAACTATACCATAGCGAAGGAATGATATTTTTATCATTTAAGGGGTTCAAAAGTCAGGAGGTTAGGTGTTGATCCATATGATTAACGCACGTGCCGATCATCATTGGTTGTATGGCCTTCCAACCGAACCGTGGTCCGACCATAGATGAATCTTTTGCGACTCCCGGCCCATGTTATGAGAATCAACTGGCTAACAACCAATCGGCCCGGACCCATATCCGGGAGCAGCAAGATCGGGCATTTGCCTCTTCGGAGTGGAAATTGAGCTCCCTGGAGTAGAAGTCAAACACCTCTCCAGTAGGGCTGACAATTTTGGACCCGACACGACCCGACACAAAGTTAGCGGGTCTAGGTCTGGGTTAAATGGGTTCGGGTCGTATACAGGTCGACACGATAGATCCGTTTAATAAACGGGTCGGGTCTGGGTTTAGGCTCTGGACATGGTAGACCCGGGAAGACACGTTTAAAATTCAACGGATCGTGTCGGGTCGGGTCGGATCAGATCTACCTGCAATCCGATACGGTAATATATAGTACCAACGGGTCTATCGGGTCAGGTCCGGTCGAGACGGATTGGGTCGGATCGGGTCAACTGAATAGACCCGTGTGGTAAATGGGTCATACCGGGTCTACCCGTTTATTAGCGGTGCGGGTACGGGTTTAGGATCTTGACACGAATAGTTAAACGGATTGGGTCCGGGTCTAAGGGTTTTGGACACGACACGAACCCGATCCGACACGACCCATTGCCACCCCTACTCCAGAGTCTGCAGTGATCACTGCCCTATACTTATCACTCTCTGGCCGCCCAGGAGAATGAAAAGGACTAGCTTCAAATTTGTGTAACTTTGGGCTGAAAGTCTGGAATTTTAATGAGGTGGTCAAGAAGGCTTGGAACAATTACGGGCAATCTTATGGTACAGAGGGGGCTATGTGCAAGACAAACAGAGTCAAAGCTGAGTTGATGAAATGGCATAACAAGAAATACAAGAACCCCTGGTTGTATCTCATCTTTTTTCGAAGAGATGCTATGTAAGGTCTCTACTGAAAATCTTAATGAATGCACCACCACTCCATAGATATCCCCTTCTTTCTACTCGGACCCACTGGCTCTGGGCAACCGGTTGGGATTGGTACCCAGTGTCGAGGTAGAAAGTGGATGATACATATGGAGGGGTTGGTTTCTTTTTGCAAAAAAAAAAAAGAAATATAAGAACCTCCCGAACCTCATTACAACTAACCGTGAAATTCTTGGTCGCATCCAAAGTCGGCCTCCTACTGAGGAGAACCTCCGTTTGGAGAAGGAGTACCAGATCAAGATTGAGGATCTCCTCTCCAATGAAGAGACTTTTTGGAAACAATGCTTCAAGGCCTACTGGATTCGACATAGGGACCGGAATACTAAATTTTTCCATATGGCTTCCATAAATCAAAAACGGAAAAACACTATATCGTCACTTAAAATCCCTGTCGGACAGTGGATCACGGACAAGGAGGCGATCGGGGACTGTATTGTTAACTATTTCTCTGGGATTTTTACTTGCTCCTCCCCTCCCCACTGCAACCTGTTGGATTTCGCTATACCTCATTTGATCCATGGGGACGAGGCAACCTCTATGTGCACTATTCCATCTCGTGAAGAGGTGGAGGTTGTCCTATTCAGTATGGATGCTATGAAGAGCCCGGGTCCAAATGGACTTACTATTATAGCTCGTGTGTCATGAGCATGGATTTTCTATATTAACATTAATAAAGATGACTCTAGTTATTGCTTTAATTAAAATACTACTTTGGTATATATTAATTTATATATAATAAAGGATCCTAGAAAATACAGTAGGCCACTGAGGTGTATGGTGGGTCCATGCTTGGGAGATCCAGTGGATCGGTTATGTGTAGACCTAGAATTGAGTTCATAGCTTTGGTGATGTTGGTCGCTTCACCAGGAATAAGTTGTTGACAAGTAGAGGATGTGCTGAAGTCTCCACCACAGAAACGTTGGATTTTTATTCATCTGACCAAGCACGATGATCGTGTTGGACAAGAACTAAGATGGTGCATAGATCAATGATTCAAACACTGATGCATAAATCGTCTTACTATTATAGATAATTTGTCCTTAACCCTATGGGACCATGTACACTGAGCCAACCAGTTGTGTGGTGCTTTGATGTGTCAATGTGTGTAGAAATACCTTAATCCAATATCACGGTACGTTGGGTTCTCGGCTGGCGCTAGAGTGGCATGCAACCTCTATAGGTTATCCGACATCCAGAGATGGATGAGTGTGCACGTTTTGATAAGTCAATCCGTCTACACAATTAATCTAGGCCTGGTGGTTGTCAGTATGATTGACGATATTTCGGATGCTAGGCATAGCACCGGAAGGTGTGTGGTGTTATAGATGAGAAGTCATCAAATCCTAGTTATAGGATCGATCGGGATCTGATGGTACTCCCCACTCGCGTCATACTTTGGGTGGCTATATGGGTTAATTAGATTAGGGCTGACTTAACAGAACTTTCGGTGTGTCACCGGAACAGTTAATCAGGGATCCGGTTGGAGCTAGAGATCTTGAACCTTGAAGATTCCACCTTATCATTGTGTATAGGAACTATTCTCTGACACAGTTAGATATGTTAGATGCGAAGTAGCACGATGGAGCGCAAGCACAAAGCCTAAGAACCTAATTCACATGTGTTAAGGGGGCCATAGAGGTATTTTGATAAATACTAAAATATGGTCCATAACATATTAAATATCGATCTTAAAGTAAGTGGAATAATTCTAGGAGCTCATAGGCGCTGATGGAACTCGATTCCGACAAGCATACCACACTCTATCTCTCTATCAGCGGTATCCCTACATAAAGGCATTTTCGTGCAAAGTGTCAAGGGATAGAGGAAACCCTAAATCGACTTGCCATATCCCTCCTTCCTTATTTCTATCCTATAGGGGCCAGTCCTAGCTTGCTTGTGCAAGTAGAGGACATGACCTATAAGTAAATAGGGGAGGAGAGAGGCCGGCCCAAGCTCTCCCCTCTTTTGTGAAACCCGACCCCCTTCTTCTCTCTCCCTCTTTGTGGTTTCGGCCAATAAAGAAAGAGGAAGAAGAAAGAGGAAGGAGAGAGAAGGAAGAAGAAGAGAGAAATATTAGAAGAGGTCTTTGAGGCATATCATCTTCTTCACTACATGTCATCCTCCGTCAACGCGTCGTCCTTGCACTCAGAGATAGGACACCGTGAGTTTTTTCCTTCGCAAAGAATAAGGTGCTATCCGACAGTTTCCCTCTAAGTTTGCGTGTGATTCATCATTAGTAATTACTCGGTTCTTCTCGGATAAAGATCCGGAAGGTATAATGATTCAAAACACTTAACCAGATGCATGCATATAGATCATTCATAGATCGTAGTGTGCCCTAGGGTGTCCGCACATATGCTACGTTCATAGATTCACATATGGATTATTTTATGGAATAATTGTAATGAAACCTACACTATGAGATCCTCGGATTTATCTTTTACTTCCGCTGCGACTTTGATAAAAGAATTTAATTTCAATAATTGATTTCAGAGCATGCTTCGATGTATGTTTCATGCATGAATTCATGAAAACATTATGTGGATATATGATTGCATATGTTTTTATCGGGGTTTAGCGTAGATCATGCATATGGATTGTGCTATGTATCATCCTTTTGCAGGTACCGCGCTAAAATAATAATATGTGATTGCATGCCTTCGAGGGGCGAATCTCGGATTTATTTTATGTATTGATTATTATTGTGCTTGTGGATTTTAAGGCTTTAGATGGGAGAGGATGGAGGTTAACCATTATGTTGGAATTAAATCCTTTTATCATAGTCGCAGCGGAAGTAAAAGATAAATCCGAGGATCTCATGGTGTATGTTTTATCATATGATTTATTCTTTAAATAATCTACACGTGATTCTATGAACCTAGTATATGTGTGGACACCTGAGAGACATACTACGATCTTCGAAGGATCTACATGCATGCATATATTTAAGTGTTTAGAATCATTATACCTTCCGGATCTCTATCCGAAAAGAACTGGGAAATCGTTGGTGACGATCCACACGTAAACCGAGAGGGATGTTGTCGGATACCACCTTATCCTTTGTGAAGGAAGGAACCCATGACGTCATATCTCTAAGTGCAAGGATAATGCGTTGACGAAGGATGACACATAGCGAAGAAGATGACGCACCTCAAAGACCTTCTATTCTCTTTCTCTCTTCTTCTTCCTTCTACTTTTCTTTCTTCTTTCTTCCTCTTTCTTCTTTCTCCTTTATCTTGGCTAAAACCACAAAAGGGAGAGAGAGAGAGAGGGGGGGGGGGGGGGGGTCGGATTTCTCAAAAGAAAGGGAGAGACATTAGAGTTTTTTCCTCCCCCACGCCTTGTGCCTTTATAGATCGGTCACCAAGTGGCTTGCGCTAACGCAAACCACTTATGGTCGGCCCTATGATGGCCATAAGAGAGGGTGGGGGGGAGGATTTCTCCAAGGGCATAAGGCCATGGGTTAGGGTTTTTCTTATCTCCATTACACCTTGGACTAAAACGCCCTTTATCGAGATACCTCTAATAGAGAGATAGAGTGAGTTACGCTAGTCGAAATCGAGTTCCGTTAGCGCCTATGAGCTCCTAGAATTATTCTACTCATTTTAAAACCTATATTCAATATGTTCTGAGCTATATTTTAGTATTATCAAAATACCCCTATGACCCCTTAATACATATGAATTAGGTTCGTAGGCTTTGGGCTTGCGCTTCATCATTTTTCTCTAAGGGTCTCCCTGACTTGCAAGTGGGGGCTAAGGAGCAGACAATCACCTAAGTCAAACGGATCCCACCAGGTCACAAATGACTGAAGATCAATTTTGTGACCTGGTGGGATCCGTTTGACTTAGGTGATTGTCTGCTCCTTAGCCCCCACTTGCAAGTCAGGGAGACCCTTATACATAGAGTGAGTTACACTCCTCTACTTTTTTCTCTAAGGAGACCCTTAACACTTGCTTATATGAAAAAAAAAATGCAAATGCGGAGCTCTTGAGCAATGATGACTTGAATACTGAGTCTGGTTTCCACTTGTGGAAGTCCTTGTGGAAGTGCTATGCCCAACCTTGGGCGCTGACTTTTGTTTGGAAGGCTATTCTTGGGTGCATTCCCACCAAATCATTGCTCAATCACAGAAAAATGGACCTAATACCACTATGTTCTAAATGCGCCACAGTTGCGGAGGATTTGAATCATGCCTTATTCATATGCCCAAAGGTTAAACCATTCTGGAAAACGTTATCGTCCCAAGGCATACATTTGGGCATCATCAGATCCATGAGAGATTGGTGCATTTCTTGGGATCACTCCAATAGCCAATATACTTCCTTCGCCCCCACTAGGAGTATCTTGGTGGCTGCTCTTTTGTATATTTGGAAAGACTGTAGAAACATGAAATTCTTTGAGGGAAGAAGCCCAAAACATCACATCTCTGTGAAAATGTGTCTATCCAAATTACATGAATTGCTATTGGCTAATGTGTGGCTCCCTGACTTGCAAGTGGGGGCTAAGGAGCAGACAATCACCTAAGTCAAACGGATCCCACCAGGTCACAAATGACTGAAGATCAATTTTGATGGCAGAGTCAACAAGAAAAAGGGATTGCTGGATTGAGCTAGATCATCGATCCGAAATCATTCGGGGGCCATCCTTGAAGCCGGTGCCAACCCTATATGGTCGGACTCAGTTATTGACGTAGTGAGGGGGCTGTGGGAAGGGATCCGCGTTTTTCACGAGAGATTTTCTAATTTCCACCTTTGGATCGAAGTCGACTCTTCTACGGTCATTGGTTGGATCACATGCAGAGATCGTGACCACACCCTCATTAGTGACATTATGATGAGGATTGTGGACCATACCACTATTAAGGTGTCCCACATCGACTGGGAAGGCAATCGTGCGGTAGACATGCTTGCAACCATGGCCCAAGCTAGCCAAACATGATCCTGTGCGACTTTCGTGGGTACTATCCTACCCAGCTCATAGAGTTCAACAACTGGGATAATAGCCTGTGTTTTTCCTCACGCCATTCATTGCTAGATTGTAATTGTACTCCTTACCAAATAAAATAAAATAAAATAAAAGGGGAATGTAATTAGAAACTTGAACTTATCATGCTTTATTATAATTCTGATATTTGTTGCACCTTTATTGAAGTGAACTATTTTTTTACAAAAACGTGATCTTAATCGATGTAAGAAGGTATTCTAAGAAGGGAATTTTTTTTTTTGAGAACCACTCAGCTTCTCATCCGAGGGAGGGTTAGGGCAGCCCTCTACCGGTTATTAATTCGATGCAAGAGGGAATTGATCCCAGGTCTCGCATACCAACCCCCCGAGACTTTATCAACTCATATAACTGGCATTTACTCTATAGAATATCTCAGTGTCTCATCTAAGGTAGGGTTAGGCCAGGCAACCCCCTTCAAGTTATTAATTCGGTGCAAGCGAGAATTGATCCCAGATCTCAGATACCAACCCCCCTACGTTACCTACTCACCTAGCTGGCATTTGCAAGAAGAGAAATAACTATCGTTTTGTTCGTAGAATACACCCTTGGAATCCTATTCCTATTCACTGCCATTATATTCCAGGAATCAGAATAAGATCGTGCAAGGAAAAGGCCAAGGGGGATTGTGGATCAAATATGTTGGGTTTGGCAGCCCATGAATTCAGCTCAACTGTGACCCAGCCTGTTAGGGTACCTTGGAGTGCAAGCAAGGGGTTTCTTAGAGGTGAGGGAACCCACCTCCATAAGAGGGCTAGGGACCACACCTCAAGGACTAGGAGGGGCGTTTGATTGAGACCCTGTGAGAGGCGCCTTAGAGAAGAGGAGGTTGGTCGTCATCGGAGGAGAAGGTAGGTGCAGCATCCCTTGGCGATTGGCGTGGTACGTCGATGGACACCAAGGCCTGGGATTTCACCCACGATTTTCCAGTGGAGCGGCGAAGGCCAGAGGATCCAACCCTACTGGCACAGGAGGACGGTGACACGGCGAAGCCCCAAAAGGGGGGTTGGACGGTCGGGACCAGTTAGGCGGTGCCAGGGCAAAATCTGTCGCAGAGGGTCTCGGACCCGTGCTGGAATTGCATAGGCACCCGGGTGCCGACTGTTGGGCGCCTTGACAAACTTTAAACAAGTGGGACTTGGGAGGGTTGCTATCTTGGCTCCCCCCGACGGATGATTTATGTTGGTGATAAAGTGGCTTTTGAGCAGGGCTTGTGTTGTCTTCTCGAAGGCCGGTTCGACGACACCGACAATTAGATCTATGAAAAAATGCTCTAGTTGGGGGACTTGCGTTTAGTAAACCTACGGGCTGGTCCGAGATCGATGGATCGTAGCGGAGGATTTCCGAGTTGAGAGGCTTGTGTCAATCTCTTTGAGGGCTAGTTTGTGTATCGCGATGACATTGTCTTGTGGGAGTGCTAGATCGAAGTGGAACACCTCGATGGGGTACGAAGCCATCGGCGATCAATGACTTGTCCAGGCACCGACGAGTTAGCCTGATGGAGAAGCCAACGGATGGCGAAAGGAGGCACTAGCGGGTGTCTGTAACGGCGAACTTGATCGCTGGTATACATGTTGTGTTGCAAGGGTGCCGATGGAGTGTAGAGGTGTTGTTAGACGACGGGTGATAGCTTAAGCACTGGCTACTAATGTTTCGGCGGGCTGCTAATGCTGCGGCAAGGGAGGCATCGACGGGTGTTGGACTAGAGCTTGGAGGTGTTGCAAAGATCTACTGATTAGAGCATCTGGATGTGTTGTATGGTCTCCAAAAAATTATATCCATGGTGTAGCCAACATTCCACGGACGAATTACGTTAATATGTAAATGGCATGACTTATAACTTCACTGGTCATTGATTATCCCGCAACGTAATACTGGATTATATGAGCAAAGGGTAAGATGGTGCAATCTTTTAACATCCGATTCCCTTCTTAAATTCCATAAATCCATAATAGGGTTACCTACGATATCCTTTTTCTCACTCAAATCTGTGAACCAAACCTTAATATCCTCGCAACCAAACCTTAACTACCAAAATAGGGGGTTGTGAATTTTTTCCTCTGTCTTGAGTTTTCCTCTCTCGTTCCCCCTCCTCCCCATCCCTACCCCCGCCCACTTTATACCTGGATTTTTCTTGGATCCCAGTGCTTCTGAGTCCATCCCCCCCTCGAAGAAGCCTCCTTTTCTAATGGAGGACGAGATTGAAGATCTGCTCACATCGTTAGGGCAAACCTCAGTCCATGAGGGGAACCCACTACTTGAAGATGATCTCCTTGGGGCTATCAAATGGAAGTCTTCCGTAGTTGGGAAAGTCCTTGTCGATGATCAACCTTTCCGTTTCTTCTCCTTGAAAACTACATTGTTGCAAGCCTGTAAATCCTTTGGGATTGTAGATGTTTTCTCGTATCGAGAACCGTTTTTTATTGTTGAGATGGTGTCCCCGGAGGCGGTAGACAGGATTCTTAGAGGCCGCCCCTGGTTTTACAACCGTGACCTTCTCCTCTTACAGAAAGGATCACCCCACCTCAAGCCTTCAGAATATGAGTTCAAAACCTTTGATATCTGGGTCCAGATTCATGATGTTCCTCTCAATTGTTTATCTATTCAAAGTGTTACGAATATGGTTCATGGGCTTGGCACTCTGAAACCTATTGATCCAATCCTAGCAAAGCGATGGCGTGAATTTGCGCGGGTGAAGTTGACACTCCCGGTAGATTTCGACATCAAAGACAAGGTTAGATCTTCTCTTCCCCGTGAAAAAAAAACTTATGGCCAGCTTGAAATATAAGCGTCTTCCCCGATTTTGTGTGATCTGTGGAAAATTGGGGCATGAAGCCCCATCATGTCCACTCAAGGAGAAGGGACTTAAGGCTATAGACTCTGCAATCTCAGAGGAGACACGAGCCAGAATTACTGAGAAATTAGTACCCAGACTCTCGGAAGATGTCCGAACGTCACCATATAGATCTATCCGCAAATCCTTTTTCAATGGCAATGGTTGCTCTGGTGATGAGTTGGAAGCCGATGCTAGCTGAGATGGTGGGGTGGTTGAGAACCCTAGTGGCCATGGTCATCCTAGGAGAAGGGATGATGACGTGGATGACAGTTTTGGTAAGAATTCAATCTCGTGTCAAAATGGCAATAGTAGCCGTGGATCCCGGGGCCGTTCAGATGTGGTAGTTAATCCTCATAATCTCTCCACCATCAACATTCTACGTAATGACTTTGGAAATAAAGATCGTGGGGATCTCATGCATGATAACACCGAAGATGCTGGCAAGGAGCGTGCGATTTCTGACATTCCGGTTTCCCCTCTTAGACCATCAGATACCACACCTCTTGATGACATTGATGTACAGCCAGCTAGGGGTCCGATCGAGATTGATGGACCAATTGTTGTACAACCTACGGGCTCGACCGCATCTTATGCTGACCATATGGAAAACTTTTCTAATCCCGGCCGGATAGTGGATTCTCTCACCGATCGCATGATGGTGGAATCCATTCCCCAGCCATCAAATCCACTTGAACATAATTTGAGACCACATTTATCACTAATATCGCACTCCCTCCATCTGTGGGCATGCAAAATCTACTACAGTGGATGGAAACTTTGCCGGGATCTCTCAATTCTCCTCTGATAGGTGGAAAGCGGAGGAGAAAGATCATTCTTCGACCCTTTTCAAAAACCCAGGTTGATATGCCTGCTGTCTCTCTGGTATTCTCACTGGGCAAACAGAATAGATCCCGGGGGGAGGTTGGCTACTACCTGGAAAGCCCCCCACTTGGCGCTAAGCGGACCAAAGTTGATGAATCTAATGATCAATATATGGTGGTAGATGAAGTCCCCTCTGATATGTATGAACCAACCTCTGCTATTTCTATTTTCACGGTGGTAACCGATGAGTTCTGTAACGCCCCGATATTTTACGGATTAATTCAACCCGTATAATACTGGGGTGTTAGGAAGAAAACTTGATATAAATAAATTCCATCAAATATGGAAAATACTGAGCCATTATATTAAAACATCATTGTTTGATACAATTTATTGAACATGAAAGCCTATGCTAAGACTTTTCATATTGACACATCATATTCCAGCTCCGTCGTCATCATAGAAAGGAGTGTAGAGTGGGTCTTCAACTCCTTCTAGGTCGCATCCCGATCGCTCCTCATCTTCTCCGGTTACTGCAGGGTTGGTCTCTGTAGGGTGCACATCATCTGTAGGGGGGTGAGTTCTATCCACTGACTCACCAATGACTCAGTTTTGCTCATGCTAAATAATATGTATTGAAAGCAGTAAACATGACTACGAAAAGTAAATAATTAAAACATTAATCACCCGATTCCCTTTTTGGCTCTTCCGGCCAGGGTAGGAATCTCAATCCTTACCCGGGTACTTTTAGTCCGCAACAAGGCTAGCCCCACACCCAGGATTATCTTTTTGGCCCGCAGCCAGGGACAGCCCCACACCCAGGATTATCTTTTTGGCCCGCAGCCAGGGACAGCCCCACACCCGGGATTTATCTTTTAGGCTCGCAAGCCAGGGACAACCCCACACCCAGGATTTATCTTTTAGGCTCTCAAGCCAGGGACAGCCCCACACCTAGGTACTTTTTGGCCTCAGCCAGGGCTAGCCCCACACCCCAATAAGTGATTACGTATTTCAAAATTTACCATTCCATATCAAATTACCGACATTCTATAGCATATAATTAGCATGAATAAACTGAGTTTATATCCCCTACCTGAACCGTTGCAAACTCTTACTCCTGATAAGGAAGCTTTAGTACGCTCAAAACCTGAAAATATGTTACTAATAATCGGTTAGTTTTTATCTTAATTTTTCCAGGATTTTTCCAATATTTTCCGATATGAACTAATGGGTTTTCTTCTTTAGGGGCATTTTGGTCAATTCCAAAATATTTTAAATTTATATTCATTTTGTAGAACTTTTTATTAGGAACTCGTGGCCGCAGACAGAACTCAATTCCGATTTAGAATGAAAAGGTTATGACCATTTTACCCTAGGGGTAAAATGGTAATTTTACTTTTTAATTGTCGGTTATGGTATTTTATGATCTAAGTAGGTGTATTTTGTCATTACGAATCCAACGTCACTGACGGAACTCAATTCCGAGTCCGTATGGATAAGATAAGGTCAATATAGTTTACATAGATAATCTATATATTTAATTATAGGTAATTTATAAACATAAGATGTAAATGGATCTATTGGTTAGCCTAAAGGTCTTTAGAATAGGTTTAGAAGAGGTTGTGGGTTCTAATTCAAGGGTGGCCTTTTTGCATCAGCAAATTATAAATAGATTTAAAAATCCGAACGGGTTAACGGGTTTAAATTACATACCCGACCCAACAACCCGGGTGGTGTGAGGCGGCGGTGGCGGCTGGTATATAGGCCCCCCGAGAATACGAAGAGTCTCGGGGGCTTTATTGCAAATCTGCCGTTTCGTATTCTGGCCGTCCGATTTGGAAACGAACGGTCACAGATGACGATTGGTATTCCATGTGTCGTTTCGTATTCTGGCCGTTCGATTGTGATCAAACGGTCAGATGACGCTTGGCATTCCTAGTTATAGAATAACAATTATGTTTACTATATTTCAACAGAAAAATCTTAAGGGATTTTTGGTTAGAGGAAATGGTTTTAAGAATTTAATAAAAGGTATTGAGTTCGAATCCTTCTATTGGCTATTTATGTTTTCATATGTATATAGCATTTTTCTTTTAATTTTTTTTAATGTTTTAAATGAGTTCAAAACGAAAAAGTTTATATATGGTTTTTAATCGTTTCGACGAGACGGACGCAATGACGCTGTTCGATTTTTATTTTAAATTTTGTATCAAAATTTCTTATAATGACTTTTTAAAATATTATTTTATTTTGGGTTATTACAAGTTCGGGTTGCCACTGGACAAATGAGGATTATCTCCTGGAATTGCAGGGGGATGGGGAGCCCCACTGCAATTTCTAATCTCAAGAATCTCCTCAGTAGTTGTTTTGCAGATATTTTATTTTTATCAGAAACTAAAAGCTCTAGTACTCGTATGGATGTGGTATGTCAACTGTTTGGCATGGATCACAATGTTGCTGTCTCATCCTCGTCTCCGTGGAGAAGGGGACTTGCTCTTATGTGGAAGGCATCTTTTGATCTAACTATACTATCGGCATCTCAAAATCTCATTACAGCTCGGGTTAAAAATGCTAGCTCTTCTTGGATTATGGCTTGTATATATGGCAACCCTCACAGAAGTCAAAGGGCAGCAGTTTGGGAGACGATTTTTTTCTCAGCTTTCATCATTTAGTGAACCTATATGTTGCTTTGGGGATTTCAATGATGTTTTAAATACTACTGACAAGTGGGGGGGGGGGGGGGGGGGTAATGATTTAGTTGCTTCTCAAACTCAACGTCTACGATATTTTGTCAATCATCTGGGACTGATAGACCTTGGTTTCAAGGGCCCTGCATTTACTTGGTCCAACAACCAATCTTCTCGCACTCATGTTAGAGAGCGGTTGGATCGGGTGTTTGCTTCTCCGGAGTGGAAACTACTTTTCCCTAGGGCTGCAGTCAAGCACCTTCCTCGAGTCTGTAGTGACCACTGCCCGATTCTTATTACTCTTTTGGCTCCTCGCAGGAAAAAAAGAACCTTCTTCAAATTTGAACAGTTTTGGACTGAGAGCCCTGATTTTAAGAAGGTGGTGGCTAATGCTTGGAATATCTCAGGACGGGCTTCTGATCTCTCTACTGTTATACATAAAACAAATATTATCAAAAGTGAATTATTGAAGTGGCATGGTAAAAATTTCAAAAATCTCCCAAATCTCATTACAGCCACTCGGGATATTTTGGGTCAGATCCAAAGCCGTCAGCCTAGTGAGGAGAACATCCGTATGGAAAAGGAATACCAGACAAAAATTGAAGACCTTCTGTTGAAAGAAGATTTTTTTTGGAAACAATGCTCTAAAGCCCATTGGATCAGACATGGTGATCGAAATACCCAATTCTTCCACATGGCAACTTTGAACCGCAAGAGGAAGAACACTATTTCTTCGATTAAAAATTCTGAGGGCCGCTGGATTACAGAAAAGGAGGCCATTGGGGATTGCTTTACCCATTATTTCTCCGATCTTTTTTCTACCTCCTCTCCACCCCATTGCAATCCCGCTGACTTTGCAATTACTCCTCTATTGACAAGGGAAGAGACTTCTTTCATGTGCACTATTCCTACCAAGGAGGAGGTGGAATTGGTTATTCGAGATATGGATGCTATGAAAAGCCCGGGTCCGGATGGACTAAATGCGGGTTTTTATAAAAGTTGTTGGAACACTATCGGTGATGAGGTAGTCTCCTCTATTCAGAATTTCTTTCGAGGTTCACCTATGCCTCATGCTTTCAATCATACTTTAATCACGCTCATTCCGAAGAAAGATGTTACTGAAACCCCAGCTGATTTCAGACCTATAAGCTTGTGTAATGTTTATTATAAAATTATCTCGAAGATTCTAGCCATCAGAATCAAACCATGGCTCAAGAGGTGTATTTCTCCTCAACAAAGCGCCTTTGTCCAAGGACGCAATATTATTGACAATGCAGTTCTGGCCCAAGAGGTTCTTAATACAATGAATCATACCTCAGGTCATCGGGGTTATATGGCCATTAAATTGGATCTTGCCAAGGCTTATGACAGACTGGAATGGAGCTTTTTTATTTCTATTATGAACGGCTTGGGTTTTCCAAATCAATTCCTGGATTGGGTTTATTGTTGCATCTCGTCTCCGACCTTCTCTGTGATTATTAATGGAGAGCAGAATGGATTTATTGTCCCTACACGGGGTATTCGACAGGGCTGTCTTCTATCACCATATATATTCTTATTTTGCACAGAATTTCTCTTTCGACTTCTTGCTAATATCCAATGCCAGGGCAAACTCCATGGCATCCGCCTTGGGCATGGAGGAGAAACTATTACCCATCTTCTTTATGCAGATGACTTATTCATCTTTGGCTAAGCCAAATTGGAGGAAGTAGATGCAATTCGTGAAGTGTTGAGAACCTTTTCGTTATATTCAGGTCAGGCGGTGAACTTTCAAAAATCAAACATGTTATTTAGTAATAATATTCACCGTAATGCTCGGAACTCTCTTGCAAGACTCATGCAGGTCAAAGAAATGGGTAGATCCGAAAAGTATCTGGGTAGCCCATTGTTTATTAGTAGATCTCGGGCTACCTCATATAGTTTCATCCATGACAGAGTTCAATCAAAGCTCAAAGGCTGGAAATCCAAGATGCTATCACATGCGGGGAGAACAACATTGATTAAATCATCCTTATCATCTATTCCTCCTTATTTTATGGCAACAACCCTACTGCCCAAACGCCTTATAAAGCTCCTCAATGCTACAGTCCGTGATTTTTGGTGGGGTTACACCGATAATAACCGACATATTTATTCGAAAGCTTGGAAGATTTTTCTATTACCCAAGGAAGAGGGTGGTCTTGGCATCCGGGATTTTGAGGCCATGAATATGACGTTCATCATGAAATTGGCTTGGAGATTTCTAAAAGACAATAATAGTTGGTGGGCTACAGTTTTGGAGAAAAAATATCTTCGAGGAACATATTTTTTGGGTCATAAGGCCCAACCGTATCACTCCTCTATTTGGGTGGATCTTTTAAAGAGCCATGAGGTTCTTAGAGAAGGATGTTGTTGGTTCGTGCGTGACGGGTCGAAAACCAAAGCCTTCATTGACCCTTGGTTGTCGACCCTACAAGGTTTTCGCATTATCTTATCGCAAGACCAAACAAATCTCATTGTTGATGGCCAACGAGTCAGGGATCTTAGAGTGGCTGATTTGTTTGACCAATCTCAAAGGCTATGGAAATGGGATCTGCTCCACAATATTGGAGTGAATTTTGAATCTTGTGATGCCATTAACAAAATTTTACCGGAGCCAGTGGGTGAACAAGATTGCTTGGGATGGACTTGGGCTACATCTGGGCAATATTCTGTTGGGTCGGGTTATCGGCAAGCGCTAAAGCGAACCTTGAGTTCCTCTGCTCACCAAATTAATACACATCGAAATCTCTATGATTGGAAAAAGATTTGGAAGATTAAAGATATTATGCCGCGGGTCCAAATCTTTTTATAGAGATTACTGGCGCTTAGTCTCCCACTCCGAGCAAGGTTAGCATCCTTTCTGCCTCATCTATCCTCTACCTGTATTTTTTGTAACCTCAATGTGGAAGATGAGTGTCATCTATTTTTCAACTGTGTCTTATCCCGGAGAGTTTGGGCTTTGGCTGGGTTCCTTTGGCCAGAGGGCAGTATGACTGATCATCTTACCGCCAATATGAATATTTTATGGAAGTCCTCCTCGTCGACTCGCGATAATTTAAAGATTGGTGATTATATTCTATAGAGTATTTGGAAAGAACGAAACAATGCCATATTTGAGGGTATTGCACCTAGCTCTAAACATAAACTATTCATAACCAGAAATTTATCAAATGATTTTGTTACTACACCATCGTTGGAAAATAGAACAAGGACAGAGGATAGCACCAAACCGACATGGAAGCGACCTCCGGAAGGCTCTCTCAAGATTAATGTGGACGCCTCAGTTGGTGGAAATAATACAGCATGTGGCTTTATCATCAGAGATTTCTTAGGCCACCCAATCTGGTTTGCTGGTAAAATTCTCCCTGCTTGCTCGTCGATGGAAGCGGAGGCTTTGGCAATGGTAGAAGGTATTAAGCTTTACTTACAGCTCAGAATCAACAACGTAGTATTGGAAGAAGACAACCTTTCAGTGATTACGCTTTTGTTGGAGAAGGACACCCCTCCTCCCTGAAAGATCCATAACTCAATTATGGAATACAGGAGACTCTCATAGCTGTTTGCATTTTGCGATTACTCCCATGTGACTAGGGAATGCAACCAGGCGACCCATGTGCTTGCCTCTCACGCGCTTCATTGTAATCTTAATTTTTCTCTTTGTCCATCCCGTGGTTGTATCTCACCTCTTTTTGAAGAGGTGCTATGTAATGACTCTAATGAAGATCTTAATGAATGCTCCACCACTCTATAGATATTCCTTTCTTTCTACTCGGATCTACTGGCTCTGGGCAACCCGTTGGGATTGGTACCCAGTGTCGGAGTAGAAAGTGGATGATACATATGGAGGGATTGATTTATTTTTGCAAAAAAAAAAAAAAAACCTTAACTACCCATAAAGGTTCAAAAAATATCTTTGCTAATCTTTATCGGAAAGAATTCAAATTTTATTTATTTATTTTTTTACAGGATTTTATTATTATTTTTTTGATATTGCTTACAAGTTACAACCTAATTCAAACCGTACCTTTACAAACGACAAAGTTCCGAAGATATTTATTTATTTATTTCATCTTAATTCAATTTTTTTTGTTTTTTAATCAGCTTTCCTAATTCAAACTTAACCTACACAAAACGCCAAAGTTCCAATGATATTTTCGCCACAGCCAATCCCTCCCGTCGACGGGCTCCGCCTTGTTCCGGATCCGGATCCGGATCTCTATTCCTGGGTGCCTCTACTCCCCTCTATTCGCTGCTCCCATCCGCGGGATCGGGATTCAACCGTGCAGATCAACTTTCACCTTGGTTCCGTACGTACGTTAGTATGTACTGGTACATCTTCAAAGTCAAAGTATTCAATCTGCACCGTTGAATCCCGATCCCGCGGATGGGATCTGCGAATAGAGGGGACCCGGAATATAGACGATCCGGATCCGTAGGATCCAACGGCCCGGACCCATCCCGGCCTCCGCCGTCCCTTTCCTTTGCTGGTAACTAGTCAGCATCTCCAATCATAGTGGACCACGTGTCCTTTCAAGAGATTCCGAGGCAAGGGGGACTCTAGGTGGGGCCCAGAGGCTCCCCTGCCCCCTCGGGAGTCGGGAGTCGGGAGTACGGAACGAAGGAAAAAAATTTAAATACGGCTCTCCTTCGGACGGCCGAGAGAGAGAGAGGAGGAGGCGGAGGAGGAGGAGGAGGAGAGAGAGAGAGAGAGAGAGAGAGATTATATAATTTTCTCTCTCTTCTCTCTGGTTCAGGCACAGAAATCGGCGATTTCCTTCTCCTAGGTACGGCGATTCTTATTTTCCCCATTTATCAGCAATTATTTTGATTTGTAGATGCGGTTGTGTTGATCGGAGGCCGTCCATATTTCCGTCGATCTCATTCCTTTTCTATTCCGGTTTGATCTTGTACTCCCTCCTTCATCTGGTCCGATCATTATTAGGATTCCGGCCGCCGCCTCCGCCGCCGCCGCATTGTTCGATCAAGCCAATGGTTTTTACCGATTTCTATGAACAAAATGACGTGTCGCGATCACAGCCGTCCGTTGGGCGGATCGTGAACCCCGTCAGACTTCATAATCTCCACCGTTATCGTGAGAAGTATAAACCAGATTTTTTAAAAAATACGTGGGAGAATAAAAAAAAATCATGTTTGATGTTGACCGTCCATACCACATTGCCCCACCGTACCTTCGTTCGGTGTATGGGGATCTGATTCGGACCAATTAGAGGTCCAATGCCGATGCGGTGGGGACGGCATCACAGCCGTCACGGTGGAGACTGCGGTCCGTGTTGAGTGTTTTGACCTGGGTGCATGCCATCTTATGGGTGCCGTAAACGGCTGTGATCCCGTCCCTGCCACGTACCGACTGTCCTTTTAGCCAGCCTGATAGACTACGTTTACCTACGGCCCAATCATCCCAATCATCGTGTTCCACATCCTCCATTAAAATAGGAATAAGTACTTCGGGCAGCCGATGTAGGCTACGGTTGTGGCTAGGCCTGTCAAAGGATAGGGTTAGAGCAGAGTTGGGATCAAATCGAACCCGAGCCTTTAGACTTTTGGCATTATGTTTTCCTGGCCCGATCCTCATCTTAGAGGGCTTATGAAAACTGGGCCCTTCCTGGCCCTTAGTGGGTAGGGCTTTGGAGGACCGAGCTGGACAGAATACCCTCTCCAAAGGGCTAGATTGACAGACCTAGTTGTAGCCTTTTAATGGAAGACGTGACACATAGCTATTGGGTCGTAAGCTGTTGTAGCAAATCAATCGGGTAGCAAAAATACAACTCGCTCACGGCTATCCTTTTGCCTAAGGTTTTAATAGTGATTTTCATATCGGTTTCAGCTAGTAATAAAAAATATCGGATTTTGATTATTTTCAATGAAAAATTAATTTTTTTAAGGAAAGATTTTGTTAAAATTTTATTAGATTTCGATTAAATTTCGATCAATTCCGGCTCAAATGTTAGTAAAATAGTCTATTATAAAAAAATTAAAATTAAAAAAATATAATATCTTACCCATAAAGATGAATTTTGTTGTAAAAAAAATTAAATTTTTTAATAATATTATCTAAAAAAAACAGAATGTCGAATTTTGAGATATTTTGTTTTTCATTATGCCGATCGATATTTCGTTATGTCAGATGAAAAATTTATATCATTAAAATTCGATTAATTTGTACATACTCTTAAAAAACATTATTTCGATGATTTCATCGGAAATTGCTGTGTGAAATTCACCGGGCTGTGTCAATCGCCAAGTCTGGTTGGTTGAGAAAGTTGGCAAAACAGATTGGCTTGGCGCATTGGCGTCATTTTCCGTGAATTTAATTGACTCCCGGATTGATGACAGACAGCGAAGGAGCGGGCGCAAATTTTTTACAGAAAGAGACGGCGTGGAACTTTGACCTTTGGCGGCAGACGTAACGGCGAATCGGCTGTAACGTCGGCCTCGGGCCCATCAGCCATCCCTTTGTGCGATGCCGATGCACAGCGGCACAGAGAAATGGCGGATGGGCCCCTACGTTTGTATTATGTCCGCGACTATGTCCGGTTGTATGTTTAGCAACAGTACTATGACGTGGAACCGAACACAGCCGTCCGTTGCACTGAGACCCAAATTGGGAATCACACTCAGTAGCAAGTCAGCAGGCAAAAGGGGCGGCTGTGATCAGCTGGTCTGCGAAGACAGGGGTGGGAAGCTGAATAACTTCTTTTTTTCAGCATATTAAAAAATACTTTTATTTAATCCGAATGTTTTACCAAATTTTTTAAGGATAAATTACACATAAACTCCGTGTAGTTTGATCAATTATCACTTACACCTCCTTATGTTTAAAACCCTACAAATAACCCTTGTAGTTCGAAAAACCCATCACTTGCGCCCCCTCCCTAGGGGATCTAGGTGTAAGGTTTTTTAAACTATAGAGGGCATATGTAGGGTTTTAAACATACGGATGTGTAAGTGATAATTGGTAAAACTACAGGGGTCTATGTGTAATTTATCTTTCTTTTAACTATAACGTCGGTGATGTGATCCAACCACAGGGGTTCTCCACAGGTGAGTACCACTCCGCCCCAGATCGACAATTATGTGGACCGTTGTGATTGAATTGAGCTATCATTTTAGTTAATTAACCTTTATGGCTGAATGACATTATTCCTCAAGTTACAACCTACTACTAGAACCGCACAAGCCCTTTATCGCTCAGCGATCGTGGCTTGCAGCATTCGAGCTTAGGATAATCTCTAAATGATAATCTTGACGGACGTGTTCAGATCAAATGGTCCATGGCTGGGCCCAAACTGATGAATTACACTCACCTTCATCGATAGGTAAAGGGATGGTGAGATTGGATGCCACGGCATTCGGGTTGAGTATTCGGGGGGCAAACCCTCTCAATAAATTTAAGCTGTTTTTTTTTTCTTTACCGTAAATTTCTATATATTTTAGATTTAGGATCGATTATTAAAGGACAAAAACATATGTGGCCATATCAAAAAGGAGAAAAATGCGCATGGGTTTGTACAGGCTGTCAGCACAAATTTCCGAAATTGTTATTATTTTTTCTTTTTTTTATATTTACCTGAAAAGTGGGGTCCATCCTGTGCGTGCCAGGATTGCCGACTTCTGACTAATTCGGCGTCACGTGCTTCACTCATATTATATATTTTCCTACTAGTTCTTAAAGTGGGGATATCTTTTTCTCTTCCTCTTTTGTGGAACGCAGACGGTGGTGTTCGGAAGCGGAAGTGCGAGGCTACCGGCGGCGAGCGGCAGCGATGGGGGCGGGCGGGCGCATGACGGAGAAGGAGAGGGAGGCGTACGACGCGGAGGGCCGCAATCGAGACGGATCGATCCAGCGGGTGCCCTACGAGAAGCCCCCCTTCACCCTCGGCCAGATCAAGAAGGCGATCCCGCCCCACTGCTTCGAGCGCTCGGCCCTCCGCTCCTTCTCCTACGTGGTCCACGACCTCGCCATCGCCGGCCTCCTCCTCTACCTCGCCGTCGCCCAGATCCCCGCCCTCCCCGCCGCCCTCCGCCTCCTCGCCTGGCCCCTCTACTGGGCCGCCCAGGGCTGCGTCCTCACCGGGGTCTGGGTCATCGCCCACGAGTGCGGCCACCACGCCTTCTCCGACTCCTCCCTCCTCGGCGACCTCGTCGGCCTCGTCCTCCACTCCGCCCTCCTCGTCCCCTACTTCTCCTGGAAGTACAGCCACCGCCGACACCACTCCAACACCGGGTCCCTGGAGCGCGACGAGGTGTTCGTCCCCAAGCCTCGCTCGTCCCTCCCCTCGTACTCAAGGTACCTCAACAACCCCCCCGGGCGGTGCCTCTCCCTCGCCATCACGCTCACCATCGGCTGGCCGCTGTACCTCGCCTTCAACGTCTCCGGCCGCCCGTACCCGCGCTTCGCCTGCCACTTCGACCCGTACGGCCCGATCTACAATGACCGGGAGCGGGCCCAGATCTTCGTGTCGGACGCCGGGGTGATGGCGATGTCGTATCTGTTATACAAGGCGGCGGCGGCGGCGGGGTTCTGGTGGGTGGTGAGCGTCTACGGGGCGCCGTTGCTGGTGGTGAACGGGTGGCTAGTGACGATCACGTTTCTGCAGCACACGCACCTGGCGCTGCCGCACTACGACTCGAGCGAGTGGGACTGGCTGCGGGGGGCGCTGGCGACGGTGGACCGAGACTACGGGCTGCTGAACCGCGTGTTCCACCACATCACGGACACCCACGTGGCGCACCACCTGTTCTCGACGATGCCGCACTACCACGCGGAGGAGGCGACGCGGGCGATCAGGCCGGTGCTGGGTGAGTACTACCGGTTCGACGGGACGCCGGTGGCGGCGGCCATGTGGCGGGAGGCGCGGGAGTGCGTCTACGTGGAGCCGGACGCCGGGCAGGACAAGCCGAAAGGCGTGTTCTGGTACCGGAACAAGCTCTAAAATTTTAGACGTGGGCCCCGCTTTGGTGGGCCCCATTTTTCGGTCTGCCTACCGTCTCTTTCTTTTTTTTTTAATGTTTGGTTAGTTTGCTTTCTTTTTCACCGTTTCCTTTTTCTTTTTTCCGTTTCCCCCTCTGCGTGGGCCTCCGTTTCTCAAATAACGGAAAATATGTTTTTTGAAGTACTGAGAGGGTTCATTTGATGATAAAAAAAAGAGAGTTAAGTTGTGTTAATCTGTTTTACGTAGGCCTGTCAATGGATCTGACCCGAATACGTTCCGAAATTCTTTAGTTTGCTATTAATTATTTTAGTTTGAGATCCAATTAAAAATGATCCGATCTAATTCAAAGTATGTTCGGCTCAAATTCGGATACACCCTGATCTGATCTGAATGATATATTTTTCTTTGATGGACCAAGCTGACGGCCATAGAACAGGGCGAGCATGTGCTTAAAGTTGTTCGGATATCGAAAAAGGGAAGGCAACATGATTGTTATTTTTATTAAATTTTATAATCTGTGTACCGAGGTCATAGGTTCGAATCTAAGGATTATATCGCTCTTATTGCCACATGGGCATAGTGTGGGCCCCCACTTGATATTGTGGATGTGATGGTTTGACTCTAATGCAATGTGAAATTTTTTGTAACAACAAAACCAGGACCAAAGGTTGAGGTTGCATCACTTCTTTATATACCCTCACGGCTCACGGCCCCTCTTATCAGTCGATGTGGAACTATTCTCACAATCGAAAAGGAATCCTACTTTTGTGCAAATTGAGGAAGGATGCCAATTGGCCAACAACCAACTATTGGTGGTTGTTGAATCCCTTTCTTGTGGAGTTGGGACTCCTTACAAATATGCCCACAGTGAGGGGAGCGCACCACTTTTGTAGCATATGATTACTTTATACACTGAGTCCTTCTGCTTACCATGAAACATGTATAAACCAAGTAGAAATGTGTTGAGTATGTCGTACTACTATAATATAAGCCTCGGGGCTTCTCTTTCTTTCCGGAACTGCTCGTGCTCTCTCTCTTTCTCTTTTTTTGCTTGGGGGGGGGGGGGGGGGGGGGGCTCCCGGATCTTGCCGGGGTTTTGCGCTAGTTATTTTATGAGAAATGTTATTAAGCTCAAAGGTTTTTTCGATTCCGCCAGCCCGATTGACTTGGAAGAATACAACTGGTGGCTGAAACCCACTAGCGACATTTAAATCTTGTACACCACCAGTTGTATGCTGCCACATCAATCGGACTGAGCGGAATCGAGAAAACCTTCAGGCTGAATAACATTTCTCTTATTTTATATAGAGAGAGTATGCTTATCGCGGGGGCACACACAACATTTGAGTGCTAAATAAAATATCCCATAGATTTTCACTATTAGGAAATAGGGACATGCCCTAAATATAGTAGTTCCTTATGTTTGCTGTCAATAATATTGAAACTATCACTCATTATTGTTGACTTGCCATTTAAAATTTGACATAAGGAGTGGTGTTTCAACAATCTTTGTCCCCCATCCCGGAGATCCTCAGGAGAATTAGAGAACCATTGGCGCTGTGGTATTCTTCCTTTGTCAGTGCGTCCAATGGCTATATGTATAACTTGCTTGGGTCTAACGAGTTGATCTTTCTTTTTTTTGTTTGCGAAATTTTAATTCCTCTTTAGTAGCTTTGTAATAACTTTTAGGATAAATTACACATAGACCCTCTATACTTTGACCGGTTATCACTTATACCCCCTCATGTTTGAAGCCCTACAAATGCCATTCTACAGTTTGAAAAACATATCACTTGCACCCCCTCCAAAGGGGGTCTATGTGTATGGTTTTTCAAACTATAGGGGGCATTAGTAAGGTTTTAAACATAAGAGGGTGTAAGTGATAATCGGTCAAACTACAGGGGGTCTATATGCAATTTTCCCTAATTTTTATTTTTAATGTACTCGTCTAGCCCAATCCCCCCTCCCACATCTAGAGAGATTTTTCATTAAAAAAAAGGCAAAAAACTGTTAGATTCAGGAGGATGTCACAACAAATAAAAATTATAAAGTGTTTTTTCATGTAAATTACACTTTTTTTTTTTTGAAAGATAAGATTATTAAATTGCTACCAAGTTGCCCCCAAAAATACAAAAACAAGCAAAACAGGCTCTAAAGCCTAGCCATCCAAGAAGAGAAGGTGGCTCTATTCTCCTAGTCCATTGTTATCCCTTCTTCTCCCGAGAAGTTGTTTTTCAGCTGCATGATAATAGCGCAAATAACTTGATGGCAAGTTCTATCGATCTCCCCAAAAATCCTTTCGTTTCGCTCCCCCCAAATGGTGTACACTGTGCAAGCTAGAGAAGATCTGAAAATTCTGCCATTCATCCTCTTGCCTCCTCCTAGCCCTTTGGTATTTTCAAGAATGTCAAGAAGGCCCTCCCCCACGCTACAAGGAGCCCTCATTTCCCCCCTGATTTGCTCCCAAATCTGTCCCAAAAATCTGCACCGAAAGAACAAATGGCTGATCGACTCTTTTTCTGATCTGCAGAGGGGGCACCGGTTGGCTAACATCACTCCCCAATTCTTGAGAATATCTTGGGTTGCAAGACGATTCAAGGACGCTTTCCAAGCACAAACCGCCATTCTCGGAGGTACAGATGCTCTCCACAAAGTGTCCTTCCATTCAAATACAGGAGCATGATCCCAGACCGCCTCCCAAGCTTCAGAGGATCTAAAATTATGGCTTGAATTTGCGGTCCACTCGACACTTGCTGTAGAATCTGCTGGAAGAATATCAACTTTGCTGATTTTATCAAAGAGCTCTTGAATCCTTCTACTAGTCATTCTCGGGAATATCCATGCCCCATTGATAATAAAGTCCCCTATAGCAGCCCCTCTCATATTCTGATCATACATGGCCCAATCTCCTACCATTTCAGCCAGACTAAGCCCATCCAGCCATGGATCATACCAGAAATCCACTTTAGAATCTGCAGTAATAGGGAATCTTAAGTTGCTTTTAAGAATTTGCCTGCTATCCAATATACCATTCCACACTGCGGAGGCATTAGTGGACTTATGCATATTCCAAAAGCTTGAATTATTAACGTACCGACTCCTCATCCACTTTGTCCAAAGGTTATTATCTTCTCTCACTATCTTCCATCCCAATCTAAGAATACTTGCTTTTGAAATATCCTTCAGTCTCCTAATTCCAAGACCACCATCTGATTTTGGCTTGCATACTTTATCCCAACTGACATGAGTGCTAGATTGCTGCCATAGAAAGTCCCTCATGAGTTTCTCTACTTTGAACTGAACAATACAAGGGATCGCAAAAGCGGAGGCCCAAAAATAAGAGAAGCTTTGAAGCATAGACTTGATTAGCTCCAATTGTCCCTCGATGGATAGGTGCTTAATGGCCCAACAATCGATAGTGTTTGTGACTTTCTCGAACAAGGGTTTGAACTTCACCGTGTTTTGGACTGAACAATACAAGGGAACGCAAAAGCAGAGACCCAAAAATAAGAGAAGCTTTGAAGTACAGACTTGATTAGCTCCAATTGTTCCCCGATGGATAGGTGCTTAATGGCCCAACAATCGATGGTGTTTGTGACTTTCTCCAACAAGGGTTTGAACTTCACCGTGTTAATCTTGGAAGCGGATAAAGGTAGCCCCAAATATTTCACTGGCAAGGTACCCAAGCTTATGCCCAAATCAGCAATTTCATGAAAGAAATCGGAACAGGATCTTGATAAATTTTTTTAACTTTTCTCCTTGTTGATTACAAGTCCTGAGGTCTCTCTAAACTTTCTCAGAAGGCCTGTTAGTCTTCCCACATCCGCTTTCCTTGGTTTCAAGAACAACATAAAATCATCTGCAAATATCCGATGAGATATAGGGTGCCCTCCACCTAGCCCGAAACTCCGCCAATCTCCTCGCAAAATACCCCATTCAATTTCCAACGATAAGCACTCCATGACTATTGTGAAGAGATACGCATAAAGTGGATCGCCCTGCCTCAGCCCTCTATTCGCTTTGATCATCCCAGCAGGGGAGCCATTGACAAGAATTGAGAAGGATGGAGAGCAAATGCAAGCTTTGCCCCACTTGATCCAAGTGTCATTGAATCTCAAGCTATATAAGGCGTGCAACAAGAACTCTCTATTGACAGTGTCATATGCCTTATAAATATCTAGTTTAAGGCACATTCGTTTGGAGCTAACCTTTCTATGAAATCCCTTTACTAGCTCGTGAGCTAGGAGAATGTTGTCCTCGATCCTCCTTCCCTTGATGAAAGCCGTTTGATTAGGGGGGATCAATACATGCATGACCACTTGTAGCCCGTTATCAAGGATTTTGGCAATCATCTTGTAGAGGCAATTACACAACGAGATTGGTCTAAGTCCTTGAAGGATGAGGCATTTTGCACTTTAGGAATTAACGCTATGAAGGTATGATTCATAGAGGATAGAAGCTTTCCGGATCTAAAGAAATCTTCCACCACAGACCACACATCTTCCTTGAGAGATCCCTAGTACCTCTTGAAGAAGGAGAAATTAAAGCCATTTGGGCCTGGAGATTTATCACCTTTAGCATTCTGAATGACCATATCTAATTCATCTTTCTGGATTGGTTTGCTAATCTAGCTAGATGCTTCAGATGGAAGAATTCTTCTGAATATAAGAGGCTCAAATCTGGTCTCCTAAGCATAGTGGACAAACAATTTAGTATAATAAGAGACGACTTCCTCTCTAATGCGAGGAATATGATCGATTAGAGACGGAGCCGTTGTCAAGCAAAATAGATTCAATCGAGTTAACACACATCTCGCCTTGAAAGTGGAGAAGAAGAATTTGGTGTTAGGATCACTCTTTTGAAGCCAATCGACTCTCGCCTTTTCCCTCCAATTGCTTTCTTCCATGGAAGAGACCTCCTCTAGTTCTGATAAAGCTTGTTTCTCCATCCTTGCCAGGTCTTGATCCATCGGCTTCTCTTGAATTAGCTTCTGAATTGACCTCACTTGTTGTTTGCAATCTGAAGCTCGATGAACAACATTAGCCCCCTTATCCTTAACCCATTCTTTCAATCTATATTTAACATTTTGCAACTTCCTGGTAACTCGAAAGGAGGGAGAGCCCTCCACCTTGACTTGCCAAGGATTGACAACGACCTCTTCAACTCTCGATAATCCTTTCCAGTAATTGAAGAATTTGAAAGACTTGGGTCCCCAATTTTTGTTCTCTCCCCAATGGATGAGTATCGGTGAATGATTGCTCACATCAGCTATAAAAAAATCAGCCCATGAATCTGGAAAATTATCAACCCACTCCGTGTTAATAAGAGCTATATCTATTTTGCTTAGGATTCTGCTATTGGTATCTTGACGATTGGACCATGTCCAGAGATGACCTTTAGAATGTAGTTCTTTAAGCTCGGCTCTCGAGATGGCCAAGTTGAATCGATCCATATCCGTTTGCCTTGCAGGTTTGCCCCCAATCCTTTCGTTAGCATACTTGACTGCGTTGAAATCCTCTCCTACCAACCAAGGAAAAGATCCTAAGTTGGCAATAATCAGCATCTGCTCTAATTCCCCCCATAGCGTTCTTCTCTTAACCTCATCATTGAAACCATAAACTACTAAAACAATTGCCTTCTCTCTACCTCTGGTGTGATGACCAAGAGCCGAGAATCCTGAGGCTGGGATGCTAAGATTAAGGTGAGGTGAGGTGAACAAGGCCATGAGTTAGTCCCACATCGCCTGGAGAGAAGGAGATCATGAGCTACTTATATAATTTTCCCTTTCAAACATAGAAGATGCGTTTTAAAACCGTGCGCCGCTACGGATTTTGAAAGAACTCCGTAGTTAAGCGTGCTCGGGCGAGACTAGTACTAGGATAGGTGACCTCCCTGGAAAGTTCTCGTACGGGCACAGACAAAAGGGGACAATATCTTATGTGTTTGGGGCGGATGTTACAAAATGGTATCAGAGTCGGTTATCCTCGAGATGGGGGGGTCTAACCCTACACGTGGACGTGTAGCCCTAAGGGGGGTGGATTGTGACGACCAAGAGCCAATAGCCAAGAGCCAAGACTCCTGAGGCTGAAAATGCCAAGATGGATGAGGTGAGGTGAGGTGAGGTGTACAAGGCCATGAGTTAATCTCACATCGCTTGGAGAGAAGGAGATCCTGAGCTACTTATATAATTTTCCATCCCAAACATAGAAGATGCGTTTGAAAACCGTGTGCCGCTACGGATTTCGAAAGAACTTCGTAGTTAAGCGTGCTCGGTAGAGAATAGTACTAGGATGGGTGACCTCCCTGGGAAGTTCTCATACGGGCACAAGCAAAATATTGTCCGCTTTGCCCGTGCTCGCACGAGAACTTCCTAGGGTGGTCACCTATCCTAGTACTGCTCTCGCCCGAGCACGCTTAACTACGGAGTTTTTACGAATTCCGTAGCAACGCACAATTTTAAAATGCGTATTCTATATTTGAGAGGGAAAATTATATAAGTAGCTCAGGATCTCCTTCTCTCCAGGTGATGTGGAGCTAACTCATGGCCTTGTACACCTCACCTCACCTCATCCATCTTGGTATCACAGCCTCAGGAGTCTTGGCTATTGGCTTATTGGATCTTGGTCATCACATCCGGAGTCAGCCAAGATTGTGATTTGTTGATCGGATTGGCATATGACATTTACTATCCACTTCGATGAGTTCCAACACACAAGGATACGATGTCTTGCTGAGCTACTTCCATTGCCATGAAGTCTCCATCCATTTAGAAGCCGCCTACTCAGTTTATCCAATCCTTTCTCTGTTAGCTTAGTCTCTACCAGCCCACAGAACCGAACATGGTTTTCTTTCCAACATTCATACAAGCATGTTATCCTGCCTACCTTGTTGAGTCCTCTCACGTTCCAAATTAGACCATTCATTGGTTCATACTTGGGTTGGGAGTGGAGGAGAGGCCTTGACCGCTTCGAAGATTGTGTGCCACTATTTCGAAATTCTTTTTTGATTTTTGTTTGGAAGAAGTTGGATTGCTGCAATTTCCTTGTGCAATGTCATCTCGTTTGTTAGCCCAAGCCGGCTTTTCAATAGATATACCTGGTGGGACTTCATTGTAGATGGCGGCTAGTTGATTCCCTATTCCAACTTTTCTTTCAAGCAAAGGTCTGTGATCCTCATGCTGTTCCTGATCTCTCTATTGTACCGATTCAGCTCCTAATGCATTATGCACTTCTGCACCTCCAACGAGACTAGAGCTCTGCCTCACAGCGAGCTTGGCTAGACTTAATGACTCCCCTTCCATCGCTTCTACTTGCTGATTCATACCACTCCCTTGCCCAGCTTCAGCACTAGTTGTGATCTGTGTCTCTGCAACCTTGGCTGAACCTGAGGTTTGTATTGCTACTGCATCAGCTGGAAGAACTTGATCTCCTTCAAGCTAATCTCGGTCAATCGCTCGCGCTGGCCGAGAACTCTCCCTCAAACTCAAGGTCTCTCGGCCTGATATGTCCCTGAGGTTCGGCGGAAAAGAGTATCTAAGTTCTAGACTCCGAACTTGATTTAGCAAAGGATGCCAAAAAATATGCAGCACTGTTCCCTTCATGAAAGATGTGGCTGACTCGTACATCCTGGAACTCCCTCATCCGATTCAGCAGATCATTAAACATATAATAATCCCCGGCTTCCCTTTTCACCCAATTAATGATCGTCAACGAATCTCCTTCAATCCAGAATTTACCATGGTGATGCATTCTTTGGGAAGCGGTGATCCCTTCCCAATGGCCCCGCATCTCTGTATCTACAACCAAAGCCGACCCAAGCGCAATGGTACCAGTCACACATATGCTTCCCCATTGATCTCTAATGATTAATCCAACTCCAGCACATCCCGACATGCAATCGTACACCCCATCAAAGTTGATCTTGAGTTCTCCCTCACCATGGGGATCCATTGAAAGGAAGCAATGTTCATTGTTTCCCTGATGACCTGCACGCTAGGAGGCAAGGGGTTAGTGTTGGAATTGGATTCGCTTATCAGAGTCGCAGTGGAAGCAAAAGATAGATCCGAAGATCATACGGTGTATGTTTTATTACAATTAATTCAACAAAACAATCTACATGCAAATCTATGATCTTAGCATATGTGCGAACACCCTAGAGGCATACTACGATCTACGGAAGACATGCATGCATCTAGTTAGGTGTTTAGAATCATCATACCTTATGGATCTATGATCCGGAGAGGACAGAACGATTAAGAACCGCACTTGAGTCGCAAGGGAAGCTGTCGGATAGCACCTTGTCCTTTGCGAATTGAGGAATCCTCGAAGTCCCGTTTCTGAGTGCAAGGACTACGAGCCGACGGAGGAATTCGTTGCGAAGACGACGGCGTGCCGGTAGATCTCCTCCTTCTCTTTCTCTCTTCTTTCTTCTTCCTTCTTCTTCCTCTTTCTTCCTTGGCCGAAACCTCAGAGAGGGAGAGGGGTTCGGGTATTAGGAGAGGGGGAGCACCTAAGGCCGGCCCCTCCCCCTCCATTCTACATATAGGGCCGGTCTCCTAGTGCCATATGCAAGCTAGGGCCGACCCTAATGAGATTATGATGAGGGGGGGTCGGTTTTAGGGTTTCCAAGTGTCTATTGTGAAGCCTGGACGAAAACGCCCTTCATGAAAAGTGAAAAACGGAAAGAGAGATTGAGTGAGGTGCGCTACTCGGAATCGAGTTCCGTCAGTGCCTATGAGCTCCTGGAATTATTCCGCTCATTCTAAGATCCATATTCAATATGTTCTGAGCCATATTTCAGTATTTACCAAAATACACCTACGACCCCTAACACATGTGAATTAGGTTCTTAGGCTCCGGGCTTGCGCTCCATCGCGCTACTTCGCATCCAACGTATCCAACCAGGTCAAGGAACAATTCCTATACGCAACGACAGGGTGGAACCTTCAGGGTTTGGGATCTCTAGCTCCAACCGGATCCCTGATTAACTGTTCCGGTGACACACCGAAAGTTCCGTTAATCAGCCCTAATCCGATTAACCCGCGTAGCCACCCAGAGTGCGATGCGAGTTGAACTCTAGTGATCTTAAACTTATGTTACTCCCTCATAACCCTGTTCTCTACTATACTCCGATAATCCTCAGTCCCTCATATTACTGGTGCTATGATACGACTCGGGCGGTGGGGAGCACCATCAGATCCCGATCGATCATCTGACTAGGGTTTGATGATTTGTCATCTATAACACCATACTCCTTCCGATGCTATGCCTAGCATCCGGAACGTCGTCAGTTATACTGACAACCACCAGGCTTGGGTTAATTGTGTGGACAGATTGACTCATCAAAACACACCCATCCATCACTGGACGTCGGATAACCTATAGGGATTGCATGCCACCCAAGCGCCGGCCGGGTAACCCAATGTACCATGGTATTGGACTATGGAAGGTCCGCACACATTGGTTCCTTAGGGTTAAGGACGGATTATCTATAGTAGTAAGACGGTTTATGCACCAGTGTCTGAATCACTGAACTATGCACCGTCTTGGTTCCTGTTCAACACGATCATCGTGCTTGGTCAGGTGAATGGGAATCCCACGTTCCCATGGTGGAGACTTCACCAGATCCTCTACCTGCCAACAGCTTATTCTCGGTGAAGCGACCGGCATCACCAAAGCTGTGAACTAGTTCTAGGTCTACACAGAACTGGTTCACTGGGTCTCCCAAGCATGGATCCACCATGCGCCTCAGTGGCCTACTGTATTCCCTAGGGTCCTCTTATTATATGTGTATTAACATATGCCAAAGCAGTATTCTAATTAAAGCAATAACCAAAGTCATCTTTATTAATGTTAATACAGAAAATCCACGCTCAGGACACACGAGTTACAACAGTTAGCATCTAAAAATTCATATGTACGAGCATTGTTGGATTTTAATCCTTGTATCAAGGTCACAGCGGAAGCAAATACTTGGATCAGAAGATCGGGTGGTGTATGTTTCATCATAATTTATTTCACAAAACAATCTACATACAAATCTATGAACCGAGCATATGTGCGAACCCCCTAGAGGCGTATTACGATTTACGAAGGATCTACATGCATATATCTAGTTAAGTGTTTAGAATCGTCATATCTTCCAGATCTTTTATCCAAGGAGAATATAGCAATGGTTGATGATAAGCCACACGTAAACCGAGAGAGATGCTATCGGATAGCACATTGTCCTTTGTGAAGGGAGGAACCCACGACGTCTTATCTATGAGTGTAAGGATGACATGTAGCGAAGATGATGGCGCACCTCGAAGACATTCTCTTTCTCTTTATTTCATCTTCCTTCTATTCCCTTCCTCTTTCTGCTTCTTCCTCTTTCTTTCTTGGCCAAAACCATAAAGAGGGAGAGAGAGAGGGGGTCAGATTTCTCACAGAAAGGGAGAGGAAGCTAGGTCCGACCCCTCCCATCTTCTTGTGCCTTTATAGGGCAGTCACCAAGTGGTTTGCGCAAGCGCAAGCCACTTGTGGTTGGCCGTATGATGGCCACAAGAGCGGGGTTCAGTTTTTCTAGGGGCTAGGCTAGGGTTAGGACATCCCCTTTATCCTTCATGAAGCTTTGGAAAAAACGGCCTCATGACGGGGAAGTGGGGAATAACAGTCTTAACTCTCATGGTATCTACGTGCTTTTTAAAAGTCTTGGTCGGTAGCTCCTTTGTGAAATGGTCCGCCATGTTATCAGCAAACACCACCTGAGTCATTACAACTTTCCCATGCTTTTGCAAGTCCCGGATAATATAGTATTTTCGCTTAATATGCTTACTCTTCTGGTGATATCTTGGCTCCTTGGATTATGCTACTACTCCACTATTGTCACAGTAAACGATAATAGGGTCTTGAGCTTCCAGTACATATCATAAGTCCGTTAGAAACTTTTTGAGCCACACTGTCTACTTGGCCGCCTTGCATGCAGCAACATCCATGCCTCTATCATAGAGTCCGCAATGCATCCCTACTTCATGATCTTCCAACTGATAGCTCCTCCGTCCAACGAAACACAAATCCCAATGTTTATTTCCTGGATTCCGAAACAGCTGTAAAGTCAGAATTAGTGTATCCAATTGGTGTCAATTCATATAAAGAGTAGACTAATTCATAATCTCTCATCCTACAGAGATACTTGAGTATACTTTTCATAGTAGCCCAGTGCTCTAGACCCGGGTTTGATTGATGCTTGCCCTTATGCATACTACTTGTCATATATATAGTCTCGTGTACTTCATAGCAGACATCAGACTCCCTACAGTCGAAGTATAATGTATCTTCTATATCTCTGCCCTGTTATCAGGGGTATTAGGATACTGGTCCTTAGACAACTTCATTCCATGTCTGAATGGAATTAGTCCCTTCTTGGAGTTGTGTTTATTAAATCTGACCAAGATAATATCTATGTAGGCTGACTGTGATAGCGAGAAAATCTTATTCTGACTATCTTGGTTTATCTTGATCCTCAGAACATAACTCGATTCACCCATATCTTTTATGTCAAATTGGGAGGACAACCACACCTTCACTGTAGACATTATTCCAATACCATTTTCAATAAGCAGAATATCGTCTATGTAAAGAACAAGAAAAACTACTACAGTCTTATCACTTTTTTTTATAAACACATAGTTCATCAACGTTCTGTTCAAATTCATAAGACTGGATAGCCTAAACAAACACATGTTCCAACTTCTGGTTGCATGCTTAAGTCCATAAATGGACCTTTGTAACTTGTATACCAGATTTTCCTGATCCGATATGATAAAGCCTGGAGACTGAGACATATAGATGTCTTCTTTCAAATCCTCGTTGATGAATGTTGTTTTGACGTCCATTTGTCAAATCTTCCAATCATAATGGACTGCAATAGATAAGAGGATCCTGATAGACTTAAGCATAGCCACTGGCAAAAATATTTCAGCATAGTCAATCCCTCCTCGTTTGGGTGTAACTCTTATCAACTAGTATAGCTTTGTAAGTCTCAACGGTACCATCCGAGTCTCTTTTCTTTTTGTACACCCACTTACATTCAACATATTAATATTATGAGGTGGTGTTACAAGTGTCCATACCATGTTTTGGGATATCGATATTAGTTATACCTCCATGACTTTTTACTATGATGCATGGTTGAGGACACCATCGTTTCATTATAGTTGAGAGGATCATCCTCCTAAAACTCTAGATCTACAAAGAAGTCTTCTCCAATATATTTATTAGGAGCTCTTATGATTTTTCTATTATGATGTCCCAACGGTTGTTCTATTGGAGTCGATTCTACAGTATCATTAATCGTAGTGGTATCGGCTCCCACTATGTTTTCTGTCTATGCACTCCCATCAGTACCAAATAATTCTTCAAAAACTACTTTACTGGTGGGTTTATGGTCTATTAAATAATCCTGCTTTAGGAATACGACGTTTGTTGAAACGATAACCTTTCTATTATCAGGATCATAAAACAAACCACCCTTTGTCCCATTTGGATACCCTACGAACAGACATATCTTAGTCTTTGACTCTATATTATGTTATTTGTCCTTCCGCATATGTGCTGGACAATCTCAAATCGTAAAGTCCTCTAGGCTCAGCTTTTGATTTAATCATAGCTCCCAAGGAGTGAGGGGTACTGACTTCGATAGAATAAAGTTCAAGGTATATGTTGTCGTATCTAGGGCATATCTCCAAAAATAGGCGGCAACGATGTGTAACTCATCATAGTCTGAACCATATCTAACAAAGTTTGATTTCTCCTCTTAAATATCTTATTTTGTTGTAATTTCCTTAGTGCAGTCAACTAGGATATGATCCCATGCTCACTTAGGTATCCAAGAAATTCATCCAATAGGTATTCATCTCCTTGATATGATCAAAGAGGCTTGATACTCTTGCCCATCTACTTTTTTTCTTTAGCTTTAAACTTCTTGAATTTATCAAAAGAGTTAGACTTCCGTCGGATTAGGTATATATACCCAAACCTCGAGTGATTATCTATGAAGGTAATGAAATACTCAAAGTCTTATATAGCACGGATACTTATGGCCCATATACATCAGTGTGTACTTACTCTAATAACCCAATACTCTTATGGCACCTGAGGCTTGGACACATAGCATCATGTTACACTTTAAGTCCACGTAGTTTGGTCCCATTAATTTGTTATCATTAGGATAGAGGAAAGGGGGTCGAGCTTAGTCATATTTTCTATAAACAATGGCACAAAACTAAAATTAGGATATACTACAATCTATTTTATAGATTTTAAAAAATAGATAATATTTACTCCAGTTGCTATGTCTTCACCATCTATAGTGAAGACATTCATGAATCGAAATTCCTTGGGCTTAAGCACTGAGACTATCGGTCTTGAATTGGAGACAGTATCCCAGTGGAAGCATACAACCACTTCTACCAATGGGATGTATACAACACAATCTTCATCAAAATTGTTCATGACAAACTGAAAGACCTCTAAGTCTTCTTTTGGCTAGCTTTATGTGATCCACTATGTTTAGCAATGATGACTTCATATAAGCTTCCGGATGCTTCCCACAAATCTAGGTGACATCGACATAGGAGTTCATAGGCCCCTATGGTACAAGTAAAAATCATCACCTACTGGTACCAGTGTCTTTCATGTTCTAAAGGAAACCACTAGGCAAACTAGCACATAAAGAAACATAGCTCTCACATGGTGGGAATATCGAATTACGTGCCTCCCATCCAGACCCTTAGCTGGTTGATTATAGAGACCAGGGGCTCCCCTTTGAAGATAACCTCTTATACATCCATTCTTTATGAGGTTTTATGCATATCTAGAAATGTCACAACCTTTTAGACTTAGACCCTGGTCTACCGCGCTCTCACTAGGATTACAAACTTCATGTAAAGCATTAAGACCCTTAGAAAATATTATAGTCCCTACCTTAAATACTCGCCTTTCGCCTTTCTTGCAATAATCACATTACATAGATTCCAAGGATCCTGATGCTCCACTAGTATGCTCAAAACCCTAAGATCTGGAGCTTAGACTATAGGTCAACATGGAAAGGACTCCCACTACTATGATGCTCGATATTATAGTAGATCTCGTTTCATTATAGGTTTCGATATTGGCCAATTATGGACATCCAACAACCTTCGTCGGACCTTAACTTAATGGCGGCATAACTGAATCGTGATAAGTTTTTACTACCATCAAACATCAACTAAGAACGAATATCATTAGTAGAATCCTAGCCTAACTTGGTCGCTGAGACTAAGTGGGGAAAGGGTATCCCATTAGGGTTAACATACTCACTATGGGATCATTAGTTAGTTTTTAATAAATCTAACACTACGTCTATTATCGATGTATATTACTCGGCTACCTAAACTGTCACGAGGGCGGTTACCATATTTCATTTTAGATAGCCACCAAATTCGCACGTGTTAGAAACATATAGAGACAACAATGATCCTATAAATTAAGTAATAACCCTAAGCTTGATCTAAAGAGAGACTCACAAGCAAAAACTGATAAATTAATTATCACCGGGGTTCTCTAAATACAAAGTAAATAGTATAACAGAAAAAAAATCCCAAACTGAATCAAGTTCGAGTCCGACCCCTAAACCTGAATAGCACAGGCAATATATCATATTCTCCTATTCTGCACAATCTCCCGATGACGATCCCGATAATTACCAACGTGCATACTTTCGTTAGATCTTTGTACTTCATGGTACTGCTTGCCCAAGTTGTGGACGTAGCATCCTAAATCGCTTATCTCCATCTTCATGTGTCCAAAAAACTAACTCGCTTAGAACAAGTGCTTATTCGTGTACAATTTTTCTAGAAAAAATAAAGAAACAATCCTAGAAACATGGCTAGGAAACCGAGGGTGGTCAACCTCAACCCCCGTTCATCTAAAATCTTACCATCCACAAGCACAATAATAATCAATGCATTAAAATAAACCCAAGGTTTGCACCCCAGAGGTATACAATCACATATTATTATTTAGCGCGTCACCTATATACAGACGATATATAGTACAATCCATATGAATGATATAGGTTGAACCCCAACGAAAACATATGCTATCATATATCCATATGATGTTTTCACAAATTCATGTATGAAACATACATCGAAACGTGCCCTGATACTAATTATTGGATTTTAATCCTTGTATCACGGTCGCAACGGAAGCAAAAATATGGATCCGAAGATCGGGTGATGTATGTTTTATCATGATTTATTCCACAAAACAATCTATATACAAATCTATGAACAGAGCATATGTGCGGACAACCTAGAGGCATACTACAATCTACATGCAAGCATCTAGTTAAGTGTTTAGAATCATCATACCTTTCAGATTTTTTTATCCGAGAAGAATAAAGCCATGGTTGATGATAAGCCGCACGTAAATCGAGAGGGATGATGTCAGATAGCATCTTGTCCTTTGCGAAAGGAGGAACCTACGTCCTATTTCTGAGTTCAAGGGCAATGCACTGATAGAGGATGGCACGTAGCGAAGATGATGGCGTGTCTCGAAGACTTTCTTTTTCTCTCTTCGTTCTTTTTTTTTTTCCTTTCTTCTTCTTCTTCCTCTTTCCTTTTTGGCCAAAACCACAAAGAGGGAGAGGGAGAGGGGGTCATATTTGTCAAAGAGATAGAGAGGAAGCTACGACTGGCCCCTCCTTCTCCTTGTGCCTTTATACGACAGTCACCAAGTGTTGTGACCATCCCTATGATAGCCACAAAAGGGGGGTTTGTTTTCTTAGGGGCTAGGCTAGGGTTAAGGAATTCCCTTTATCCTCTATAAAGCTTTAGACGAAAATGGCCTCATGGCGGAGAAGCACTGATAGAAAGATTGAGTGAGGTGCGCCTATCAGAATCTAGTTTTATTAGCGCCTATGAGTTCATATAATTATTCCGCTCATTTTAAGATCCATATTCAATATATTCTGAGTTATATTTTAGTATTTATCAAAATGCCTCTATGGCTCTTCAACACATATGAATTATGTGTTTAGGCTTCGGGCTTGCGTTCCATTGCGCTACTTCGTATCTAACGTATCCAACCGGGTTGGGAAATAATTTCTTTATGCAATGCCATGGTAGGACTTCAGGTTTCAGGATTTCTAGCTCCAACTGGATCTATAATTAACTATTCCGGTGACATATCAAAAGTTTCGCTAATCATTCATAATCCGATTAATCCGTATAGCCACCCAGAGTGTGACGTGAGTTAAACTATAGTAATCATAAACTTATGTTACTTCCTCGTAGTCCGGTTCTCTATTGTACTCTGATAATCTTTAGCCCTTATGTTACTGGTGCCATGATTCAACTCAGGTTGTGGGGAGCCCTGTCAGACCCGATCGATTATATGACTAGGATTTGATGATTTGCCATCTATAACACCACACACCTTTGGTAATATCCCTAGCATCCAGATCATTATTAGTCATGTTGATAACCACAATGTCTGGGTTAATTGTATGGACAGATTGACTCATTATGATCATCGTACTTGGTCAGGTAAATGAGAATCCAACGTTCCCGTAGTGGAGACCACAACATTCCCCTACCTGCCAATAGTTTATTCCTCATGAAGTAACCAGCATCACAAAAGCTGTGAACTCAACCTAGGTCTATACAGGACTGGTCCATTGGGTCTCCCAAGTATGAACCCACTATGTACCTCAGTGGCCTATTGTATTCCCTGGAGTTCTTTATTATATATGAATTGATATATACCAAAATAGTATTATATTTAAAGCAATAACCAAAGTCATCTTTATTAATGTTAATATAGAAAATCCATACTTAGGACATAAGAGCTACAACAAGCACAACACACACGTGCAACAGAGTTCGATGATTGTTTTCTTCCCTAAAAAACTTTCTTGTTTCGATCTGTCTAGATACTCCAAACAACATTAACTAGGAGACTGCGGGACTGACCTCCGCTCGACCTATCAAGATTAATTTAACCAGCATCCTGCTCCATTCAACAATAGATCGAGGAGGGGGTGCATCGATCGAACAGGAAGAGCCGCCCAGATATCCTTAGCCCAAGGACAGTCAAAGATCACGTGATCTACATCCTCCTCTTGTTGAGCACATTTACTACATAAGGGGTCCATGTTAATACCACATTTTATTAAAAGATCTTAGTAGGGATCCTGATTTTTAGCAGCTTCCAAGCAAACGCAAGGGCACGGGGGGATGCCTTGCACTTCCACAGAATACTCCATATGTGATCAGCATCCTCGACTTGAGAAAGAAGATAAAACCCCACCTTCACATTGTAATCAGCTGCTCGATTAGGGCCCCAACAAAAGGACATAGCCTTTGCTTTAGCAAGAATAGGAATATATCAAATCTTTTATGCAAGGTCAGGCTCGGCCCAAGAATCTACCAAGACCCTGGATCAATTATCACTAATCAGCAGATCCAAAACCAATTCCAAACTCGCATCAGGGGGTGCCTTAACCATAGTCGGCGATCTAGCCATCGGGTTGAATCCACCCACAAATCCTCCCAAAGACTTAATTGAGACCCGACATGGATGTTAGCCACCAGGTGGTCCTGGACACAATGAAAGCCATTAGAGACAGCTCTCCAAGCACGGGAGCAACCCTTAGGCTTGGGTCACTGCCACAAATTTTGGGGAGCTTTGTACTTTGAAGAGCAGAAAGTATTCCAAAGGCCACCGTTCTTAGAGACAATTTCAAACACTTTTTTGCCCATTAGAACATCCTCAATAGGGCCTAAAGCCATGATGCTGCATCCACCATAATGTCTGGGTTTGCAAACCTTCGACCACTTAACCAGATTAAGCCCTTTACTAGTATCACTAGAACCCCACAAAAATTGCCTCATAATCTTTTCAAAGACCAAAAGGATTTTCTTAAGAAACCAAGTATTAGTCATGACAAAAATGGGCATTGAACAGAGAACATAATTAATTAAAGTGACTTTGCCAGGAAAAGCAAGAGTCTTGGCTTTCCACCCACTCAATTTTTTTCCAACCTTAGTCAAAAGGTCCGCCGCCAAGTTCCGCGAGGGGACATGTTTACCCCATATGGTAACTCCAGGGTACTTAAATGGCTCCATCACTTCCTGAATACCCAGCCTTCTAGAAATCATCTTGCGGTGCCGGTGGTGAACAACATACACAAAAACTATTGACAATTTCGCTAGATTAACTTATTGGCCTAAGGCACAAGAGTAATATCATAGAACGTCCTTAAGGACATCACACTGCGAGTGATCGTCTCTAGGTAAAAAAAAAAACAATCATCCACAAACGCGAGCATAGGCAAAGGATTAGCAGTCAAACAAGGCCGGATCCCCACCAGGGACCCCTCCATGTTAAGTCTCGCAATGTTCCTGTTGAAGAGTTCCACTCCCAAGATGAAAAGATAAGGGGCCAGTGGATCCCCTTGCCGGAGACCCCGCTCAACCTTCAACCAACTGGAATAAAATCCATTGATAAGAATGGAGAAGCAAGGTTTAGCTGTACAAGCCGTAACCCAGTGCACCCACTTCCAACAGAACCCAAACTTGCCACGCATTAACAAGATGAATTTCGATGACCTACAATCATAAGCCTGCTCCATATCAATTTTTAGAGCCATGCAATGCTTATTCCACCCATCCGACTCCATCGAATGAAAGACACTAGAAATAAGTTGAGGAAGAATCGGCCTAAGTCTGTTAACCAGAATTCGGGACACAATTTTATTTAAGGTGGTGCATGGGCTGATCGACTTATAGTGCTCAGGTTTAGAGGGGTTGGAATTCTTAGGAATTAAGCTTAAAAAGGTATCCCTCCACGAGATGACATATCTTTGCCCTCAAAAAAACTTCACCAGATTGCACAAATCCTGATCCACAGTAGCCTAGTTGGCCGTAAAGAATTCCACGATAAACAATCGGGCCCTGGCGCTTTATTCCTAGGTAGACCAAAGACAATATTCTAACCTCCAAATCGAGCACCAGTCGAGCAAGGAGGAAATTATCTCTCTCCAGGAATAACATCAAAGATACTATTCTCTGTAACGGATGAAGGCTCCGAAGTCCATATATTTTTAAAGAAACGAATGAAAATGCACTCCAAGTCGTGCCGTTCATGAAACACACTATTGTTGGGATATTGAATTAATCGAGAAGATATGACTACTCTTCCTACGAATAATAGTCGAGCGATAGAAGAACATAGTGTTGCCATCCCCCTCCTTCAACCATTGGATCCGGGATTTCTGTTGCCATTTTCTCTCTAGTATGGCTATCTCATTATGGTAAGAGTCTAGGAGGTTACACAGACAGCTTCCCTCCTCCCCCGATAACCCCCTAGAACAATCAAGCTCTTGGAGTGAGAAAATTTGGTCACTCAACAGTCAACTCCCGAATATTGGTTTTGATCCTATCCACAGTTGTCCCGATTCTAGTGCTTAAGAGCAGTCTGGGTATGACTGAGTTTATTAGCCACATCCATGGCGTTGCTATCTAGGGGGGAAGAATTTCAAGCCTCTTTAACAACCATATAGAGGTCCGGCCGGAGAAGTCAGAAGTTCACAAACCGAAAAGGTCTCCTACCGATAGGGGTGGGACTTGGGCGGGTCTAACTCGAACCCGAACCTCCCAACCCGAACAATGGGCAAAGCTATTTAAAAACTTGGATGGGTTTGGATAAAAAAAGATCAACTCGATTTCAATTGGGACGGGTTTGGGCACCGATCTTCCCAACCCGAGGAACCTGAGGAAGTGACACACTAAGGTTGAATGCTTTGGTAGTTTTTTTTTTTTTAATGGAAATCAAAGACTGTGTTTGATGTTGAATGCTAAGAATTCGTTTGAAAATATGTGAGGATATGGGTTGGACTTTATGTTTTCGTTATGCAATTCAATTTTTTTTTATCCAATTCAAAAATTTGTTGGGTTCCCCCCCCATCTATTTATGTGCACAAGCCTTTCTAATTGGGCAACCCGCCCAACCCCCCATTATTTTGCAAATTGGGCAACCCGAGTAACTAGAATGGGCAAGCACAGGTTGGGCTTCCACGGGCAAAACGGGTTAAGGTTTGTGCAAGTTGGGTTGGGCATGGGCAGACCCTTCAAGCCGCCCAAGTCCCACCCCTACCTACTGACGGCAAGCTTAGACTGGAGTTCCACAAGGATGGGACAATGATCAAGGGCAATCTGGGCTAGATGACAAACAGATGTATCCAGGAACACATCTAACCATTCAAAATTACAAAAGCCCCTATCGATGCGCTCCCAAATTGTACAGATACCAGCTTGGTTGTTGCACTAGGTGTAAGGGGATCCCTTGAAACCTAAGTCAATAGGGCCATTGCTGGAAACACAGTCACAAAATTCTTCTATCTCTCGATCAATCCTAAACTCCACCCCACCCACCCTTCTTATCCTATGGGTTAAGAATGACGTTGAAGCCATCCAAAGCCAAAAAGGGGGTGCGAAGGTTAGAAGCCACCGACAAGGCATCCCAAAGGGGTCTACGAATCAAGGTAATTTTCTGTTTTGCATAGATCCCCCCTACAACCCATTGATGAGCACATGGGTCCAATCTGATAGGTGTCACGGATTGTGGACGTGGTTTAGCGATGTGACCACCTCGGCCCCCCGATGGAGAATTAGTAGTGCGGAGCAACAACGTACATGTGCGGGTTGGTACGAATCGTACCCCACAAGATCTTCATTAATGTCAACATTTGTAGTTTACACCCCTCCCCTTGGTGGCACCTTCGAAAAAGGGTTTCGTCGGCTCTGACATCTCAGAGACGTGGCTATCGAGCTCGAGTTGACCACCTACCGTCCGGTCACCATTAATGTTGTCCTGCATTGAATCAGTAACGGCTCAAGGGCCGTTAATATGAACATTACGGGCCTGCCTTGAGCTCATAAAGTTTGGGCATTTAGTCCACTCGATCCAATGAAGCCCACAAGGCTGTGTTCTTTTTCTGGGAATTCCAATTCCCAAGAAATGGGTCCATTAACTTACGCTTTCACCATCTTTCCACACTTGGGTACATGATTTCACCATAAAGGAGGGGTAAAGAGTGATTTACAAACCTCAAGGCTTTGATTGAGAAATGAAATCCTAGTAAACACGGGCTTTTTATTTCTCGGCCAACAAGCAAATATTCAATGAGTTCATATCTCCTCTAGTGGGTCGGCAACGGTCAATGGGCCCACGCACAGTGATGGATCAAGAGGGTGTATGTGGGGGCGAGCGTTCCCTTAGATTCGAAAGAAAACCCCCTGTTATAGTAGTATTAGATCGGATTATTTTCAAATTATATAATCTCCCCCCCCCCCCCTTCCCGCACAAATGTTTAATAAAATTTAAGACCCCGCTCCCCTTAAATTTTTTTCTAACATTAGTCCCTATAATGGTCGATTTCTGGATCCGTCCTCATAATGGTCGATTTCTAGATCCGTCCCTATCCGTGCGCATTATGACCGTCAGCCTTAAAGTGAATCGTACTCCATCCGACATGTGGCTGTGATGCGCACTAGGCCCAACGACCAGCCCAACCAACCGGAGGAAATCCGAATTCTATTCAAGTGCATTTACAGAAGTAAAGTCGAAATGGGCCCATTTTGAGGCCCATTTTGAGGGAATTCAAATTCCCGAGAAAAAAATACAGGCTACACAACCTAGCAGAAACTTGACTTCAAGTTTAAGCTATTGATGCATGTCTATATAGAACAATAGTCGATACAAATGAATCTATTGATGTTGAAGAAAATAGTAATGGCCAGATTGGGAACCTGGAAAGGATGGATTCTCAGTTTTCCGGGGAGTAAAAAATGTACCCTTTTTTGACGCACACAAATTTTCTCTGCTAGGTGGTGCCACCTCATCGCTGAGGGGACAGAAATCCCACGGTAAGAGGGATTTGTTTTCTCTAATAGTTCAAGGTATTCCAAAATGACAAACATTGTTCCACCATGAAATTCCTAAGATATCATTATTCCTCGACTCCCAAACATGAGAAAAAAATGAGGATTCCCTACTCTAGGGACTCCCTAACCATCCAAATGGTAAAAAAGAGAGTCAAAACCTCCTAGGAGGAGTCTCTGCTCTCAGAGATTATAATCGCCAGTGGGGGAATCCCCGTCTTTGCAGGCTCCCAAACACACCATAAGCATTATACCAAAAAGTTTTTTTTTTTTTGGTACTTTGAAGGGGAGATCACAACAGATCTCAGAAGGCACCACAGCCTCGCCACTTCGGCAAGCAGAGAAAGGCCCCGACGGCCGGGACACAAACAAACCACCTCACGGTGACGAGCCTTAGCCCGCCCACCCGGCAGGGATACCACAGGCCTCCAACCTGGCGTAACCCCCATCAACGCCACCCCGGCGACCAAACGAGCCCTCGGACCCCCGACGATGAGGAAATAAACCCAAAAAGGAGCTAACAGATGCTCTTATCGGAAACAAAAACAAGACAAAAAAAAAATAAAACCAAAAGAGGATATGACACCCAATCCACCACCACCACCTGCTCCGGCTGAGAAGACAGCATCACCAAGCCCCCGATCTGTCACGAATCGGCTATGCCGCCATGAAAAACACCGGATATCCATCACTGATTCAGCGTAGGGGTTGGAAAACACCTGCATACTTCGACAGGGGTCCAAACACCACCAATACGACTGCACGTCGGCCAGAGTCTGCCGATTCAAGTAGGTAGTTGCCTCGCGCCGCTAGATCACCGAAAAAAAAAACGCCGCACTGGCGAGGAGAGCCCCTAATTACAGGGGATGGAGAAGGGCCCTCTCCGACCCCTGATGAAGCCATCACACCAGATCCCCTAGCCTTTCCGGCACCGCTGCCGGCATCCGGAGAGACCAAGAGGGGAGAACCCTAACCCTAAACGCGAAGGGCATTATACCAAGAAGTTGTATGCATGTTAGGTTTGTGTTTCCAGCTTCTTTGCCCTTCTAAACATGCATTAAATCTTCAACTTCCTGATGGGGAATTGCACAATCTATGATGGTTAGCAGGGAACTACTTCATTTCACCTTCTTCAATTGACTCTATTGGTTAATAAGGAAATAAGTTTAGTTTGATATATTTTCATGAATGTTAAGCCATTCATAATTTTTGGAAACATAAATAAGAAATATATTTTTTCTCCAGATATTGCAACACACCAATGCCAATAAGGAAATGTTATTCAGCCCGAAGGTTTGTCCCGATTTCACTGGCCCGATTGATGAGGCAGCGTACAACTGGTGGCTAAAACCCACTAGTGATTTTAAAATCTTTGACAACACTAGTTGCACGCTACCACGTCAATCGGGTCGACAAAATTGGGAAAACCTTTGGGCTGAATAGCATTTCTCATGCCAATATACAAAATCGAAACTAATAAGGGTTAGAGGGTGCGGCAGCTATGGCGGCTACGACGGCTTCCCACTGTCACTGACCCATGCAGTCCCTAACCCAACTATAAATGTGTTTATAGGTAGGGGTTCAGGCCGAACCCCCACTCATTCTCCGAGAGGGATTTCTCAAAAAAAAAAAACTATAAATGTGTTTTTTTTTGGTATTGGAAAGGGGGATCAAACAGAACACAGGAGATGCCACAGCTTGGCGTAAGTAGAGAAAAAAACCACCACCCGGCGGCGAACCAACACCGCCACACACAATGGACTACAAGCGCCGCCACACACGGCAGAATCATAGCTCCGCTCACCAGCAGATCCATATCATAGCCACCGCTCGCCGGCGGAAAAAAACTGCACACAGGCAGAGACAACATACCACGCATCGGTGGGGAAGAAAAGGAAAAAAAAAAAAGACGATACCCAAAAAAAAAAGCTGTGCTTCTCTTCTCTTTCTCGTAAGCCCACTATCTCCCTCTCAGATGGTCACGAGAATGAATCTTGGGTTCATCCTATGCCGCTATGTTGTATAATAAAATATGGTGATTCTGTGGGCGAATTCAAGGCTGGTCTTAAGGCAAGAAATTTTTGCACTGATGTGGTTGTTGCAAGTTTGGAACCATGGCCTCTCTTGTGCGTAGACACTAACAAGCCCCACTCTAACAAAATATGTATGCCCCCCCCCCCCCCCCCCCCCCCCCCCCCCCCCCCACACACACACACACACACACACACACACACACACACACACACACACACACACACACACACACACACACAATCACTATAAAGTTTAAGCTTATGCCTAACGGGCAATGATACTCTTACTTGTCTTATGGTTACTCATGCAATTACACACAATCTTTCACCTACACAAAGATTTCAGAGTTTACTAAATTTTTATGGGCGTGATATCTATGACAAGCTGATTATATATCCTCACAAAAAAAGCATCAAATTTTATATCATTGTCATCAAATTTGCCTTTCGCAGAAACTCCAACAAGACCACATAGTAAAACGAGGCATTAATGACGTTCATATGAATATGCCATATAAGGGTGAAAAGGAGAGGGTATTAACAATATATGTTCTTTTTTTTTTTTCCGAACAATGTAAATACTTATCAGTAACTATGTTCATAATCTAGATGCCATTAAAAGTTCATACTTGTAGTGGTGAACTTTTAATCAAATATTTCGGATGTCAATGACCTAATCTTCAGGCGAAGACTTTGTGAAAGACACGAAGCCAGCCTATGAAATAAGTGATTTGGGTGGGAGTTGAAGCATCACAAGTAGAAGATATGATTTTCAACTCTGAAGTACAAAATACTTTCAAGAAAGCCAAATTGGTTGGATGCAACATAGAAACCACTAAGATGAGAAGCACCCTAATAAAGAAAGTGGTTCAAAGAAAATAGATGCTTCAACTTATGGAAGTCTGGTTGGCATTTCTTGTATCTAGTTGCAACTCTACCTACAATTATATATGTTGGGGTAGTTAGCGCTAAAAAGTCCATGGTCAACGTATCAACGATGCCAAAGGACTTTAAAATGCTGTGGATGAAAATGATCCCCGCAATATTTTAAATTTTTCTTTGAATGCCATTGTTTTTCCAGAACTAAACTGAGCCGAACCGAACCTCCCGCATCGGAGCTTCTCGCCTTCACTGCTCGCCGAACCTAAACCTAACCATAAACCTAAGATATACAGGCCATGGGATGAACCATAGACCTAACTAGGAACCCTAAACTGAACACCAAGGTCTATCGTCTCCGTTATTCGCCGCCGCCCCAGCGAGCAGCTGCAACTCATGCCACTCCTCGCACTGTTGCTCGTGCTCGTTGACGCCACTATTCGTGCTCTCGAGAGAGATAGGAGAAGAAGAGGTCAGATGAGGGTAGTTTTGGGTTTTTGAAAAAATCGGGGACCTACAGTTAAGCTAAATATCCCGCTAGCCTGAGCGTTCGAAATATGCTATATCAGGAATTAATCTCCCATTAACCCAATTATATATGTTTGTTGCAAGTCTATATTATGTCTCCTTATGTTACCATTAGTTTTTAACGACTTAAACAAACATACTTTACCAATGTAGTGAATAACTGCGTGCTAAAATCGGAAGGGCAGAGTTAGCTTTAGCTCAATTGTGATAAAGATATACCATTGTGGCAAAAACCACTCCTACCATCCTTTCCCACATGCTTAGGCATGGAAGGTACAACTCTAACGTTTTGGAAATAGACTTTGCTCTATTGTATAGAGTTTTAGGGTGCATGATTAGTCTGCACACACTCACATATTATCATTTTTGATCGATTCCTTCTGCATACATTTTTCATTCGTACAATTCATTCTTAAGACTTATTGAGAATCTTAATATACTTAAAATGATCACATACTTAAAATGATCACATATGCATGTTTGGTTTTATCACTTGATCGCTAGGAACTAAGGGATGATGCCCTAACCTAAGTGTGTGTGCACTAGGTTGATCGTGCACATGACTTTAAGGTCGTGCGCATGACTTTGCCTTAGTTTTTTCTGCACATAGAATGGTGTCTGCCGGATTAAAGTCGTGCATACAACTTTTTCAAGTCGTGTGCACTATCCTAGTCGGCAGCACATTATTTGATGTCCACCTTATGCCCCACATGGGATGGTCCTATGGCACGATGACACATGAAAAGTCGTGTCGTGCACATGATTCGGTTAAGAACCTACTGGAAAGGCTTAGTCGGTTGGCTCATCCAATCAACTTTTACCACGTGTAGGTCGTGCCCATGACAGTAGGGTTGTGCGCACGACTTGACTGAGACAGATCCTTAGAGATAAGAGTCTATTTTTTGGTCTTAGCCATCCACCTAAGAGCTCCCTTAGGCTATAAATATCCCACCCCTATACACTTCAGCTGCTAATGAATTTTTGGATTTAGTGAGGAATTAAGAAGAAAGTTTTAGGTTTAGTGAGTTCATCTCTTTGAAATCCATCTTCTTTCTTCTTTCCCTTCTCCTTCTCTATTTAACCTTTCATTCGTTCCATATCTATGGAGGTTGCACTCATCCTTTATATAGTCTCTTGAGTGTCTTCTAATACCTTGAGATCATACAAAGAAGAGAGGGCAAGTCTATGCTATGATCCAAAGTGTCATCCAACACTTGAATCCTTGCTAATACTTGAGGGTTTTGGGGTTTTGAATCTTTTGATCTTTGTTAGTGTGCTAGGATTTCATAGATGTTAGATTGAGATCTTTTTTTACCCTTGTCACTAATTTCGATCAAGCTTTTATTTTTCATTCTTTCTTTATTTCCTCTATATACACCTTTACTTCTTTGTCACCGCCACGTAGAAGGCTCTTGTGGGAGCACTTGAGGTGATTATGGTCATACAAGCACCCATCGTCGTCGAAGGTGGGGTGTGTCTCTTCTACACTGAGATGGATCGGAGGAACTCAGATTATAGAGAGGAGGTCTTTGAAGGATAGTTGTGGCCAACTTCACTATCGGAACAGGGTGTGACTCAGGGGTAGCTGGGGTAACTTATTTGTAATTATTAGTGTTTGCTACGCTTTCACGGGTGCGTAGGGAAGACTAGTTAGGTTGTGGCCTAGGCCCAGCTTACCGGAGGGTGGGTTTTTTTTCCCCAATTAGGAATTTCCACATAGAAAAAATAGCTTGTTTTCCTTTGGCGTTTTTTCTGTGATTGTTGCTATATCATTTCCGCATCTAGGACAACCTAACTCATGCTTGCATCTGCCTGTTATGGGGTACACTAACTAGCTTCGTTTAGTTGGTCTTTTAATGTAAAGTGATTAACTAGCCAAACCTAGCTATAAAATTTTAATTGGTATCAGAGAGGATCTCTCTTGTTGGAGCTAACATTCCTGAAGTAGATCCGTTAGGTTATGATCATTAGCACTTGATCACTTTTTCTCTACAAGTTGTATGTGCGTAGGGGGGGTTAACATCTTTAGGGTTATTTTTTTGGTTTTAGTAAGCTTGGTAATTATGATCGCTTTTGTTTGCTTTTTGTGATTATCCCCCTTTGTGATTTGTGTGTTTTAGTTTTTATCTCTAGCGATAGAATCGCAAAGAGAAGGGAGTGCTATCACTAGGCCTCGTTTGTTAAATTGGAATAATTATGCACCTTAGAAGGCTAAAATGCAAGCCTTTCGATCTTTGTGGCAAGAGTGAGGAGACATGGATTTGTGTTTTGAATGGGTAGTTTTTGCCTACCTTTGAGTCAGAAGATCTCAAACCATATGAAGTATGGTCGGGAGATGAGAAGTTGATGTGCACAAGCAACCAAAGGGGTTTAAGTGCTATTCACTCTAGGGTCACTGATAACGAGTTTGCTAGGATCCCTAATGCCCAAACATCAAAGGAGACATGAGATATCTGTTGGAAATAAATCCATGGCAGAGGCCCGCAGCGGAAGCAATGGGAAGGTCCGAAGATCGTGAGCGGTGTGCGTTACATATCAGAATTTTCATCGAAACGATCTACACGTGCGTGTATGAATCTAGCATGGCAACTACGCGAACCCCTAACGACGATCTAACGCGAAAGAACAATCTAGCATGTATGCATGTTCTATCTATATTAGATCTACATGTTAGAGATCATACCTGCGTGCGGATTCTTTCACCGTGACAAGTTTCTTCTTTGTCGATGGAGACGAGCTCGGAACTGCTCGACATAGCTTCGGTGCGACAGCCATAACTTTCTGCTCCGAACTCGGATTGAGCTGAAATTTGGACTGCAGATAGCCAACTTCAAGACACAACTTTTGCAATAAATTTCATCTCGTTTGGACTTCTATAACTCCCGGAATCACAAAAACAACACTAATTTTCTGTGCAGATTCTGGACAACAAAAGGTTGCGGGAGATGCCTTCTAGTTCACCCGATCTCACACGATGCACGGCATCTTGTCGATGGATCTCTGAGTGCCTCCATCCAATGAGTCTTCTCCTTCTATGAAATCCTATGCGAGGAAGACGAGTCGCCATCCAATGATGCAAGCGGGGGAGAGAGACGAGAGAGGAGAGGAGAATAGAGCTAGGGAGAGATCTAGGGACGGGGGTCGATTTTCTCCATCCGGCATCTCCTATGGTCGGCCCCCCCTTAGTCCCTATTATAAGGCCGGCCTATCCTTTTGGATAAGGCTCCAAGGGGATAGGTTCATCCCATAAAAATCTCCCCAAAAATCTTCCTTTATCTCTCCATCTCTTTATCCGTTTTCCCCACTTTTAGGGCTTATTTTGACCAATTCAAAACCCCTATCTTATCCCCTATGGCCGGCCCTATTACTGGGGATTCTTATCCCCAGAATATAGGGGCCAGCCCTGCATGGGTCTCCCACAGCTAGGGTTGGCCACTAGTAAGGCTTGGCAGTATGCGTTTTTACTAAAACACCCTTATGCCTCAAATTGACCATTTCTAGTGTGCGAGACTTAGCGACTCTTCCTTAAGTGATCTTGACAAGTTACTTTCCTATTAACTGAGGTCCCCGGAGGGTGCCCCTAGTAAAGTCAACCAGTTAACTCGCAACATGTCCTGGTGCATCGCACTCATGTAGCAAAGTTCACTTATGGCGAGGGATAACTACATGCGTCTCTGCACTAACCTAGGGTTTTCCCTTAGTGCACATACATAGCTACGCATCTACCGTGCACTAGTGCGAAGCACTCACGGAGCGTAGGTTTGAACTACTCGCTTCCTCTTACTGCGTCCGGTGTTTCGAGGAGATGGTACTAGGACTGTACATAATGTCGATAAGGTGGAACCTTCAGGGACCAGGGTTCATGGCTTCCAACTTAGACTCGATCGACACACTACCCGAGTGTACCATCGATCCTCTGAATCCGAGTTAACCTGCGTGGCCACCCAGAGTGCGACGCAGGCTGCACTCTAATTCTCCCGGACTTACTATGTTCTCCCTCATACCCCTGCTATCCGCTTAGTATGGTAAACTCGCTGTCCCTCCATCTGGTTCCATGATGCAACTCGAGCGGTAGAGAATACCGTTAGACTCGAGTGCTCATATGACTCGGTTCCTTTCAGGTTGACCATATACATCGTACCTCCGATTACTCTTCCGAGCAACCGGATCCGTCACCAGTCCAACTGATGACCACCTAGCTAGGGTTTAATATGATGTAGGTCAGACCAAGGAACGCACCTCCCGTTAGAGATGTGGATAGCCTGCAGGAGTGACACGCTGATGCAACGCCAGCCGGGTAACCCAGTACACCATGGTTTTGGATCACTGCATCCGGATCCTCACACATTGGTGCGCCAAAGTATCACACAACTGGTTAGTCCACCAAACATGGTTCCTCAGGGTTTAGGACCGTTTTACCCTAAGCAGAAACACGGTTTAGAGCACTGGTGTCTGCTCATCGATCTGTGCACCGTGTTGGTTTCGTTCGGCCATAGACACTGTGCTTGGTAATAACCATGGTGGAGACACCCACGCTCTGTCATCCCAACAGCTTATCCTGATAGGGCGACCAACCCTAATCAGAGCTGCGAACGTATTTAGGTTACATGAGACCAGTCCCTTGAGTCTCCCACTCAAGTGGATTATCATGTAGCCATGGCTCTCTATTCTGTAATCAGAACACGTACTAAGATACGTACCAATATGCAATCCTATACTATCAACCATACATAGCTAAACTATAGATTTTTACGAGCTGTAGACCTCACTAATTCTAACAATCTTCCACTAGGTCTAACGAGGAATAACGGTGTTGAGCTCTATAGCTTCTATATACTGCCCAAAAGCCTTTGCAGGAATTCCCTAAAGGAATTGGCGACATTGTCTGTAGATTTCACATCAGTACCGCTACTTACATTTCCTCCTATAACTATCAGATCAAGTGGAGTTTGTACTTGATGGGTTTCCCCTCATGGTGGTGCCTAGTCTCCTTGGACCTAGCTTACCGCTCTTCTGTTTGCAACAACAGATAACTGAGCCTCTGGTACACATCCTAAGTTCTTTACAAAATTCCCAAGCTATACCACCTGGTAGACTACCTCGCACGCAACAATGTGCTCAGTCTTTGTGGTGGAGTCTGTGATGCACTTGCTTTACACTTTACCAACTACCGCTTCTAACCCCAAGATAAAAACAATTTCTGAAATCGATTCTCTGGAATGCACATCTGACACTAAAGTCAGACCCTGTGTGTCCAATCGATATCAGAACCTGTGAAGTACAAGCTAACTCACAATCCTCACTGGATGAGGACTTCTGAGTATACCCTTCACTTTAGTCCAGTGATTTGGACTCGGGTTCGACTGAAACTGACCCATGAATCCTGTTACGCAATAGATATCTAGTCTCATAAACCGAATCTGGCTAGAATCTTATTTTCATGTGTAGCGTGTGATAGCAAGAGAATCTTGCTCTGGTAATCTCGAGTTACCTTGATTCCCATAACATAACTCGCCTCACTAGAGTCTTTCACATCGAATTGTGATGACTACAAACCTTTACCGTAAACAATATTCTTTCGCCATTTTCAATCAGTAGAATATCGTTAACGTAAAGTACTAAATACACCCTTGTAGCTATTTCACTTTTCTTGTACCCACTTGGTTTATCATCATTCTGATTAAATCCGTATGAGCGGATTTCCTTGATCATAATAGATATTCCAACCTGGATGCTTGCATCAGTCCATAAATGGACCTTTGCAATTTGCATTCCATATCTTCCTGACCTACTGACACAAACCTGGGGCTATATTATCCATATGTCCTTTTCAAATTCCTGTTAGGGAATAACTGTCTTGACATCCATCAGCTAGATCTCCCAACTATAATGGGCTGTGATGGATTAAGAGGATCCGAAATAGACTTAGGCATAGCTATCAGTGAGATGGTTTTGACATAGTCAATCCCTTCTCTTATGGTAACTAATATAGCTACTTGAGTCTTAACCGAGTGCTCTTCTTATACACCTCATACACCCCGAAGGGTGATAGTACTATAAGTGTCAAGACTGTTCCAAGAGACATTGATGCAAGCTTACCTCCATGGTCTTTTGTCAGTTAGAACTGTCAGAAGCTCCCACTACTTCTTTGTAACTCTAGAGATCATCCTCCTGAAATTCTGGATTAACTATCGATGTTTCTCCATAGTATCTATCAGGTGATGTTCCCACAACGACGAGGTGGTGGTGGTACAAAGTGAATCGTTTCTACAGTACCCGGTATACTAGTTTCTTGTATCATCTACTCCCACTACGTTTTCAGATGCGCACTCTCTACCAGTACCTAGTAGTTCACCTAGAATTACCTTACTGATAAACTTATGGTCTATAATATAATCTTGATCTAGGTAGATGGTGTTCGTAGAAACTATTTCTTTACAAACCTCAAGATCATAGAATAGTCCACCTTATGCCTCCCTAGGGTAAACTATAAACAGATATACCTGGAACTACATCTCTATCTCATCCCTTTTGTCCTTTTGCACGAGTGCAGGACAACCCTATATCTCGAGACACTATAGTATCAGCTTTTGCTTAGACCATAGCTCTCTATAGATCTGAGATACTGATCTAGATGAAAGATAGTTTCAGATATAAGCTACTGTTTTAAGGTACAACCCCACTAAAAGATGGATAGTACACTTGACAATATTCATCATACTACGGACCATGTCAAACAGAGTCCGATTCCTTCTTTCGGAGACTTCATTCTGACGTGTCATCCTTGGAGCATTTAACTGGGAGATAATTCCATACTCCCTCAGGATCCTATGGAACTCGTCCGATAGTGACTTATTCCTTTGATTAAATCGAAAAGTCTTCTATCGTCTAGACGCTCTTGGAACCATAGACGTCAAAATTAACTAACTCCAATACCTTAGTAGCCCTTTTAGTTATTCTGCCTTCCAGATTGCACTCATAGGTTAGAAGGATCTCCGATGAATCTGTGAACAGAAACTCGACCTTCTGTTATCTTTGAATTTATCTGAGCCAAAATATCTAAATCAGAGGGGTCACAAATGAGATAGATTCTCCGAAAGATTTAGATGAATTTAAATTAGACGCTGTAGTTGTCATGAAATCTATTTCCGAATTAAGATTAAATACAAAGAGATTATTCTGATCTATTCCTCTAGTAATAAAGCTATCTATTCAGTTTAAGATACACACCTACGGTGCTATCTAAAACTAAAAACTTCATTTACCAAGGAGGAAACAGAACTACATCTCTAAAAATTAAAATCCGTGTTTCGGAAAAACTAAGACAATCATATCTAACAGCTTCCGCAGCGGCTTATGGAATCAGTACCTATATTAGGATTACTTAACTATAAAGTAGCCTTCTGCTTTCCTTGAATCTCTATAGATCCGAAGTCTATATTCCAAAAAGCATAAGAACTGCTACGAGATAGCGACTCAACTCCTAACATCCTGAGGCCATACACTATCTTCAAATATCCCATATACTTGCCAAAGCAGAAACACTTCCGTCCTTAGTGTTACTAGACTTAGGAGTCCATACCAGTTTCTGCACTAGAATAGTTTTCGATCTCTGATAAGTTACTCCCTTAGGTTCTTCTAAAGAAGACCTAGGTTAAGCACTAAAGGCATTGCCTTTAATCTTGATCTCATCCTTTGTCTCTTGAAAATCTCCTTATAAGTTCTACGTTTGTCATCTTTAGCTTGTTAAAGCTAAAGTCTCTGACAACACCTTCGAAGGTTCCAAACAAGAATGCAAGACAGATGTCTTCCACCACCTCGTCATCTGGCACCATGTCTTTGGAATCTAGTTCGATCTGGAACTCAAAGATGTGTTCCCGAACAGGCATACCCTCTGACATCTCGGTACTGATAAGTATCTTGGTGGATAAGTGTGAGTCTACCGACTTCGCCTAGCAGACATCTAATGCAAGTACAATATTATTTGAGAAGACCCGGCATATCTCTGACTTGCTTCTAAAGAGTTGTCCGCAAGTCTGCTATGACACAGAACTTGAATATCTCCTCAGATTCTCGCTAGTCGTCATATGCCCTAGTTAGTGCCCTAGTGACATCTGGACCCGTTAGGTCTAGTACAGGGATATTTAGATTGCAAACTAATGTACGTTTACTACTCTAAGCATGAGCTAAAGATAGTGCTTCCACTCTACGTAGTTAGAGACCCGATTACTGGTTCTCTTATGGGATATCGGATAGGGAAACTATATGGTTGAATGAAAACGAATGCAAAATAACTTATTTTATGGATTTTGAAAACAAGCTAATTATATCCAAATGCCAACGCTACCCTCACAGCGAAGACACATCTATAGATTAATTAACCATGTATGTAAGATCTCGGAATCGACTGCACCTGCCCTAGGGGGCATCATGCAGCGTCAATCCGCTTACACGGGCCTTTCCTTGACTCAGTCCAAATCTACCAACTAAGGGCTTTGATGGACCATGGTTATCTTTTGGTCAGTGCCACGTGATCCCCATTGTCTGAGCAATGAATGCCTCACGTCCACTTCGGATGCTTACCCACAAGCCTAAGCAATTACGGTGCGGGAGTTCATACGGCCCCTACTAGGGTGGGAAAAAAGCCCTTCTCTCCTGGTCCCGTAATCGCCATATCCTGAAGGAGACCGCTAAGTTATCTGGCATGAAAAAAAACATAACCTTTACCCTAAGGGGTGTCGAGCTACACCTTTCCACCCAGACACAGAGCAGTTGGTTGTAGAGGCCAGAGGATCTCGACGAGTCCTCTTACACATCCCTTATTATAGTTGAGGGTTATTTAATGCAAGTATGAGTGTACACTAAGATCACGATAACCTATACACTAGACCCTGGTCATACCGTGCTCCTACTAGCATTTCAAGCATTTCGTGAAGCATTAATCGATCTCGGAATATCATAGTCCCTGCCTCAAGCGGATTTCTCCACTCAAGGGTCCCATTATATATCCCAAGAACATCGATGCTCCATAAACCTAGATATCACGCTAATGCTCTGGAGCCTAGCCTAATGTCAGACTGATAAGAAAGGTCTTCCACTAGCTACCATGACGCCTTGTTTATAAATTTGACGAATGATATAATAGTAGAATTCCAACTCATTCTAGGTTTCAATGCTGGCCAAATAGGCACACCCGACTAATCGGGTGTTGACCTAATGGTAGCATAACCAAATATGAGGAATTTATACTATCATCAAGGGTTAATTAAATAATAGACGTCACTAGTGGAATCGTATCCTAATAAGGTCGTTAGAACCCGAGAGGAAAGTGCATCCCTCTAATACAGATAATTAAATTATCGCATCGGGGTTCTCTACAGTAATATAAAGAACAGTAGAAAGAAACAACCACACAACTGAATCAAGTTCAGGGTCCGACCCCTGAACCTGACTGGCATAGCGTAGGTACTCTGTCTCCTTCGCTAGGTTCCTCGATCCAGTGCAAGCCTTTGTATACGATCTCTTGACGCTTTCTGCCATTTGCCGTCATCGTGTACGCTTCACCGGATCACCATCGTCCTCCAAGGTTCCGCTCGTCCTCCCGGTGGTGGATCTCTACGGCAAGTCCTCCTCTTCAATCTATAACCGAAAAAGCTCTAGTACGCTTCGAGCAAGTGCTCACTCGTATACAATTTCCTAGAACAAAAAGGAAAACAAACCTAGCAAAAAGCCTGGGAATCGAGGGTGGTCAACCTCTACCACTTGCTCGACTATGGCTCTAAAACCTATCCACACACAGAAGAAAATACATCCAGACATATTTGCTAACACGGGGTTCGACCCCCGGTAGCAAGCAATCACATATCCAGAATAATTTTAGAAGCGACACCCTGCACGAACGATTCATAGAACATACAAAATATACTATGCATGATCTACTCGTAGAACCCCGATGGCGGCATATACTATTCATACGCGCACATGACAGTTTCATGAAAAACATAAAACGCACACCACTAGCGTGCTCTGATACTAATTATTGGAAATAAATTCATGGCAAAGGCTCGCAGCGGAAGCAATGGGAAGGCCTGAAGACCGTGAGCGGTGTGCGTTACATATCAGAATTTTTATCGAAACGAGCTACACGTGCGTGTATGAATCTAGCATGGCAACTATGTAAACCCCTAACGACGATCTAACATGAAAGAACAATCTAGCATGTATACATGTTCTATATATATTAGATCTACATGTTAGAGATCATACCTGCGTGCGGATTCATTCACCGCGACAAGTTTCTTCTTTGTCGATGGAGACGAGCTCGGATCTGCTCGATATACCTTTGGTGTGATAGCTATAACTTTCTGTTTTGAACTCGGATTGGGTTAAAATTTGGACTACAAGTACCCAACTTCAAGACGCAACTTTTGCAACAAGTTTCATCTCGTTTGGACTTCTGTAGCTTCCAGAATCATAAAAACAACACTGATTTTTTATGCAGATTCTGGATAGCAAAAGGTTGCAGGAGATGCCTTCTAATTCACCCGATCTCACAAGATGCACGGCACCTCGTCGATGAATCTCTGAGTGCCTTCATTCGACGAGCCGTCTTCTTCTACGATACCCTATACGAGGAAGATGAGTCGCCATCCAATGGCGCAAGCAAGGGAGAGAGACGAGAGAGGAGAGGAGAAGAGAGCTAGGGAGAGATCTAGGGAGGGGGGTCGATTTTTTCCATCTGGCATCTCCTATGGCCGGCCCTCCTTAGTCCCTATTATAAGGCCAGCCTATCCCCTTGGATAAGGCTCTAAATGGATAGGTTCATCCCATAAAAATCTCCCCAAAAATCTCCCTTTATCTCTTCATCTTTTTATCCGTTTTCCCCACTTTTAGGGTTTGTTTTGACCAATTCAAAACCCCTATCTTATCCCCTATGGCCGGCCCTATTACTGGGGATTCTCATCCCCAGAATATAGGGGCCGGCCCTGCATGGGTCTCCCACAGCTAGGGTTGGCCACTAGTGAGGCTTGGTAGTGCGTGTTTTTACTAAAACGCCCTTATGCCTCAAATTGACCATTTCTAGTGTGCAAGACTTAGCGACTCTTCCTTAAGTGATCTTGACAAGTTACTTTACTATTAACTGAGGTCACCGGAGGGTGCCCCTAGTAAAGTCAACCAGTTAACTCGCAAATATGTCCCAGTGCATCGCACCTATGTAACAAAGTTCGCTTATGGCGAGGGATAACTACATGCGTCTTTGCACTAATCTAGGGTTTCCCCTTAGTGCACACACATAGCTACGCATCTACCGTGCACTAGTACGAAACACTCATGGAGCATAGGTTTGAACTACTCACTTCTTCTTACTGTGTCCGGTGTTTCGAGGAGATGGTACTAGGACCGTACATAATGTCGATAAGGTGGAACCTTCAAGGACCAGGGTTCATGGCTTCCAACTGAGACTCGATCGACACACTACCCGAGTGTACCATCGATCCTCTGAGTCCGAATTAACCTGGGTGGCCACTCAGAGTGCGACGCAGGCTGCACTCCAATTTCCCCGGACTTACTATGTTCTCCCTCATACCTCTGCTCTTCGCTTAGTATGGTAAACTCGCTGTCCCTCTATCTGGTGCCATGATGCAACTCGAGCGGTAGAGAATACTGTCAGACTCGAGTGCTCATATGACTCGGTTCCTTCTAGGTTGACCACATACATCGTACCTCCGATTACTCTTCCAAGTAACCGGATCTATCACCAGTCCAACTGATGACCACCTGGCCAGGGTTTAATATGATATAGGTTAGACCAAGGAACACACCTCCCGTTAGGGGTGTGGATAGCCTGTAAGAGTGACACGCTGATGCAACGCCAGCCGGGTAAACCAGTACATCGTGGTTTTGGATCATTGCATCCGGATCCTCACACATTGGTGTGCCAAAGCACCACACAACTGGTTAGTCCACCAGACATAGTTCCTTAGGGTTTATGATCGTTTTATCCTAAGCAGAAACACGGTTTAGAGCACCAGTGACTGCTCATCGATCTATGCACCGTGTTGGTTCCGTTCGGTCACAGATACTGTGCCTGGTAATGACCGTGGTGGAGACACCCATGCTCTGTCATCCCAATAGCTTATCCTGATCGGGCGACTAACCCTAATCAGAGCTGCGAACGTATTTAGATTACATGAGACCAGTCCCTTGAGTCTCCCACTCAAGTTGATTACCATGTAGCCATGGCTCTCTGTTCTGTAATTAGAACACGTACTAAGGTACGTACCAATATGCAATCCTATACTATCAACCATACATAGCTAAACTACTTCTTGTCACCAACTTTGAGAACCTTTCTATGAATGAAAATGAGACATTTGACGAATTTTATTACAAGATAAAACTCTTGTCAATTCGTCTTTTGCCCTTGGGAAGAGAATCTCGAATAAAAAGGTGGTTCACAAAATCCTTAGGTCTCTACCCAAGCAGTTCTTGCCTAAAGTTACGGCAATTAAAGAGACCAAAGATTTGATCAAGATCCTCCCTGAGAAACTTGTGGTCAACCTTTGAACCTATAAGATGAATATAAGGAAGATCGAGAAGGACAAGGTCGTTGCCTTGAAACCTTCTTTGAATGCTACTTGTGGTTCGAGGAAGGATTTATCCAACCTTGAGGAGGGAGGGATCGCCATGCTTGCTTGTAAACTTCAAGCCCATTGGCAAAAGGAGCAAGCACAAGGTAAGGAGCATATATGGGTAAGACCTAGAAATGACAACCACTCTAAGGAGAAGGTGAGGGGGTCAATCCTGAATGTTAGACGTTGTTTCAAATTGTAACATCCGCCCCAAACATACAAGATTTTGTCCGCTTTGCCCGTGCCCGTACGAGAACTTCCCAGGGTGGTCACCCATCCTAGTACTGCTCTCGCCCGAGCACGCTTAACTACGGAGTTCTTACGAATTCCGTAGCGGCGCACGGTTTTAAAACGCGTCTTCTATGTTTGGGAGGGGAAATTATATAAGTAGCTCAGGATCTCCTTCTCTCCAGGCGATGTGGGGCTAACTCATGGCCTTGTACACCTCACCTCACCTCACCTCACCTCATCCATCTTGACATCCCCGCCTCAGGAGTCTTGGATCTTGGCTATTAGCCTATTGGATCTTGGTCGTCACAATCCACCCCCCTTAGGGCTACACGTCCTCGTGTAGGGTTAGACCCCCCCATCCCGAGGAGAAGCGGCTCTGATACCATTTTGTAACATCCGCCCCAAACACAGAAGATTTTGTCCGCTTTGCCCGTGCCCGCACGAGAACTTCCCAGGGAGGTCACCCATCCTGGTACTACTCTTATTGTGACGACCAAGATCCAATAGGCCAAGAGCCAAGACTCCTGAGGCGGGAATGCCAAGATGGATGAGGTGAGGTGAGGTGTACAAGGCCATGAGTTACCCCCCTTAGGGCTACACGTCCTCGTGTAGGGTTAGACCCCCCCATCCCGAGGAGAAGCGGCTCTGATACCATTTTGTAACATCCGCCCCAAACACACAAGATATTGTCCGCTTTGCCCGTGCCCGCACGAGAACTTCCCAGGGAGGTCGCCCATTGTGACGACCAAGATCCAATAGGCCAAGAGCCAAGACTCCTGAGGCGGGAATGCCAAGATGGATGAGGTGAGGTGAGGTGTACAAGGCCATGAGTTAGCCCCACATTGCCTGGAGAGAAGGAGATGCTGAGCTACTTATATAATTTCCCCTCTCAAACATAAGAGACGCGTTTTAAAACCGTGCGCCGCTACGGATTTCGTAAGAACTCCGTAGTTAAGCGTGCTCGGGCGAGAGTAGTACCAGGATGGGTGACCCCCTGGGAAGTTCTCGTGCGGGCACGGGCAAAGCGGACAAAATCTTGTGTGTTTGGGGCGGATGTTACAAAATGGTATCAGAGCCGGTTCTCCTCGCTATGGGGGGGTCTAACCCTACACGAGGACGTGTAGCCCTAAGGGGGGTGGATTGTGACGACCAAGATCCAATAGGCCAATAGCCAAGAGCCAAGACTCCTGAGGCGGGAATGCCAAGATGGATGAGGTGAGGTGAGGTGAGGTGAGGTGTACAAGGCCATGAGTTAGCCCCACATCGCCTGGAGAGAAGGAGATCCTGAGCTACTTATATAATTTCCCCTCCCAAACATAGAAGACGCGTTTTAAAATCGTGCGCCGCTACGGAATTCGTAAGAACTCCGTAGTTAAGCGTGCTCGGGCGAGAGTAGTACCAGGATGGGTGACCCCCTGGGAAGTTCTCGTGCGGGCACGGGCAAAGCGGACAATATCTTGTGTGTTTGGGGCGGATGTTACAAAAAGGTGAGGTGAGGTGTACAAGGCCATGAGTTAGCCCCACATCGTTTGGAGAGAAGGAGATCCTGAGCTACTTATATAATTTCCCCTCCCAAACATAGAAGACGCGTTTTAAAACCGTGCGCTGCTACAGATTTCGTAAGAACTCCGTAGTTAAGCGTGCTCGGGCGAGAGTAGTACCAGGATGGGTGACCTCCCTGGGAAGTTCTCGTGCGGGCACGGGCAAAGCGGACAAAATCTTCTGTGTTTGGGGCGGATGTTACAAAATGGTATCAGAGCCGCTTCTCCTCGGGATGGGGGGGTCTAACCCTACACGAGGACGTGTAGCCCTAAGGGGGGTGGATTGTGACGACCAAGATCCAATAGGCTAATAGCCAAGATCCAAGACTCCTGAGGCGGGGATGTCAAGATGGATGAGGTGAGGTGAGGTGAGGTGAGGTGTACAAGGCCATGAGTTAGCCCCACATCGCCTGGAGAGAAGGAGATCCTGAGCTACTTATATAATTTCCCCTCCCAAACATAGAAGACGCGTTTTAAAACCGTGCGCCGCTACGGAATTCGTAAGAACTCCGTAGTTAAGCGTGCTCGGGCGAGAGCAGTACTAGGATGGGTGACCACCCTGGGAAGTTCTCGTACGGGCACGGGCAAAGCGGACAAAATCTTGTATGTTTGGGGCGGATGTTACAAAATGGTATCAGAGCCGGTTCTCCACGCTATGGGGGGGTCTAACCCTACACGAGGACGTGTAGCCCTAAGGGGGGTGGATTGTGACGACCAAGATCCATTAGGCCAATAGCCAAGAGCCAAGACTCCTGAGGCGAGAATGCCAAGATGGATGAGGTGAGGTGAGGTGAGGTGTACAAGGCCATGAGTTAGCCCCACATCGTTTGGAGAGAAGGAGATCATGAGCTACTTATATAATTTCCCCTCCCAAACATAGAAGACGCGTTTTAAAACCGTGTGCCGCTACAGATTTCGTAAGAACTCCGTAGTTAAGCGTGCTCGGGCGAGAGTAGTACCAGGATGGGTGACCTCCCTGGGAAGTTCTCGTGCGGGTACGGGCAAAGCGGACAAAATCTTCTGTGTTTGGGGCGGATGTTACAAAATGGTATCAGAGCCGCTTCTCCTCGGGATGGGGGGGTCTAACCCTACACGAGGACGTGTAGCCCTAAGGGGGGTGGATTGTGACGACCAAGATCCAATAGGCTAATAGCCAAGATCCAAGACTCCTGAGGCGGGGATGTCAAGATGGATGAGGTGAGGTGAGGTGAGGTGAGGTGTACAAGGCCATGAGTTAGCCCCACATCGCCTGGAGAGAAGGAGATCCTGAGCTACTTATATAATTTCCCCTCCCAAACATAGAAGACGCGTTTTAAAATCGTGCGCCGCTACGGAATTCGTAAGAACTCCGTAGTTAAGCGTGCTCGGGCGAGAGCAGTACTAGGATGGGTGACCACCCTGGGAAGTTCTCGTACGGGCACGGGCAAAGCGGACAAAATCTTGTATGTTTGGGGCGGATGTTACAAAATGGTATCAGAGCCGGTTCTCCACGCTATGGGGGGGTCTAACCCTACACGAGGACGTGTAGCCCTAAGGGGGGTGGATTGTGACGACCAAGATCCATTAGGCCAATAGCCAAGAGCCAAGACTCCTGAGGCGGGAATGCCAAGATGGATGAGGTGAGGTGAGGTGAGGTGTACAAGGCCATGAGTTAGCCCCACATCGTTTGGAGAGAAGGAGATCCTGAGCTACTTATATAATTTCCCCTCCCAAACATAGAAGACGCGTTTTAAAACCGTGCGCCGCTACAGATTTCGTAAGAACTCCGTAGTTAAGCGTGCTCGGGCGAGAGTAGTACCAGGATGGGTGACCTCCCTGGGAAGTTCTCGTGCGGGCACGGGCAAAGCGGACAAAATCTTCTGTGTTTGGGGCGGATGTTACACAAATGCCAAGGTCTTGGTCATTTTTCTTTGGAATATCCCACAAAAGTTTCGGTTTCTCGGGATGAAGCCATGAAGGCTACTTGGTACACTTCGGAATTCGAGGAAGAGGGAGGTTTGGATTTGGCCAATTGTGGTCTTACCCATATATCGACTTTTGTGACCTCTGTGTTCTCTCCTATTAATAAAAAGGTCAACTCCATTTTGATTGACACTAGTTGTAGTGAGAGCAATAGAGAGGGAACCTTGTTGAACTCAAGGCTCTTTGTGATGAAGCCATAAAAGCGGCTACCATGACTAGCAAGAACAACACCTCTCTCAAAGAGGAATTAACTCTTGTTGAGACCGATCGCAATGAAGCCTATCTTGATATTACCGAAGCTAGTGATCAGGTTTTTGAACTTGAGATCGAAAATACCAGTCTTAAAAAAATGGTGAGTTTTGTTGAGGCCAATTGTCCCCAAAAGGATTTTTGATAGAGAAAAAAAAAATCTATTTTGGAAGTAAAAACCAAAGTCTTGATGATCTTCTCAAAATAGAAATAGAAGAGAAGAATGCTTCCTTGATAGAAGTGGAGATTTTGGAGAAATCCTTGCATGAGTCCTCTTTGACTATTCAAAGATTCAATACCTCCAAAAATTTGGAGAACTATTTGAATAATCAACAAGGTGTCCATGAAAAGCGTGGCATTGACTATGTTGGCAAGAAGGCCAATCATATTGTTGCCAAAACCAAGTTTGTTTATCATCCACGAGTAATAACTGTACTTCACATGCCTCAACCTTCAAGACTCACAAGGTCAAGAAGGTGTATATGAGTTCTTATTGTGGAAGGAAGGGTCATCTTAAAGGTTTTTGTTATAGCCTTTGGGGTAGGATTCATGTACAAAAGGTTGAGGAGACCATTGATCCATCGTACCTATGCCTTCTCATTTGAGGTACACCACTTCCAAGTCTAGAAATAAGGTGTTTATCTTCAAGGTCATCCCCTCCCCTTTGCCCTCGAGTTATGATATTGCTTTTCCTAGCAATCATTTTGGTGAGAAGGGTGCAAGAAGTATATGGGTCAAAAAACAAAGGTTAATTTGTCGTATTGATAATATTTTGGATTATATAGCTTCTCCTTCTTATTTTACATCCATCAATAACATCGATCCATGTTAGTTTTACTACACCAATACTGTTGAAAAATGACGGGTAATGATCATCGATCGTTTTTCAGTGTCATTTTTTAATGTTTGTCGTTTTTAACCACTAAAAAATATGAATTGATCGTCATTTATTAAAAGACAAATTTTGCCCATTGTTTATTTATATTTATATAGTTTATTCCTCAAATTGGTGTAGTGTTTGTCCTCACCTATGTCATTCACATATGCTTATTTATTTTCTTTGATTAAGTGCATAAATAATTTGTTTTGTAAATAGTTTTTATTTGTAAAACTTATGCATAATGAAAATTATTTTTATTGTCTTGTTTTTTTTTTTATAATTTTCAACTTCTAAGATCTAAGGCTATCTTTAACCGTTCAATGGTTTTGAAAAATCATAGGATGCTATTATTCTCTTTTGAATTCTTATTGTTGCAAATATTAGTGAGCTACTTTGCTTAATATAAATAATTAATCATGTCGCTTTCATACTAAAAATAGCTAATTTTTACTTATGTGCTAAGTGTGATTGTTACTAAACTTCGGATAATATTACTATTCATGATAGTTTTATTTATGCTAAACTAACAAGTTAATACTTGTGCATATCATTTTCATATTGTCTCTAATAGTTGAATCCACTTTTGAATATATTTTTTTAAGGAGATCTCAAGGATATGATCCGAGGAGTCATAAGCTTGATACCCAAAGCCAACCGGTTTGGAGCTATCGGTCACATTCTTGGTACATGAGATTCTTCATACGGTACCCTATATCTTTTGATGACATACTCAAGAAAAAGATTCGTTGTAGTATCTCAAAAACCGTAAACCTTGATCAATTGGATAGGGATTGTTAATCTTTACTCTTTGCACGAGAATGATTATATTAGACTTACTATAGGGATAAAAGTAAAATAAAACAAAAAAGAGCCTTAAAAGAGGCCAATGTATTCATTAATGAAATCCTATTAGGTATAAGACTTGAAAAATGTATCATATGATATGTGCGAAGGTAGAAACTTGCTATTAAGCATAAATGAAGTGAAATAGGTTTTATATGATTGTTCTTTCAAAAATGAATTCACACTTTAGTATATTTGCAAAATTAGTTTTTTTTTTGGACTAATACTTGTCTAATTCTAATGCATCTAAGTGTTCTTTGAGCTTACTAGCTATGCTTGGTGTTTTTCTTATGCTTTGAATGACTTTAGTTAGGTCTTTAGTATCATAGAAGTCATAAATTGCATTTTGTTCATAAACATCTCAAAAACATTTGTATATGTAAAATCTCAAAAAGATTTTTTGGGTCTTTTGATCCTTTTTTTTTGCAAGGGTTTAAATTATTTGGTTTTGATTCAAATATGGCTTTCCAACTTATATTTCGAGAGCATCTCATCTCCTTTTAAGCTTTCTCATTGTATCTTGATTATGTTTATGGTGTGCTATAGTTTTTTAAGTTGGCCCATCCAGTTCTCTAACTTTCGTATTTTATTGCTTATCTTTGAGGGAGTGGTGGAGTTAGTTGGGTCACCTATGCTTTAATTCCATATCTTTTGGTGAGCCCGTATACCGTATTATATATACCATTAGTTAGCATATGTATGGTGGTTGGGTGATGATCTACCTTAAGCTTTGTACGTAAGAGGGTGTTTTTCATCGATGCACTCCTCTTTAAGGTTACATCCTCAAAGGGATATTGGAAGGTGTTCTACCTCAAGCTATACTTGAGTAGGATTTTTTACTAACACCCTACTATGCACTTCGTATACATCTACTAGGGTTGCTAGAGTCTCGTCATTATTTCGATGGAGTTTTTTTAAAGATGATATTTTTGTGTTCTCTTTTGAGAATCATGTACGTTTTTTCAGGGGGAGAAAATCCTTATGGATTTACTCCAAAAGACTAGTGGATTCATTCCACAAAAATTCCTTATAAACCTGAGTTCATAAGACTGTTCCTTGTTGATTCTTTCCATAAGACCTTGACAATCTTCTTAGGGGGAGTTGCTCTAATTAGACCTATTTAGAGATAATATAAGTCTCATATAATTATCAATACATATGGTATCACTTATACTATATTTATAATAATCATTGTTTGCATAAATGATATTACATATGTTCTTTTGAACTGACATCAGTTTTGCAAGAATAAAAGTGGATTTGACACGTCTGTTTGATTTCTTTCAGGTTTACATGTGTCCTCTTTTTATTTAATCTCTGTTTAAAGTCTAGGGTTTACATACACTGAGACACTCAGGAGCTAAGCTTAGTAAAATTGGATGTATAGGAAGCTTCCATGTAGTAGTTTGTGTAATGAGGTATTTATTTTGTTACTAAAAACTATGACAAAAGGAGAGATTATTAGGTCTCCTTATATTGTCATTAAATTTTAGCGATTTAAATAAAGCTATTTTACCGGTGTAGTGAGTAGCTGCGAGCTAAAGTCGGAAGGGTAGAGTTATGTTTGGCTCAGTTGCGATAAAGATGTACCGTTGCGGCCAAAATCACTCCTACTATCATTTTCCATATGTTTAGGCATGGAAGGTATAACTCTAACTCTTTGGGAATAAACTTTGATCTATTATATAGGGTTTTATGGTGCATGATTAGTTTGCACACACTCACACTTTATTATTGCTGATCAATTTCTTTTGTATATGTGTTTCATTCGTACAATTCATTCTTAAGACTTATGAGAGTCTTAATATGCATAAAATGATCACATATACATATTTGGTTTCATCACTTGATCGCTCGGAACTAAAAACTGATGCCCTAACCTTAGTATGTGTGCACTAGGCTGATCGTAGTTTTTTCTACACATTGAATTTTTGAACATAGAATGGTATCTGTCAGACTAAAGTCATGCACATGACTTTCTCAAGTTATGCGAATGATCCTATATAGTCAGTAGCATACTATTTGATGTCCACCTTATGCCCCACCTGGGACAGTCCTATAGCACGATGACATATGGAAAGTCATACACACGATATTAAAGTCGTGCGCATCATCCGGTTTAGATTCTATTGAAAAGGTTGAGTTGATTGGCTTATCTAATCCACTTTTGTCACGTGTAGGTCGTGCGCACGATCATAGGGTCATGCGCACGACTTGGTTGAGACATACACTTAGAGATAAGAGTCTCTTTTTTAGTCTTAGCCATTCACCTAAAGGTTCCCTTGGGCCATAAATAGTCTATCCAATTACCCTTCAGTCACTAATGAGCTTTTGGGTTTAGTGAGGAATTAAGAAGAAAGTTTTAGATTTAGTGAGTTCATCTCTTTGATCTCCATCTCCTCTCTTCTTTTTCTTCTCCTTCTCTCTTCAACCTTCTATTAGTTCCATATCCATCGAGATTGCACTCATCCTTTGCATGGTCTCTTGATTGTCTTCCAACACCTTGAGATCATACAAAAAAGATAGGGCAATGCTATGCTATGATCTAAAGTGTCATCTAACACTTGGATCCTTTCTAGAACTTGAGAGTTTTTGGGTTTTGATCTTTATTAGTATATTAGGGTTTCATAGAGGTTAGATTGAGATCTCCTTGGAGATCAAGATTTTCTTCTACCCTTGTCACTAATCTCGATTAAGCTTTTGTTTTTCATTTCTTTCTTTATTTCCTTCACATACTTTGCTTCTTTTCCATCATCGCTTGGAAGGCTATTGCGGGAGCACTTGGGGTGATTGCAGTCACACAAGCACCCATTGCCGTCGAAGGTGGGGTGGACCTCTATGGCACTGAGGTAGATAAGAGGAACTCGTATTGGAGCGAGGAGGATTGCAAGCGGACCCTTTGAAGGGTGCACGGTCGCGGCCTACTTCACCGTCGAAGCGGGGCAGGCTTAGGGGTAGTTGGGGAATCTCTTTGTAACCATTAGAGTTTGCTCCGCTTTCATGGGTGCGTAGGGAATACTAGGTTGCGGCCTAGGCCTGGCTTGTCGGAGGGTGATTTTTTTTTTCCGGTTAGGGGTTTTCACCTATAAAAAATAACTTGTACGTTTTTCTTTGGCGTTATTTTTGTGATCGTTGCTATATTTTTTCAGCATCTAGGTCAACCTGATCCGTACGTGCTTGCATCTGCTCGTTGTGGGGCACACCAACTATCTTCGTCTAGTTGGTCTTTTAATGTACGGTGATTAGCTAATCAAACTTATATAGCTATAAAATTTCAGTCTACGTTCCACTTATATAGAAATTCCAAGTCTTAATCAATGTGGGCATAGTAAAAAGAGCTTCGAGATGCTGGCATGGCACATTTGACTATATATGTAATTTTTTAATAGGCAACAAAGAACTAAATTTGGTTTTGGGATGGAAGTCTTGATGATATCTACTTTTAGGATGAAGTCTTGATGCTACCACAAGTCCCAATTGATATATTTTCTCTCTTGGATCAGAAATATACAATATCTAGTTAGTTGTGATCATACCAAACATGTTTCCATGGTGTATAACTTCATCCGAGGTTGTTGAGAAAAGCTCGATAAGCACAATCAACAGGTTGTACTGTGCACTCCAATCAGCAGATTGCACTATGGACAAGTCAGAGGGGTTCCAATACACTACGTAAAGTCCAACCTTGTGATTAGTGTGCCATCGCAGGCGTACAATAGTCGTGAGTGCTGAAATTTTTTCCCAATATGAGTGCAGAACAATATTACTATTTTTGTAATCCTAATTAAAAAAAGAAACTCTAAGGATCAAAAAAGTGATTAATTTCTATTAAACTCTAATATTTATGAAGATAATTTGACAATTCCTCAGTGAAAGGGAGTGTAACAGACTAATTAGTCCGCTTGAATCAACATTAATTACAACAAGTTTTTCAATGAGAGGTACAAACTTTGGAAAAGAACAAATTAGATAGAGAAAAAGAAAAGCAAAGAAGTAGGCAATCACAAAGAAGAAGCAAGCTAGCCGAGTTTGAACAAAAGTTAGATACTAAAGAAACTAATGTGGTTTGCATGCATGTTTCCCATACCTTTCAACTGCCAATGGAAAAGATGCAAAAAAAAAAAATCATTCTCTAAGAGATTGTTGGCTTTGGTAAATTTAATATGGTCGGTAAGTCTTGATATGGTGCTTACTGGCACATATCTGGGATTTGTAAAAGACGAGAGCTTCAAAGTCTTGAGACTCAGGAGCCCTTTTTACCTTGGTTTAGGGATTTTGGGTTGATCTTGTTTAGCCTTATTTATTGGTGTTTCTTATGTTTGTAATTGTTCCTATTAGCCATTAGTTGTAGCTTCTTTTTTATGAAACTTAAAAGACAGGTTGGGGTCAAGGCCAAATCCCTCCCTCACGATCAGAGGGATTCTAAAAAAAAAACAATGAAGCTAGTTTTCCAGAGAAGGGTCAATCTATGAATCAATATTATATCCTAGTCTGAATGCTCAATAAGACTCATACAAACAAGAGGAAGTAATCCTCAACTCATCACTAATGTCGTTATGTTCCTAGCCTACAACATAATCTATTGAGAGTTGGGTAGCTCATGAAAACATGTTATTTTACGACTTAAGAAAAAATATGTAAGATACTTAATAAAGAGGAAATCATAGTGTCCAAAGTTGCCCCAAATAAAAATATTCCTATTGTGATCTCGGCTAAAGAAAAAACCGCCTTAAAAGTAAAAAGTATTGATGAGACACTATGGGTAATTTTTGTGCACTCACACCCCCCCCCCCCCCCGCCAAACACGGTACAAGCTCCTCTTCTAAATTCGGCTACGGTACCTGCAACAAAGACCGAGGCTCTCTTCGAGTGAAGGTTCCTTAGACACTCAAGTCAGAAAAGGAATCTCCAAGACGTTGGAGATGGTAGACCAAGTACGTACCAAGAGAATTCTGTAGTCCAAGATGAATCACATACAAAAACTGAATTTTCCAAAATACGTCCCTCTGTTGCTTATCGTGTAGGTCTATGTATAGTGCACTCGAGGGGATCTTGGGCAGTAATGGTGGATATAGTTTTGGTAGTTCCTGAGATTACGCCGAGGATTGTATGCAGCTCGATCTTCGGTATCCTTGGCATGGCTGCTCACCCTTGCCCTAATTATCCAACCACATCCCTTGATCATAGCGGATATGGCCAGGTAATCCCTGAGATTACATCGGAGATTCCTTGTGGTTCACTCGGTTTGACCTTTTATTCCTAGCTTGATCGGTAAATATGTATCCCACCTGTCCGGGGATTGATTTGTGCTTCTCGGGTGTGGGCGATGGAGACCTCAACCGTGAAACCTTGTGATTCTGATCCAATGCATGTTCGTCTTACGTGAATGAATTCTCCAATGGTACATGTCACCTCAAACCTTCGAACCCGTTTCGGCTATGAGTGCTTCGCAGGGTAGTATTCGTGTACTCGTGCAGACCCGCCTTCGTGTCTGGCTCGGCCCGGCCCACGGTAGGTAGCTCGAACCAGTCAGGGTTGAGCCTCGGGTCCGGGCCCACAAGTATCTTGTCCTAGTGTGTGCACGCTTGGGTGGCCCAATACCATGTGTCACACCATAGCTGGTGGGTGGAATTAACACCCACCTACAAACACTACGATATTTAAGATTTGAGCATCTAACTTAGAAGTCTTAAAATTGTTGAAAAAAATGAATTTGAGGATAGGATTACCATCAGTGAAAGAAAAATAGTAGATGAATATTACCATCCATGATAGGATTACCATTTATGAATGTTGTAATTATGCAAAACTTAATAGATTAGCATTTCTACAACATCCCGACGAGCAAGGGCTCCACTTGATCTAGTTCATTTGGATATATGCGGCCAAACTAACTCTACATTATGTGGTAATTAAGATAAACCTTAAGGCTTTCATTGATAGAAAAAGCGGGCATAAATCGAAGATACTTAGAGCTAACCAAGGTGCATAATTTACATCATATAAGTTTTGCGATTCTACAGACAAGGGAATCAAAAGAGAGCTAATAGTGGCTTGATATACTCGCAACAAAATAGAGTGACAGAAAGGAAGAAAATAACAACCCTGGAAAGTATCATGAAAAGTATAAACCTTCCTAATAAATTTCTAAATTCATAGGGACCAATGAATGGCCCTATGGTGGATATTGGCATCCACCTAGGGTTCATCCCATAGCCTCTAGAATAATGTTCCCACCACTATGATATATGGAAAATGAGATGGATGGTGGCGATGGGTTCGATTTGGTACCAAATGTTCCAATTTGGTATCGTAGTGGAACCCTATGAATTTATATTCTTAACTGGTCACAATAAAAGCAGTTATGTTTCTCAAAAAAAAAAAAAAAAGCAGTTATGAATATGACTCCAATTTAAGCATGCATGGCATATTAAAAACCCAAAGATCAAGTTTTTTATCAAAAATTTCGGATGCATATCTTATATTTATATTCCATCTCAACATAGAATAAAATTTGATAAAAAGACAAAAATTATGTGCACATATTGGAATAAAGAAGAATTAAAGGCATATTAGCTTCATAATCCAAATTCATATATATAAGCTAGAGATATCCTTTTTTATGAAATGATACATTGGAATTGGGATGGAGAAATTACTCAAATGCCCAAGGCATTCAGGAGAATTAAAAGCTCCAAGCTCTACATCAAAATTCCAAGCCCAAATCCACAAAATTCAAGCTGAAGTTCAGACTCTTCATCATCAAGCTTAGATATTTTGATCACTTATTTTCCTCTCAGGAACGTACGATCTTTGTAAGAAATCTATGAAACTTGTGGTGTTACTTTCTTTTCTTTCGAGCCACAAAATTTTAAAGAGGCAGAAAAAGATCGATGCGTAGAAAAAAGGCAAAGGATCGATGATGAAATCCAAATAATCAAAAAAAAGTACGGGAATGTCCCGGAGGGAACAAAATAATTAATTGGACTATAATGAGTTTTTAGAACCAAATGTAATAAACATGGCACAATTCATAAGTACAAAGCCAAACTAGTAGCAAAAGATTAATATTCAGAACAGCTTTTTATAAAATTTGCCCCAATAGCACAAATGGAACCATCCTTATTGTGAATTTAACCAAAGTTTCTCAAGTACTTTAGTTTCATGTAAAATCGGTTTTACATCGAATAGAGACCTTGAAGAAATGGTTTATGTTGAACAATCAGAATGTTAAGTGAGAAAAGAAAAGCTTATTGGCTTCAACAAACATTGTATAGCATCAAGTAAGCACCAAGAGTTTGGAATGAAAAAATTGGTAAAATTTTTCATCAAAGTAGATTAATTTGAAAGGTCATCCATCATTATACATAAAGAAAAGAGGTACACATGATTTTCTCCTTATATGTTTTTACGTTGATGACCTAATTTGCAATGGAACTAATAGAACAATGGTAGATTTAAAAGAGTCATGATGAATGGATATTAAATGATGGATCTAGACCTCATGAGATAATTTTTTTTTGCATGTAAGTAAAACACTATGAAGGTAAAATCATCATATATTTCTCAAGAAAGTATGCTGAAAATTTTATTGAAAGTAAAAACTAGCTTAATATGTCTATCTTTAAACCGTTGATCGAGTACTCCAATCAACATGAATATGAAACTGCCTGAAATGGATATGGAGCAAACAAGGTTGATGCCTCTATGTATAGGCCGGATCCTTGTCGGATCACTTATGTATCATACTAACACAAGACCCGATATTATGAATATTATTAGAGCATTTTTCCTAGGTAGTACACATGCATAAGAACATGGCAAAAACCTTATTGTGGCAAAGAGAATATTGACGTATATTTAAGGCATCAAGAATTACAGAATCATGTATGAAACTGATGAAACATGCAATTTTATTGGCTTCTCTGATACTGATTGGGTTGGATCTATAGATGATCAAAAAAGCACTTACGGATATACCTTCATTTTGGAAAGAAAAGTAATTTCTTGGTCAACAAAGAAGCAATAAATCATGGCATTAACAATAGCAGAAGCTAAGTAGTGTAAAGCCGTTTGGCTAATGAGGAAATCATAGGATCGGTGGAAAATAAGAAAATCAAGTTGCAATTTTGCAACAATAATGATCAACCAGCAGACATCTTTACCAAAGCAGAATCAATTGATGAATTTATGCATTTGAGAGAATGATGAAGATTCAGAATATACAAATTAAGAAGGGGGTGTTGGAAGTGTAATTTGTTAGTGTCTATAGAATCTTCTAGTGAAAATATAAAAGAAAAGTCTAGAGAAAGAAATGTCTAGATATATCACTTTGTATACCTAATAATATGTCCCCTTTTAATCCATTTAATGTTTTAACATTTCTATAATGCGCCATGGTGCCTATAAAAGGAACAAAGTTTAATGGGGCTATTTTTTTTTTTTTGCCGGAACTACTGGGGTTCTATTAATGGCGCCCCACCCTAAAATAGGAAGCATTATTACAATTTTTGCTCGAGTCCATCTCTGACAGGACAAGGGGAGCGATATAAGAAGGAACAGAGTAAGACAAAAAATCTATCATCTCTTAAAGAGTGAAATTCGCCAGAGCGTCAATACAGCTATTAAGATTCCTCCTGACTTGGGAGAATTTGCAATGAGAGAAACCATGAGATAACACCATGCAATCAGATATACAATACTATGAATCCGTCATGGTGGAGAATGATAGATCTCCATCCGACAGGAGGTGGATGAGGACTTGGTTGTCCCCCTCTACGACGATAGAGGAAGCATTAACTCTTTCAGAGCCCATAGCCCTTGAAGAATGGCGGCTCTAGCCTCAATTTTGATTATCTCACAAATTCTAAAATGACCCCTTCTTAGTAAACATGAGTGCTCGAGCTATCCCGGATTGCTTTTGTGGAAGCCAGCAATCTGTTCAAAGCCACGTCGACGTTAACCTTGACAACACCCATGTCCAGGGGCAACCAGTGTGAGGGGTACATCTCCAGGCCTTGGGGACGGCTGAGTTAAGGTCTCTGAATAGGGCGTTGGACGCATACAAGGTGGATTCTGGTTTGGCCGCTTTCTATCGAATATCCATATTTTCCTAGCCTTCCGTTTGAAAGAATGAGAAGCCATAGGTGAAGGAGGATTCTCAGGTTTTATCCATGGTAAGAAGCCATTCTATCCATTGGCTGAGTGTTCTACGGTTGCTCTCCGTATTGATGTGTAGGTTCGATCAAAACCACACTGCCTAGGCAAAGAAACATTGAAAGAGGATGCACTCGATCCATCCAAAAGCCTTGTACTCAAGATTCATAGTATAATATTTTTTTTGTTTATTATTCTTTTTTTCCCTCTTCTGATAGTACACCTCTTCCATTTGAATTCTTCTTACAACAAAGTTTTTAGAGCTCAACAACAACTCATATTTCTATCTCTTTTTCTTTAAAATTCTTCTTCCAACATTTAACACTAAATTAGTTATTATATTTTCATCCTTCCATTTATCTTGTTGTATATATTAAGCATAACATTACAAAGAAGTTGTATGATGTTAGGTTTGTTGGCACGGAATAACCCTAACAAGGTAGATCCGTTGCTTGTCGCTTACGAAAGCAAATTAGGGTTTTGAATCTCCGATGATCCGAAGAGAAGGCGCAATCACAAATAATAATCACAAATCAAAGACAAAGAAACAATCGCACACAACACAAGGGATTTGTTCACACAGTTCGAAAAAATCCTACCTCTGCGGGTGTCGGCGCCACCCTTTGATGCACTATGGAAAAGAAAATAGTTACAACCCTCATCTTCTTTCTCAAGTGTATTCAATGTCAAGGAAAACAAATCTTATCTTGATCCCCGATCCTCTATTCGTCTCTCTTACTCAGTAGAGAAGCCCTGAAGAAGGACCTAATAGCCGTCAAACAAATATGATCTCGTTTAAACCTTAAATAGGGTAAAATCCTGTGCAAAAACAGGTTCAACCATACTGGACTTGCCCGAGCGCACAAGAAGACTCCCGGGCGCCAATGACTTTGAGCTGAGGCCGCCCCCCCCCCCCCCTGTCAGGATTTTCGCCCGAGCACCCACAGGCCTGGCATTCAGAGCGACCACAGTAGTTCGCCTAGGCGAAACTTGTAGTCTGACTCCTCTGGCCTGCCGAAATTGAGCTAAACTCACAACAAGGTTTGTGTTTTCCAGCTTCTTTGTCCTTCTAAACAAGCGTTCCTTTTTTAGGTTTTCCTTGTGGAAGAAGAAATGATCTAATCTTGACATATTAATTATTTACCTTCTTAGCTAGGGTTGAATTGCACCATCTAGGATTTAGTACTTCATTAAATTTCACCTTCTTCAGTTAAACCTAGATATGGTTAAGTTAGCAATTAGAAGTCAACATCCATCTTCAAGAAAGGTGACTAGGTCAAATTGTAGTCAACATCCATCTTCAAGAATGCTGACCTAGGGTTTGCAATCTATTCCACCTGAATTTTCCTCAGCAAAATCACCATCAATTCCTCTTTGAAAAAGTATTTGGTTACGAAATTTAGTAGCTAGTTTTGAAATTAAAAGTCTGCATATAACAAACATGCAACAGACAGGATCACAATTTATTAAGACACAGAATGAGAGAACCTAATGATAAGAAATGAGCATCAAGTATTAAGAAGCAATAAACCAGAAACCTTGGAGGGCAGAACCAGTCGGCCGAGAGCGCGATCACTCCTCACTGTGAAACACACTGTTAACGGATTCATCGCTCTTGTAGCCCAGTATCTCCACCTCGATCTCTTCGGCAGGTGCCTCGACCGCGTTCTCTGCATCCCCGATTCGAGCCTTCTTCTCTTTCTCCTCCCCGGCTTCTTCAAAAGGTCCCTTCGCAATCCCCTCATGCTTCACAAGATTTCCCCCTTTCAAGATCTTCTCCTCTTCAGAAACCTCCTCCCTCATCTTCTTGTCCTTCGCCAGCATCATGTAGCTTGGGATCGTCGCAAGCTCCTCATGCTTCGTAAGCTTTGCCCTCTTTGCTTGGCTTACGGTTGCCTCCAAGGCCTCCCGAGCCTTCTTCGCCTTTGTGTGAGAGCTCATGTGCCCCCCATAGGCCTGGGGAGTCGAGAACTCCACTCGGCAAATGTTGCATCGATAGACCCTTGGCTGATCCTGAACCGGCTGGACCCCTCCGGTGAGGAACGAGACCAGCCGATCCCAACCAAGATCAAGATTGTTGCCCATCGGAGGCGCACGAATTGGATTCGGATGGAGGTAAGGGTCGATGGGCGTGTATCCAGTGTACGATGCTTGATTCCCGAAGCCGAAAACGCCGTTTATAGGAGGATAGTATCGAAGCCGAGGATCGGGAGGCGCCCCCCTTTGAGGATGATAGAGGCTCCTTTCACTCTGGATGTGGAGGCTTGGGATTGGAAATGAAGGTAGTGGGGGGTTGGTAACCGAAAACCCGCTCATCGGACCGAATCCAAGCTGGCCGCCATGGCTGCTGGGTTCATTTGATAGAAGCAGGGATGTGAGAGATGGAGATGAGGCCGAGCCGAAGTGATCAGCGATAGAATCAAGATTATCGAAGGGATCAAGGATGCCGAAGTGCTGATTTACGATGTGGGTTTGAGTGGTAGTGTCGATCGGGAGGGGGAGGTAGCTCGATGCGATGAGCACCGGGGTTTCCATGGGCTTGCTGATGACTGCTTCATGCAAAGGTGAGATTAAAGGGCCCGGTGGGTTGGCACCGGGTTGGTCATCGCCATGGTTGAAGCTTGGGTTGTTCTCTTCCATGGACATGGTGAGGGGGAGAGGAAGAAGGAGAAACCCTTTGAGGGGAGAAGGGGGGGGATGTGCCTTTAGGTTTAGGTTGAAGGGTATAAAAGGTAGGGTTTTGAAAATCTAAGGGAGGGAGAAGGAGGGATAGGAGTGAAGTCCCTCTGACAAGGGGCCTGCCACAATATCCGGGTGGTGAGGAAAGAGAGGCTAGGGTTTCCATGCAATGCATGCAGGGGTTTGCATTGAACTCAACTTTGAATGCATCCTTGGATTCTCCTATTTTTGGGGAGCATTGCTATCCATCCCAAACGTTTAGGTTTAAACAGAATGACGTGGCATCCAATCACACCGACCCTTTGGCTCCCCGCCCGGGGCTGAGTGCGATTCATCGGTTGGGGCAGGGTGCAACCGACGGCCGTGATCGTGACACGCCATTCTGTCTAAAAGAATCTGGTAAAGCATTGGGGGACATATAATGTTTTCCATTTTTGGGGGTTTGGCTGAGCTGTAAAGATATACATGAGTGTTCCCTCTTTTAAGCCAGAGGCTTAGTGAAACTCCATGGGTACTGGCTGCATTATTGGGTTATTCCTATTATTCATGTCTAAAAATATAGTGGAAAATAAGAATTAGGATTAATACTTACTAAATCACTTTTTTTTCAAAATCCCTCATTTTGATAAAAAAGACTCTTTTTTTTTGTTTTTATATGTAAATTGATTTTGTTAATAAAATAAAATAATCATTATTACTCAATTTTAATTTCTTAATAATAATTAGTTTTCTTCCAATATTAGAATTATAAGGAGAAAAAGTTGAGAGTCTATTGCCATTTTTACAGCAAGCATGCACAGAGTCTAAAAACAGACAATTCTTTGATGGTCGCCTCCCCCCCTCGTCCTTCTCGCTGCAAATATCGCCAGATGCATTTCACATCTTGCAGTCACCCGCACTTTCAGAGGTTGGTGCATGGACAAGGGGATGCAATCTTACAAATATTTGCAGCGTCGACAATCAAGTTATGATTAGGATTGACAGACTGGCATATTTGGATGGCTCAACCCTAACCCCAAGCCATTATGAAATGGGTCAATTAGGGTCCCATGGTACATGATCTCGATCTTACAATTCAAACAAAAAATGGCTTTTTTCAACCATCGTTGGATTGAAATCTGATTGAATCTAATAACCAGGCATTGGAGCCAAGATCCGGATCGTGGATTATGCCTTGCCATCAGATCCAATCAGATTTCTAGAATAAATCTAAAATATACAATATGCACCACCTAGTTACATACAATATATGTAGATTTGTTCATATATGCAGTATGATCCAATCTTGAGTGCTTACTTTTGCAAAAGAGAATGATGCTGAAGGCATTCAAGAATCATGATATCCTTTTTTTTTTTTTAGAAATCTCTCGGGGGGAGGGGGGGCGGATCCCTCCCAGTTTATTGAAAAAAGATGATACAAAGTAGGACAGATCCTAAAGGTAAAAATCTAAAGAAAAGGCCATAATTGCTCTTTGACCACGGTTGTCAAACAGTCAAGCAACAATTTGAGGAGGGAGGCCACCCTCAAGAGAATGATGTTAGGAAGGAGAGATTTTCTAGAAAAAATCCTCATATTAATCCTCTCTAGCCAGATGGACCCTGATATCCTGAATCATGATATCAAGTTTGTCGAACATCACATAGGCAATGGCCACCAAAATAAGATTCTTTTTTATTAATCTCTATATATAGCCTACCAACTGAAAAACCAAATGCTAAGAACACGGAATAACCTTACAAAATTTTCCTTTTCTCTTTGTGTTGTGTACCGAGAATCGGGTGGCTGTTGAAGATTGCGGGCCACAGGATGAAATCACACATTTGAATATGATATTTATGTCAAAAGCATATAAATATGGTAGGTGCATAAAAAATCAGGATAAGGAGAGAAGGTGTTGAGGAATTTACAAAATTAGCAGTGCACATATTCCTGATTCCTAGAGGCATGCATGATAACTGGATAACTGATACTATGGATAACTCAAGTTGTGGTTAACTGACTAGCATATAAAGAAGAGGTTCTACATTCTCAGAAGCATTGAAAAATTCAATGAAGAAGTTTTGGACTCCCAAAAGTGGGAAAATCCAAATAACTACAGTGTGGATATCTGAATATCTATGCAATAGGTAGCTGGATAACTGAGTATACAGAGAGATAACTCTAGAGGCTGGTGGAAGGGAATTGTGTGATGCAGCACATATATGAGTAAGACGTTCTGGACACCCAGATAGGAAGTGTAAATATTCATTGTAAGCTTCAAACGCCAATAACTTTACGCTCGATTGTCCTATTCCTTATTACAATCCCAATTTGGAAAACTCTAGATGAGATCTACGATATGATAATTAATTACATTGCGATTAAACACATTTTTGGACCCTGAAAGTGATGATTTTAGGCTAGTTGTTTTGGTTTAAGTGATTCCATAGAAGAAATACAACCATGAGGGATGGAAACTAATCTTTAGCAAAAAGATCTTAGAAAGTGGTATCCAAAGATTTCTCATCACGAAAAAAAAAATGTAGTACAAAGAGGAATCAATTAACATATAGAGGAATCAGTGAGAAATCTAAAGTAAAATATTTACAAGTCTTCTGTTACAGAAGTTCCTGATAACCAAAGAGGAATCAACGATATGTATTTATAAGTTTGCTCTCATATTGATTCCAGATTATTGAAGTGGATTCCATAGAGGAATATTACCAAACATTCATTAGACCGATTCTTGATAGCTAAAGAGAAAACATAGCATGGTCAACCATTGACACTTGAGAAAATGAGGTGGAGCTCGAGATGGCATATTTCTTTAGAAGTAAAGGGATCCAAGAAGAATAAGAAGATAGTTAATAGAGCTGCAAATACTGAAGAAGATTAAGCAAGCTTCTCTAATGCCAGCTAAGCCCGAGGAAAATAGAGCTTAGCAAGCCTTTTCAATCTTTCATAACCCCTAAGTTTATGACAATCTAGCAAGCATTTTAATAAAAAATAATTTTTTTTTTGCTTCTATATGGAAATTGCTTTGTTAATAAAATAAAATAACCCTTATTATTCAGTTTTTTCTTAATAATAATTAGTTTTCTTCCAATATTAGAATTATAGGGAGAAGAAGTTGAGAGTCTATTGCCATTTTTACAGCAAGCATGCACAGAGTCTAAAAATAGACAATTCTTTGATGGCCGCTTCCCCCCCCTCGTCCTTCTCGCTACAAATATCGCCAGATGCATTTCACATATTGCAGTCACCCGCACTTTCAGAGGTTGGTGCATGGACAAGGAGATGCAATCTTACAAATATTTGCAGCACCGACAATCAAGTTACGATTAGGGTTGACAGGCTGGCATATTAGGATGGCTCAATCCTAACCCCAAGCCATTTATGAAATGGGTCAATTAGGTTCCCATAGTTCATGATCTCGATCTTACAATTCAAAGAAAAAATAATTTTTTAATTTCAACCATCGTTGGATTGAAATCCGATTGAATCTTGTGACCTGGCATTGGACCCAAGATCCGGATCGTGGATTATGCCTTGCCATCAGATCCAATCAGATTTCTAGAATAAATCTAAAAATATACATGCAATATGCACCACCTAGCTACATACAATATATGTAGATTTGTTCATATATGCAGTATGATCCAATCTTGAGTGCATACTTTTGCAAAAGAGAATGATGCTGAAGGCATTCAAGAATCATGATATATATATATATATATATATATTTTGAGAAATCTCTCAGGAGCGGGAGGGGGGGGGACGGATCCCTCCTAGTTCATTGAAAAAGAGGGTGGGGCAGAAGGGGGGGGGGGGGGGACGGATCCCTCCTAGTTCATTGAAAAATAGGGTGGGGCAGAGGGGGGGGACGGATTCCTCCCAGTTCATTGAAAAAAAATGATACAAAGCAGGACAGATCATAAAGGTAAAAATATAAAGAAAAGGCCAAAATTGCTCTTTGACCGCAGTTGACGAGCAGTCAAACCATAGTTTAAGGAGTGAGGCCACCCTCAAGAGAACGATGTTAGGAAGGAGAGATTTTTTAGAAAAAATCCTCATATTAATTCTCTCTAGTCAGATGGACTTTGATATCCTGAATCATGATATTGAGGTTGTCGAACATCACATAGGCAATGGCCACCAAAATAAGATTCTTTTTTATTAATCTCTATAGATTACCGACTGGGAAACCAAATACAAAGAACATGGAATAACCTTGCAAAAGATTCCTTTTCTCTTTGTGTTGTGTGCCGAGGATCGGGTGGCTGGAGAAGATTGCAGGCCACAGGATGAAATCACACATTTGAATATGATATTCATGTCAAAAGCATATAAATATGATAGGTGCATAAAAATAGATGGACATGTGGTAGCACCCTACAAGAAAGCATAAATTAGGATAAGAAAGGCATTGAGGTATTTACAAAATTAGCAGTGCACATATTCCTGATTCCTAGAGGCATGCATGATAACTGGATAACTGATACTATGGATAACTCAAGTTGTGGTTAACTGACCAGCATATAAAGAAGAGGTTCTAGATTCTCAGAAGCATTGAAAAATTCAATGAAGAAGTTCTGGATTCCCAAAAGTTGGAAAATCCAAATAACTACAGTGTGGATATCTGAATATCTATGCAATAGGTAGCTGGATAACTGAGTATACAGAGAGAGAACTCTAGAGGCTGATGGAAGGGAATTGTGTGATGCAGCACACATATAAGTAAGAAGTTATAGACACCCAGATAGGAAGTGTAAATATTCATTGTAAGCTTCAAACGCCAATAACTTTACGCTCGGTTGTCCTATTCCTTATTACAACCCCAATTTGGAAAACTCTTGATGAGAGCTACGATATGATTAATTGAATTGCGATTAAATACATTTTTGGACCTTGAATTAAATTGATGAGTTTTGGCTAGTTTTTCTAGTTCTAAGTAATTCCATAGAAGAAATACAACCACTAGGGATGGAAACTAGTCTTTAGGAAAATGATCTTAGAAAGAGGTATCCAAGATTTTTCATCACGAAAAAGAAAATTTAGTACAAAGAGGAATCAATTAACATATAGAGGAATCAGTGAGAAATCTAAAGTAAAATATTTACAAGTCTTCTGTTATAGAAGTTCTGGATAACCAAAGAGGAATTAACGATATGTATTTATAAGTTTGCTCTCATATTGATTCCAAATTATTGAAATGTATTTCGTAGAGGAATATTGCCAAACATTCATTATACCGATTCCTGATAGCTAAAGAGAAAACATAGCATGGTCAACCATTGAAGAGTTAGATAACTCTCCTTACAATTATAAAGTAAGAAAACACTTGAGCAAATGAGGTGGAGCTCTAGATGACATATCTCTTTAGAAGTAAAGAGAACCGAGATGAATAAGAAGATAGTTAATAGAACTGCAAATACTGAAGAAGATCAAGCAAGCTTCTCTACTGCCAGCTACCCCGAGGAAATAGAACTTCTTCAACAAACCTTTTCAATGTTTCATAACCCCGAAGTTTTTGACAATTTAGCAAGCAAGTGGGAGCGAGGTAACACACTCAGATGACATGGACATCAATAAAATTAACGGATCGAAGTAACAATGGCATCTTCTTCCCTGGCGACGTTTCTGCAATTGATTTTCGAAGAAGACGATGACGTGATGAAGATGATGGTTAGACAGCCTAGATACAATTGTAATCATGATGATTACCTTGGACCAGATCCACAAAATTAATTAGCAGACCTGATAACAGCCTTGACCAGAACCTATAAATAGGTGGCCAAGGCTTCATTTTATGGCTTGATGAATCTCAGATGAAAAACATGAGAGAGAGAGAGAGAGAGAGAGAGAGAGAGAGAGAGAGAGAGAGAGAGAGAGAGAGAGAGATTTTGGAGATTGTGATCTCAAGAGAGATTTGTGAGCTTGTAACCCATAATTTTATAGTGATTTCTCTTTTCTCTCCCTCGTGGTTTTCCCCTCTCAATCGGAGAGAATTCCCACGTAAATCTCTATGTTCATCCAGATTCTCTCTTTGGCTCCTTGATAGATCTAACTTTGAAGATCACGAGATATTGTTCTCGGCTCTAAATTTGAGTTTTGGAATGCAATACACCAGATCCAAGTGATCTAGCCTATAGACTCATTTTAGAACTGACAAATATGATATTGACACATTGGAATATTTTTTGCAATGCATGCATTTTATAAAACAATTTGTTAATTCTTGGTTTCCCGCATTAAGATAGGACATACAAACAAGTTCTATTATATCTTCAGCAAAATTAATATTAAACTTTTCTCATAGTAAACTTGTTTTCCAATGTCATCTTACTTTTGTTTTTTATTTTTAAGAATCCCTCTCATTGAATGAGAGAAGGGGGGGGGGGGGGGGGGGGGGGGCTTCATCCTTGACCCCTACCAATAGATTAAATAAATAAATATTTACAAGTGGGGGGAGATCAATTTTCGTATCTTTTTTTTCAAGATCTATTTGATCATATGAACATGATGATAAAATTATTCTTTGGAAGATCTCGATCCATGACCTTTTTAAAGTTATGACTGTGATTTATCATTGATTTATGCATGAAGATTTTTTTTTTTCTAAATATACCTTCTGGGTAGTGTGGGGTTAGGCAAGGACCCAAACAATTTATCAAAGAAAAGGAAAAGTACAAGGAAGCTCGGGATGGACCTGAGAAAAAACAAAGGTTGAATCTCACTAGGAGAAAAGAAAGAAAAAACAAATGATTTATTCCGAAATCATTTGTTGTTGTTGGGGCTACTGCTGGAATCTCAGCAAGCAATGGTGCTGATGTTGGTGCACTAGATGCGATCCTTGAAGGGGTGCATGTACCTCATGCCGTTTCTCAGGAGAGCCTTGTTAGTTTGGAGGAGGTGTGTGAGAACCAAGGGGTTGATGCTATGTCCCAAGAGGATGATGATCGAGGAAGGGAGCAAAGGCATCGATGAGGGAATGGAAGAAGAGGCAAAAGAGCCAGCTTCTAGCGATGTTTGGGAAGAAAAGGATGAAGAGGAGGAAGAAGATGATGGCAATAGGGGAGCTTTAATTTCTTCGATATGAATTTTGTGAAGCAAGTGCAACTTAGTGACAAAGCTATAATCCATGATATCATTAAGAAGACCATATGGTTCCTTATGGGGATGAGCATCCCGAAGATGGTATCTATATATGTGTTAGCCCCAGAGGAATCGAAATCTCTCAGTGAGATGAGTTAAGTATCGGAGTTAGCCCCCATAGGTTCCCATGCATCACTTTTAATTTGGTTATACCCGAACCTTCTGGCTCACCTCGATCACACCGAAACTGACTCTGCAGCGATGGCCAATGGCAAAGAGCGATCGAACAACTAGGAGCGAAAAGGTAAGAGGAGATGTTTAGTGATGTGATACCTGCTCATTGTGGTGTTTTTTTTTGGCTTAGATGGAGATGTGAGTGAGTGCCTTGTATGATGCTCACCTGGTAAAGCATGTGATTGTGGTTGCTCTAATTGTGAGAGCTTGGGTCTCAATGCTTGCCCACCTTGGGTATAGCCTTGTATGTAATTCCTCCCCCTTCCTTTGAAATTCTAATATAATTACTTACCTTTAAAAAAAATGATACAAATGTAATAATAGCCTTTGTTATTGGGATAATAAATCATGGTAGTCTTATGTTGTGTGGCGTATAAATAAAGTAGTGCACTTGTGGACAAAATTAAGGCTCGGTCTTTGATGAGAAAAATATATTTTCGCTTCTGCAGTTGGTAGGCTTCGAATCGTGGTCTTTCTTGTGCAATGATACTTACCGACGTTACTCTAAACAGGATAGGAATGCCCTCTTTAAAAAAAAAATCATGGTAGTATGGAAACTGCGATCTTTACGTTACCATTATGGAAGAATTAGTTTCACCACTTTCTCAATAATTACTATATTTAATCAGGATTTATAATGATAGTTGACGAGGTGTATTCCTAAGCCAACATTGAAACATGTCTTTTTATAGGTGATGATCACACCTTACGGTCCTTACCCCAAACCTTGAGAATGATTTTGTTCACCGTCCTTTTGATTGGTTAGTTTAGGGTCAGGTATGCATGTCATTTCCATTTATATATGGTTAAATGACCAAAAGCCCTTGAAATGGGCCAATCAGAGGGGGGCGGTGCAGTTCACCCTCCTTTAAGGATGGTGAACAAATTAAATTATCCTCCAAAACCCTATAGGGTCTGCGCATTTGATGCACCTCAGATTAAGGAGCGCGCATCCTGTCACCGCGAGTCGCAATAATAGTCACCCCCCCTAATTGGCAGGAGTATCAATTTAGCAAATTAATCATTGCTACAGTGATTTCACTGTAGCTGCTATAGTGATTTCACTGTAGCAAGAGTATATATCAATTAGCCGAATGGATATTCTTTCTGAAGACGAATGGATACTCTTACTACAGTGAAATCATTGTAGCAAGCGCAAGTGTCACCCGGTGAATAGATACTTTTGTTGATGATGAATGAATACTCTTTCCAAAGACGAATGTATACTCTTGCTACAGTGTTTTTAATGTAGTTGGTATAATGAAATCACTGTAGTAATCACTACATGTAGTGTTAATTGGTGAATGGATACTCATGCCAAAGACGAATGGATGCTCTTACTGAAAATGAATGGATACTCTTGTTGAAGTGATGGTTTTGTAATTTAAAGGATAAAAAAAAAGTCAACATTTTTGGTTAAGGACTTTCTGTACAAATGCGTCCTTTAGGAGGAACTTTAGCTAATATCCGACAAGTTGTATCCTTTAGCATAAATAATGACTTGTGGAGGGATTTAGGACTAATTAATCAAAATTGATAAGTGTTTACCTCGCGGTCGTATTAGGCATCTAATGCAGCGGATAGAGTTGGCCACCAAATTTGATGCGACAAATATGATCACGAGGCCGCCGCAAATGACTACAGTAAATGCGGCGGTCACGGGGTGGCTAGATTTAAAAATATAAATGGCAGGCGGTTTTCACGGGCCATGGCCGCCGAATAAGGAAGCAAATACAGTGGCTGATTGTTGTAAATAAAAAAAGAAATATATTCAAAAGGATAAATATATATATAGATTGGTTTCTTTTAAAGTAAAGAAACATAACTCAGTTGATATGATTTGATTGTTTCGCATGTTGTGACCTGTGATCAAACTAGGCTCTTGGTATATTAACAGACTAAATAGAAACCTGTGTGTCTAGGGTCGAGCTGTATGTGTGTTGGGTTGAGCTTGAGTGCTCAGATATGGCCGTATAGTGATTTTTTTTTTGGATTTGAATTTAAATTCTTGTAAAGATGTTCAAATACGGCGGCTGCGGCCCTAATAGGCTTTTTCGATGGTTGCTTTTGCCACCACTATATTCAATGGCCAGGCTGCCGCAAAAAGGATTTAACAAATTACTTAGAAATTAGCCTTTGTGGCTAGGGTCGAGCTGTATGTGTGTAGGGGTTGAACTCGAGTGTTCAAAAATAGCCCTATAGTGAATTTTTTTGGTTTTAAATTTAAATTATCGTAAAGATGTCCAAATACGATGGCTACGACCAAAATAGGTCTTTTCGATGGATCCTTTTGCGGCCACTATAGGGCCTGTTTTGGCTGCTGAGATAGAAAGTTTCTGTAATAGTGGCAGAAGAATAGAGAGCCATTATTACCAGTAGTTTTTAGTAATTATCGTAAAATCTTTTATACATGTCAAATATCATTTGTAACTACAAAACATTAGTAATTTAATGTTTATTTGTTAGAAAAATAGTAGTTTCTAGAAAAATTTCTAAAGTATATGTCATTTCCATTAGTCAAAATAATATAACTTACTTGTACATCCTTTAACGACACAGTTTTACTCAATCTTTTTATAAGTTTTAGCAGCACTTTTGACTGCGATTAAAAGTCAGAATTCTTGTACTGAATCTATATATACATTACACACAACCACGAACCGTGCATCTCACCTATTTTTTTTTACACTCAATTAGACTGCTCTATTTCGACTTTGCACATTAAGAAATGGTTCAGATGCGTCACTGAGCGACTATTGCTCCCTATGAAAGGGTTCATAGAGAGCATTTTTCTCTAAATATAAGAAAAACATAAGAGAGTGCAATTTTTTTGAAATTTTATTCGAGAGAATATCATAGGACCCTATAAGAGCAAGAGAATACATATATTTCTTATAATTGACCAGATAATTTAAAACAAAGACCATATTACTAAAGACCCGACCCGTCAGCAGGCTCAAAAATTGGGCCGTACCGTACATTATTCCGTTGAAAAGTCAACCAAGAGAATACCTTCTCTTCTTTGACTTTCAAAACCCACCACAAGCGAATAAGTCAACGCACAGTACTCATAACCAACAGCAGAAAACCCTAACAAGAGAACCCCCACTGCCACTACAGTCGCAGCCGCAGGTCGAGTTCATGATGGCCCGCACATTCCCCGGCGCCATCCCCACTTAACCCGGCCCGGCTCGCCGCACCGGGTCGAGCCATCAAAGCACCCAACAAGTTGGCTTCCCTGATCATGAAACCACTCCCCTCTTCACCATGAGTGATCATCAAGCCCTTCCCCTTAGGGTTCGGAACACTTGGAGCCACAAGTTCACTCACAGCTTGATTTGGCTCTTCATGAGCAACAGGGTTTGGGTGGCAGAGAAGGTTGGAATCAAGTTGACCCATGAAGTTGGTCATGATAGGGTAAGGCTGCAGATGAAAGGTACGCACCAGTGCTAACGGATTCACTATAGGGCTCCGTTCCACCATTGGGTTTGAGTAGTTGAGATTCCCAAACCCCATCGCCATTCGATTCAGGCGAGCAAAAGGGAAAAAATTAGAGCTTCTCGATCGAGAAATCTCATGATTTCGGGGGTTATGATGATGGGTGCTTCGGTAGCTGAAGTTGGGTGGGTGGCTGATCAGGGAAGGAGCTTCGGCGGGAGCGGGAACCGCAGGCTGAGCTTGAGGTTGAACGGCTTGCGATCTAAGGCCGGCCTCCTGCATCAAACGCCGCCTCTCTCGAGTGTGCGTGTTCTTATGGCCACCCAAGGCCTGCCCGCTATGGTACGCCTTCCCGCAGGTCGTGCAGGGGTAGCAGATGTTCTTCGGTGTGCGGCGGTGGCGAGATTTCTTAGGCGACGGCTTCTTGATCACCCGCGAGGGCTGTGCGATCGATAAGCATGAGCCGGGGGACGATGGGGCCTCCATGGTGATCAGGAGGATGAGCACAAAGAAACGAGGTCGAGAATTTTTTTTTGGGAGAAATCCCTCTAGAGAGAGGGTTCGGCCTAGACCCCTACCAGTTTATTGAAAGAAAAGAAAGGTTACAGAGCTAAGGGGGTTTGAAGCCGTGTGATGCCTTCGCAATTTGGTGGTTACTTATAGAGTGATCGAGAGGCCATGAGGTGTCTTTCGGGGGATCGGAGAATCCTAAGTGATAATTAGTGTTGGTCTCCATTGTTGGCGAAAATTCATCGACTCATTTTCTCCACATTTAAAATCTAAATGTACTGAATCCCGAGTAATCTTTAGGAAAAATTGTAGTGGAACTCACTGTACCACGAAAGAAGAAATCGACAATCGGGAAATGCATGAACTTGGTGTCATTTGAGGTGAATGCATGCAAATTAGGTTTCAGCCAGCTCATGAAGCATTCAGTGAGTGGAAATTTGAAAGGAGACTGACGTGTGTTCGGTTAAAGGAGTAGCATGTTGTGTTTGTGATCTCCTGGCCTTGTCTATGTGTGTAGGTGCGTATGCATGTACATTAACTCATCGTCCATGCCAACTTGAGGTAGCACCCGATCACAACAATCAGGTAGGGTGCACAGAAAATCGGTGGAATCGGAGAACCGAACTGAACCTATATGAACTATACAATTTGGATCGGTTTCTATTGAGATCAGTTCGGTTCTGGATCCCAAAGTGCAGAACCATAGGGGACCGGTTCGCCTCCCTGTTCAGGATGCTAGTTATCCGAACTGAACCAATTCATGTATATGCATAGTGCATTCACGAGTCGGGTAATACGGGTGATACGAGTCAGGTCATTATGCAACGGGCCCTATTGATCGATCTCCACAATAGTATCTTATATATGGCTTCAGGCTTGCTTGTTGTATCAAATGTTTTGAAATATTTTTTTATGTCTATTTGCTCCAATGATGGATCTATTCTAACTTCTACTGGTGCACAAAAATCTAATGGAACCTGGACCGAGCCAATTTTATATGGTTCGGTCTGATCTGGTACCATGCTCCCAACGGTTCGGTTTTGGTTCCAAATATTTGAGGACTGTTGGGACCGGTTGGGTTCATGGTTCATCCTAGAACCGGTCCAAACCGAACTGTGTGCACCCTTACAATCAGGTTTGTTTGTCAGTTGGGAGCTACATGTAATTTATTGGTAGGGGTGTAAATGGGTAGCCCATCGAGCCGCAACTTACACTATTTGGGTCGGGCTTTTGGTTCGGACCGTCTATTCAAAAATTTTATTTTGGTAAGTCTAAGACTGACCCATTTACGACCCTATTTATCGAGTGCAACGGACGGTTGTGATATTGCATAGGTTTAGTTGCTAATGGAAAGTTGGTATAGAATTTTCCTTTTGGTTATGGTAACCGAAAATACTATTATTTGCGGGGGAAAAAAAAGGAAAATGCTATTTGACCTGTTTTGCCAATTTTGGCTGTCTAACTTGACGTGGTAAGATCACAGCCGTTTGATGCACTCACTCCCATTTAAATGACAATCATTCGATGAAGTGACGTGCATTTAAAGCCAAAAATCTTTATGGCTTTCAGTGCCTCGTAGGCTTCGAATGTTTGGATCTGGACTTTGGATTTCGATGACAGCTAGGATAGCCTTTTTATTACAAGGAAAAGGTTAATGTACAATTTGACTACTTTCATTAGTAATGCGGCGTCTACCAACTAGAAACGGAGCGATCTCGAGGGTTAGGATTTGGGATGATGATGGATGCTCGGTAGTGTTAGAATTGGTGAGGTCTACAGCTCGTAAAAAACTATAGTTTAGCTATGTATGGTTGATAGTATAGGAATGCATATTGGTACGTACCTTAGTACGTGTTCTAATTACAGAACAGAGAGCCATGGCTACATGGTAATCCTCTTGAGTGGGAGACTCAAGGGACTGGTCCCATGTAATCTAAATACGTTCGCAGCTTTGATCAGGGTTGGTCGCCCTATCAGGATAAGCTGTTGGAATGACAGAGCGTGGGTGTCTCCACCACGGTCATTACCAGGCACAGTGTCTGTGGCCGAACGGAACCAACACGGTGCACAGATCGGTGAGCAGACACCGGTGCACTAAACCGTGTTTCTGCTTAGGGTAAAACAGTCTTAAATCCTGAGGAACCATGTCTGGTGGACTAACCAGTTGTGTGGTGCTTTGGCGCACCAATGTGTGAGGATCCGGATGCAGTGATCCAAAACCACGGTGTACTGGGTTACCCGACTGGTGTTGCATCAGCATGTCACTCCTGCAAGCTATCCACACCCCTAACGGGAGGTGCGTTCCTTGGTCTAACCTACGTCGTATTAAACCCTGGCCAGGTGGTCATCAGTTGGACTGGTGACGGATCCGGTTGCTCGAGAGAGTAATCAGAGATACGATGTATGTGGTCAACCTGGAAGGAACCGAGTCATATGAGCACTCGAGTCTGACGGTATTCTCCATCGCTCGAGTTGCATCATGGCACCAGTGGAGGGACAACGAGTTTACCATACCATACTAAGCGGAGATCAGGGGTATGAGGGAGAACATAGTAAGTCCGGGGGAATTGGAGTGCAGCTTGCGTCGCACTCTGGGTGGCTACGCAGGTTAACTCAGACTCAGAGGATCGATGGTACACTCGGGTAGTGTGTCGATCGAGTCTGAGTTGGAAGCCATGAACCCTGGTCCCTGAAGGTTCCACCTTATCGACATTATGTACGGTTCTTATACCATCTCATCGAAACACAGAACGTAGTTAGAGGAAGCAAGAATTCCAAGCCTACGCTCCGTGAGTGCTTCGCACTAGTGCACGGTAGATGCGTAGGTACGTGTGTGCACTAAGGGGAAACCCTAGGTTAGTGCAGAGACGCATGTAGTAATTCCTTATCATAAGTGGACTTTGCTACATGGGTGCGATGCACTGGGACATGTTGCGAGTTGACTAGTTGACATCACTAGGGGCACCCTACGGGAACCTCAGAGAATAGTGAAATCACTGGTGCACTTCACTTATGTGTGCCTTGCACAGTCTCGTACACGAGGAACGACCAACTAGTGATATAAGGGCGTTTTGGTCATACCATGCGCCACTATGCACTAGGGGGGCCGGTCTTAAGTGTTGAGAGACTGGTCAAGGCCGGCCCTATTGGTTTTAGGAGGTTGTTGTCTCCGATGAAAGGGTCGATCATGAGGCACAGAAAACGGGCTGGTTTTGACCGTTTTCGAAAACAGGGAAACGATAGAGATAAAAGAAGAGATATATATGGAGAGGTTTGAATCAGTCAATCCTATTCACTAGGCTTATCCATAAGGATAAGGCCGGCCCTATATAAGGAATAGGGAGAGAGGGGGGGACGAAATAATGAGGCCATGCAAGCCCTAGGGCCGGCCCAAGCCATGGGGAAACCCTAGCCTCCCCCTCTCCTCTCTTCGTATCTCCTCTCTTGTCTCTCTCTCCCTCGCTTGCGCCATTGGATGGCGACTAGTCTTCCTCGCGTGGTGTTTCGTAGAAGGAGAAGTCTCATCGTATGGAGGCACTCAGAGATCCATCGATGAGGTGCCGTGCATCGTGTGAGATCGGGTGAACAAGAAGGCATCTCCCGCAACCTTTTGCTGTCCAGAATCTGCACAAAAAATCAGTATTGTTTCTGTGATTCCGAGAGCTACAGAAGTCCAAACGACGTGAAACTTATTGAAAAAGTTGCATCTTGAAGTTGGCTACCTGCAGTCCAAATTTCAGCCCAATCGGAGTTCGGAACAGAAAGTTATGGCCGTTGACCAAAGCTATGTCAAGCAGATCCGAGCCTGTCTCCATCGACAAAAAAGAAATTTGTCGCGGTGAAAGAGTCCGCACGTAGGTATGATCTCTAACAAGTAGATCTAACTTAGATAGAACACGCATGCATGCTAGATTGTTCTTTCGTGTTAGATCGTCGTTAAGGGTTCGCATAGTTGCCATGCTAGATTCATACACGCATATGTAGATCGTTTCGATGAAAATTTTGATATGTAACGCACACCGCCTACGGTCCTCGGACCTTCACTTTGCTTCCGCTGCGGGCCTCTACCATGGATTTATTTCCAACAATTGGTATCAGAGCACGCTAGTAGTGTGCGTTTTATGTTTTTCATGAAACCATTATATGCGCGCATGAATAGTATGTGCCGCCATCGGGGTTCTACGAGTAGATCATGCATAGTATATATTGTATGTTCTATAGATTGTTCTTGCAGGGCGTCGCTTCTAAAATTATTCTGGATATGTGAATGCTTGCTACCGGGGGTTGGACCCCGTGTTAGCGAATATTGTCTGGATGTTTTTTCTTCTGTGTGTGGATAGGTTTTAGAGCCATAGTCGGGCAGGTGGTGGAAGTTGACCACCCTTAATTCCCAGGCTTTTTGCTAGGTTTGTTTTTCTTTTCGTTCTAGGAAATTGTGTACAAGCGAGCACTTGCTCGAAGCGTACTAGAGCTTTTTCGGTTACAGATTGAAGAGGAGGACTTACCGTGAAGATCCACCACCGGGAGGACGAGCGGAATCTTGGAGGACGATGATGATCCGGTGAAGCGTACACGATGACGGCAAAGGGCAGAAAGCGTTAGGAGATCGTATACAGAGGCTTGCACCGGATCGAGGAGCCTTGCGAAGGAGACAGAGAGCCTGCGCTGTGCTAGTCAGGTTCAGGGGTCGGACCCTGAACTTGATTCAGTTGTGTGCATGTTTCTTTCAGTAGTTCTTTATATTTCTGTAGAGAACCCCGATGCGATAATTTGATTATCTGTGTTAGAGGGATGCCCTTTCCCCTCGGGTCCTAGCGACCTTATTAGGATAGGATTCCACTAGTGACGCCTATTATTTAATTGACCCTTGATGATAGCAAGAATTCTTCACATTTGGTTATGCCACCATTAGGTCAACACCCGATTAGTCGGGTGTGCCTATTTGGCCAGTATCGAAACCTAGAATGAGTTGGAATTCTACTATGACATCATTTGTCAAATTTATAAGCGAGACGCCATGGTAGTGGAAGACCTTTCCTGTCAGTCTGACCTTAGGCTAGGCTCCAGGGCATTAGCCTGATAGCCAAGTTTGCGGAGCATTGATGTCCTTGGGATATGTAATGTGACCCTTGAGTGGAGAAATCCACTCGAGGCAGGGACTATGATATTTCGAGATCGATTAATGCTTTGCGAAAGGCTTGAAACGCTAGTGGGAGCACGGTATGACCAGGGTCTAGTGTATAGGTTGTCGTGACCTTAATATACACTCATACTTGCATTAAATAACCCTCAAATTTGATAAAGGATGCAAGAGAGGACTTTTAGAGATCCCCTGGCCTCCACGGCCAATCACTTCGTGCTCGGGTGGGAGGGCATAACTCAACAACCCCCTCGGGTGAGAGCTGTGTTTTTTCCATGCCAAGCTACTTAGTGATCTCCCTCGGGACATGGCGGTTACGGCGCCAAGGGTTCAGGCTTTTACTCACCCTCGTGGGGGCTGTTAGAACTTCCGTTCCGTAATTGCCTAGGCTCGTGGTTAAGCATCCAAAGTACATGTGAGGTATTCGTTGCGAAGACAATGGTGATCACGTGGTACTGTCCAAAAGATAACCATGGTTCATCAAAGCCCTTAGTTGGCAGATTTGGATAGGGTCAAGGGAAAGACCCGTGTAAGCGGATGACCTGCACACTGCCCCCTCGGACAGGTGCAGCCTATTCCGAGATCTTACATACATGGTTAAATTAATCCATAGAGGTGTCTTCGCTGTGAGGGTAGCGCTGACATTTGGATATAATTAGCTTATTTTCAAAATCCATAAAATAAGTTTTTCATGCATTCTTTTTCATTCAACCATATAGTTCCCCTATCCGCTATCCCATAAGAGAACCAGTTATTGGGTCTCTAACTACGTAGAGCGGAAGCGCTTTCTTTAGCTTATGCATAGGGTAGTAAACGTACATTGGCATGTAATCTAAATATCCCTGTACTAGACCTAACGGGTCCAGATATCACTAGGGCACTAACTAGGGCATATGACGACTAGCGAGAGTCTGAGGAGATATGCAAGTGCTATGTTATAGCAGACTTACGGACAACTCTTTAGAAGCAAGTCAGAGATATGTCGGGTTTTCTCAAAAATAAGTTTTACTTGCATTAGATATCTGCTAGGCGAAGTCGATAGACTCATCGCTTATCCACCAAGATTCTTGTCGGTACCGAGATGTCAGTGGATATGCTTGTTCAGGAACATATACTTGAGTTCTAGATCGAACTAGATTCCAAAGACATGGTGCCAAATGACGAGGTGGTGGAAGACGTCTATCTTGCATCCTTGTCTGGAACCTTCGAAGGCGTTGTCAGAGACTTTAGCTTTAAACAAGCTAGAGATGACAAACGTAGAACTTCTAAGGAGATTTCCAAGAGACAAAGGATGAGATCAAGATTAAAGGTAAAGCCTTTAGTGCTTAACCTAGGTCTTCTTTAGAAGAACCTAAAGGAGTAACTTATAAGAGATTGAGAACTATTTTAGTGCAGAAACTGGTGTAGACTCCTAAGTCTGGTAACGCTAAGGTCGGAAGTATTTCCGCTTTGGTAAGTATAGAGGATATTTGGAGATTGAGTATAGTCTTAGAGTGTTAGGGGTAAAGTCGCTATCTAGTAGCAGTTCTTCTGCTTCTTGGAATATAGACTTTGGGTCTACAGAGATTCAAGGAAAGAAGAAGGCTACTTTATAGTGAAGTAATCCTAACATAGGTACTGATGCCATAAGCCGCTGCGGAAGCTGTTAGATATGATTGTCTTAGTTTTTTCGAAACACAGATTTTGATTTTTAGAGATATACTTCTGTTTCCTCTTAGGTAAATGAAGTTTTTAGTTTTAGACAGCACCGTAGGTGTGTATCTTAAACTGAATAGATAACTTTATTACTAGAGGAATAGATCAGAATAATCTCTTTGTATTTAATCTTAATTCAGAAATAGATTTCATGACAGCTGTAGCGTCTAATTGAAATTCATCTAAATCCTTCGGAGAATCTACCCCATTTGTGACCCCTCTGATTTAGATATTTTGCCTCAAATAAATTCAGAGGTAAATGAAGGACGAGTTTCTGTTCACAGATTCATCGGAGATCCTTCTAACCTATGAGTGTAATCTGGAAGCCATAATAACTAAAAGGGCCACGAAGGTATGGGAGTTAGTTAATTTTGACATCTATGGTTCCAAGAGCGTCTAGACGATAGAAGACTCTTCAATTTAATCGAAGGAATAAGTCACTATCGGACGAGTTCCATAGGATCCCGAGGGAGCATGGGATTATCTCCCAGTTAATTGCTCCAAGGATGACACGTCAGGATAAAGTCTCCGAGAGGAAGGAATCGGACTCTGTTTGACATGGTCCGTAGTATGATGAACATCGCCAAGTGTACTACCCACCTTTGGTGGGGTTGTACCTTAAAACAGTAGCTTATATCTAAAACTATCTCTCATTTAGATCAGTGCCTCAGACCTATAGAGAGATATGGTCTAAGCGAAAGCTGACACTATAGTGTCTCGAGATATAGGATTGTCCTGCACTTGTGCAAAAGGACAAGAGGGATTAGATGGAGGTGTAGTTCTAGGTATATCTATTTGTAGGTTACCCTTAGGAGGCATAAGGTGGACTGTTTTCTGATCTTGAGGTTAGGAAGGTAATCGTTTCTATGAATACCATCTACCTAGACCAGGATTATATTATAGACCATAAGTTTATCAGTAAGGTAGTTCTGGGTGAACTACTGGGTACTGGTAGAGAGTGCGCATCTAAAAACGTAAGATGATACAAGAAACTAGTATACTAGACACTGTAGAAACAATTCACTTTTGTACCACCACCACCTCGTCGTTGTAGGACCATCAGAGCTCCTGAAATATACTTTAGAGAAACTTCGATAGTTAATCCAGAGTTTCAGGAGGATGATCCCTAGAGCTACCAAGAAGTAGTGGGAGCTTCCGACAGCTCTGACTGACAAAAGACCATGGAGGCAAATTGCATCAATGTCTCTTGGAACAGTCTTGACACTTATAGCACCATCACCCTTCAGGGTGTAGGAGGTGTATAAGAAGAGCACCCGGTTAAGACTTAAGTAGCTAGATTAGTTGCCAAAGGAGAAGGGATTGACTATGTCAAAACCATCTCACTGGTAGCTATGCCTAAGTCTATTTCGAATCCTCTTAATCCATCGCAGCCCATTATAGTTGGGAGATCTGGTTGATGGATGTCAAGACAGTTATTCCCTAATGGGAATTTGAAAAGGACATATGGATGATGTAGCTTCAGACTTTGTGTCAGTAGGTTAGGAAGATATGGAATGCAAGTTGCAACGGTCCATTTATGGACTGATGCAAGCATCCAGGATGGAATGTCTATTTTGATCAAGGGAATCCGCTCACACGAATTTGATCAGAATGAGAATGAACCAAGTTGGTACAAGAAAAGTAAAATAGCTATAAGGGTGTACTTAGTACTTTACGTTAATAATATTCTACTGATTGAAAATGATGTAAGAATATTGTTTACGATAAATGTTTGTAGTCATCATAATTCGATGTGAAAGACCCTAGTGAGGCGAGTTATGCTCTGGGAATCAAGGTAACTCGAGATAACCAGAGCAATGTTCTCTTGCTATCACAGGCTACGCATGAAGATAAGATTCTAGCCAGATTTGTTTTATGAGGTTAGATATCTATTGCGTAGCAGGATTCATGGGTCGGTTTCAGTCGAACCCGGGTCCAAATCACTGGACTAAAGTGAAGGGTATACTTAGAAATCCTCATTAAGTAAAGATTGTGAGTTAGCTTGCACTTCACAGGTCCTGATATCGATTGGACACACAGGATCTGACTTTGGTGTCAGATATGTGTTCCAGAGAATCGATTTCAGGGATTATTTTTATCTTGGGATTAGAAGCGGTAGTTGGTAGAGTGTGAAGCAAGTACATCACAGACTCCACCACAAAGACTGAGCACGTTGTTACGTGCAAGGTAATATATCAGGTGGTAAGGCTTAGAAAGTTCTTAGAGAACTTGGGACGCGTACCAGAGGCTCAGTTATCTGTTGTTGCAACAGAAAAGCGGTAAGCAAGGTCCAAGGAGATTAGGCACCACTATGAGGGGAAAACCCATCAAGTACAAACTCCACTTGATCTGACAGTTATAGGAGGAAATGCAAGTAGCGGTACTGAGGTGGAATCTATAGAAAATATTGCCAATTCCTTTAGAGAATTTCTGCAAAGGCGTTTGGGCAGCATGTAGAAGCTACAGAGCTCAACACCGTTATTCCTCGTTAGACCTAGTGGGAGATTGTTAGAATTGGTGAGGTCTACAGATCGTAAAAAACTATAGTTTAGCTATGTATGGTTGATAGTATAGGAATGCATATTGGTACGTACCTTAGTACGTGTTCTGATTACAGAACAAAGAGCCATGGCTATATGGTAATCCTCTTGAGTGGGAGACTCAAGGGACTGGTCCCATGTAACCTAAATACGTTCGCAGCTTTGATCAGGGTTGGTCGCCCTATCAGGATAAGCTGTTGGAATGACAGAGCGTGGGTGTCTCCACCACGGTCATTACCAGGCACAGTGCCTGTGGCCGAACAGAACCAACACGGTGCACAGATCGGTGAGCAGACACCGGTGCACTAAACCGTGTTTCTGCTTAAGGTAAAACGGTCTTAAATCCTGAGAAACCATGTCTGGTGGACTAACCAGTTGTGTGGTGCTTTAGCGCACCAATGTGTGAGGATCCGGATGCAGTGATCCAAAACCACGGTGTACTGGGTTATCCGGCTGGCGTTGCATCAACATGTCACTCCTGCAGGCTATCCACACCCCTAACGGGAGGTGCGTTCCTTGGTCTGACCTACGTCGTATTAAACCCTGGCCAGGTAGTCATCAGTTGGACTGGTGACGGATCCGGTTGCTCGAGAGAGTAATCGGAGATACGATATATGTGGTCAACCTGGAAGGAACCGAGTCATATGAGCACTCGAGTCTGAGGGTATTCTCCACCGCTCGAGTTGCATCATGGCACCAGTGGAGGGACAACGAGTTTACCATACTAAGCGGAGATCAGGGGTATGAAGGAGAACATAGTAAGTCCGGGGGAATTGGAGTACAGCCTGCGTCGCACTCTGGGTGGCTACGCAGGTTAACTCAGACTCAGAGGATCGATGGTATACTCGGGTAGTGTGTCGATCGAGTCTGAGTTGGAAGCCATAAACCCTGGTCCCTGAAGGTTCCACCTTATCGACATTATGTACGGTTCTTATACCATCTCATCGAAACACAGAACGTAGTTAGAGGAAGCAAGAATTCCAAGCCTATGCTCCGTGAGTGCTTCGCACTAGTGCACGGTAGATGCGTAGCTACGTGTGTACACTAAGGGGAAACCCTAGGTTAGTGCAGAGACGCATGTAGTAATTCCTTGTCATAAGTGGACTTTGCCACATGGGTGCGATGCACCGGAACATGTTATGAGTTGACTAGTTGACTTCACTAGGGGCACCCTACGGGAACCTCAGAGAATAGTGAAATCACTGGTGCACTTCACTTATGTGTGCCTTGCAAAGTCTCGTACACGAGGAACGGCCAACCAGTGACATAAGGGCGTTTTGGTCATACCATGCGCCACTATGCACTAGGGGGGCCGGCCCTAAGTGTTGAGAGACTGGTCAAGGCCGGCCCTATTGGTTTCAGGAGGTTGTTGTCTCCGATGAAAGGGTCGGTCATGAGGCGCAGAAATCGGGCTGGTTTTGACCGTTTTCGAAAACAAGGAAAAGATAGAGATAAAAGAAGAGAGATATAGGGAGAGGTTTGAATCAGTCAATCCTATTCGCTAGGCTTATCCATAAGGATAAGGCCGGCCCTGTATAAGGAATAGGAAGAGATGAGGGGACGAAATAATGAGGCCATGCAAGCCCTAGGGCCGGCCCAAGCCATGGGAAAACCCTAGCCTCCCCCTCTCCTCTCTTCGCATCTCCTCTCTCGTCTCTCTCTCCCTCGCTTGCGCCATTGGATGGCGACTCGTCTTTCTCGTATGGTGTTTCGTAGAAGGAGAAGGCTCGTCGTATGGAGGCACTCAGAGATCCATCGATGAGGTGTCGTGCATCGTGTGAGATCGGGTGAACAAGAAGGCATCTCCCGCAACCTTTTGCTGTCCAGAATCTGCACAGAAAATTAGTGTTGTTTCTGTGATTCCGAGAGCTACAGAAGTCCAAACGACGTGAAATTTATTGCAAAAGTTGCATCTCGAAGTTGGCTACCTGCAGTCCAAATTTCAGCCCAATCGGAGTTCGGAGCAGAAAGTTATGGCCGTCGCACCAAAGCTATGTCAAGCAGATCCGAGCCCGTCTCCATCGACAAAGAAGAAATTTGTCACGGTGAAAGAGTCCGCACGCAGGTATGATCTCTAACAAGTAGATCTAACTTAGATAGAACATGCATGCATGCTAGATTGTTCTTTCGTGTTAGATCGTCGTTAGGGGTTCGCATAGTTGCCATGCTAGATTCATACACGCATATGTAGATCATTTCGATGAAAATTTTGTTATGTAACGCACACCGCCTACGGTCCTCGGACCTTCAGTTTGCTTCCGCTGCGGGCCTCTACCATGGATTTATTTCCAACAGGTAGGGCTCCCCTCTAGGTCATTTATGGCCTCCGGATATTACAATGGGAGCGGCGGGAGAGTCTCCACTCTCAGTGGGGAAGGAGTCGGCTTTGGTCAAGAGACCGTGGTTAGATCTGTTTGCAAAGTCTGGGCGGCAAAGGGTCTCGGATGAGTACCTAGCTTCCTTGCCCAAGGTAATTGATGGTCGTATTTTTCTCTCGCCTCAGTTGGCAGAGCATGCATGCTCTTCTTGGCATAAATATTTGATCCGTAAATTTCTCGGCAAGGGCTTTCATCCAGATGTGGTGGCACGGGTTCTACCCGGCCAAGATGTGGGGTATTGACAACTCGGTGGAGGTAATTTCTCTCAACTATGGGTTTTTCTTGTTTTGGTTTAAAAATGACGATGATCTTCTCCAAATATGTACTGGAGGACGTCCCTGGGTTTTGTATGGCCAAACCCTAGTGCTGGGAAGTGGAAGCCAGGCCGGGTTTTGACCAACTCCGGATCTGGCTATAAAAGCCAATGTTTGGCTTCACATGGTGGATCTGTCTTTTGAATTTTGGCATAAGGATCTTTTGCTAGCCTTTTATTATGCGGCTGGTCGTTCAATAGATGTTGATTTATTTACGAAAAACGTTTCTCGTGGGAAATTTGCTAGAGTTTGTGTGGAAGTAGACACCTCTAATCCCCTTAAACAAGGGTTTTGGATCAATGGGGCTCGACCAAATGGGGATAAATTTTCTTTATGGCAATTAAGCTTTCCAATATGAAAGCCTATCGATCTTCTGTGGATCCTGTGCTCGTATTGGGCATTTCTCTAATGCCTGTCCTTATCGTCAGTCGGCTTCGAGTGGTGGTGTTGATCCCGGGTCTTCTTCGGTCCCTTCTCCATCACACCAAGCTCCAGTCCCCCATGGACTTGTCCCTGTTCAGTCACAATCGGTTGGAGCTGATAGTGGGTGGATGGTAGTTCTAAGTAGGAGGCAGAGAAGTGGGGGGCAGGCCCCTCGACAAGCGGTGAGGGTTGCATCGGGATCCATGTCTGGGAGACAAGGGGTAGACATGCGGTGGGTGGTGCTAAGGGTAATAAGGCCCAAGGGGGTCCTAATCCTTTTCCCCATGGTCGAAAGGTTACCACGGAGGACAATACTGTTGCTAGGGGGAATGTCCCTTTTGGGGTTGGGCAGTCAGGAAGAGCGCATCCTGGTGGTGCTGGGGATAGGGCGGTAGGGGCGTCCACGTCCAATGTTCCTTTTATTTTTTTGTCTCTGGATGAAGTTTTCCATATGGAGGGGGATGGAGTTTCTAAACCCAACCGTTGTCCTGGTGGAACTCCTAAAGATTGACGAAGAAAATGGCAACAACAGTCTCCTCCTCGATTGTTGGTCGATCGGAAGGGAGGGCCCTACTGCTTGTCGGTTTTTTGATGGGGGGTCGACATCTTCTCAACATTTGGCGATTGTCAAACTGGTTTTGGATTAAGTAGTTGGGATGTCCTTCTCTTCCGACGGTGGTGAGGTGATTCCCCTAGATCCAGGATCCTCCGGGATGCTCCTTTGGGGGGCTCTTTGGTGGCTAGTGCAGAGGATGGTCAGGGTAAGCACCGAAAGGAGCTTATAGAGCTATCGTAATCCTCTGGTCCCTTGTTTTTTTTGGGCTGTTTCAATTGATCTTTAATTAGCTTGTTTTGTGGTTTTGTCCCTTCTTTCGATGAAGATAGTCTCGTGGAATTATAGAGGGGCTAAGAAGCAGTCGTGTCTGAATCATCTCCGTCAGATTTTGAAAGTTTACAAACCCTCCATTATTTGTTTATTGGAGACTCATCTCTCTGATGAAGGTGCCAGGTGGGTTGCCTCCCAGATTAGGAGGGATTGGCAATCCTTTTGTGTCATTGCTTCTACTCGAGCGGGGAGTTTTTTAGTTTTGTGGCTGGAGTCCATGGGTTTGGTTTCGTTTCAATCATCCACATCCCAATTGGCGGTGGCAGTCATCTCTGATCCGAGAGGCTGTCACTGGATTTTGGCAGTCATTTATGCTTCAGTTGATTATTGTAATCGTAGGTTTCTGTGGCATTTTCTGCCCTCCATGTGCTCACTCTCTACTCCAATGATATTAATGGACAATTCTAATGCTATCATTTCTCCAGAGGAAAATCGGGGTGGCCGATGTTTTTCCCTAGATGTTACTGTTGATGATTTTCGATCATTTTTATTGGGCAATGGGCTTTTTGATCTCGGGTTTTCGGGATCTCTTTTTACGTGGAGCAATAATCAATCCAGGGAGGCCCAAATTCTGGAGCGGTTGGATCGTGTTCTGTCCACCTCTTTTTGGTTGGATATATTCCCAGATACTCATTGTACTCACATGGTGAGGCTAGCTTCGGATCATTGCCCAATCCTTGTCGATATTGATCGACTTGGAGCTTAATTTTGGGCCTCATCTTTTTCGTTTCAAACATTTCTGGATGGATCATCCGGACTAGGACTCTCTTATTTTCTCCCTTTGGCGTAATAATCCACCAGATCATTCATATCATCATTTGCACTGGAACCTTGTTGAGGTGCGGAAGGGGGTTCAGACTTGGAACAAAGAGATAGTGGGCCATTTGGAGTCTCAGGCTAGTATTTTCTCTCAACAAATTGATAGTTTGTAAGGTCGCGAATCAGTTGGTGGCTTAGATATGGAAGATGATCGTATGCTACGGGAATTGATTATGTGGTATCACAACTGTCTTTCTATGATTAAATCAAAGTGGAGACAAAAATCTCGGATTCAATGGCTTAGAGGAGGAGATCACAATACCAAATTCTTTCATCAAACCCTGATTTCAAGGCGGCGAAGTAATCACATAACTTCCGTGTGTAAGGGAGGATGGTGGGTTTTATATAGCTCGGGGAGATTTAGGGCACATGCTATCAAAGTTCTTTGAATCCAATTGGCAATCCACTGATCCTATCATTCAGGCCGACATCCTTGAGCCAATTCCTACTCTTATTATAGTGGAGAATAATCAACTCCTTAAGCGTCTGGTCTCGAATTATGAAATTCGTTCTACGATCTTTGGTATGGCTAGGAATAAGACCCTGGGTCCAGATGGTTTTACTATTGATTTCTTTGTGCTTAACTGGGTGGTGGTTGGAGAGGTGGTGACTAGAGCTATCGATGAATTTTTTCGGATCTCCATCCTTCCCCGAAACTAGGCGGCTACGTTCTTAGTGCTCATTCCCAAATGCTAGCCGGCTGTGAAACCACAACCTTTCATCCCATAAGTCTTTGCAATGTCCTGTACAAGACAGTGGCTAAATTTCTCGTCAACAGTGCTGCAAAGTGTCCTCCCGAAACTGGTTTTTTCGGCTCAAGTGGCATTTGTCAAGGGAATAAATATCTCGGAGAATATATTGCTGGCTTAAGAGGTTTTGCATTCAATTGAATATCAATATATTAATGGGTATGTTCTGGCGTTAAAACTCGGTATGGAACAAGCCTATGATTGCATGGAGTGGGGCTTTCTGATTAGAGTTCTGCAAAAATTTGGCTTTGCTCCGTGTTTGGTCTGATGGATTCCTAAATGCATATCGCATCCCTCTTATTCCATATTGCTGAATGGGACGTGAACACGCTAGTTTGAATCATTTCGTGGTCTTCAACAAGGGGACCCTTTATCCCCATATCTATTTATCATAGGTACGGAGGTCTTCAATTGTAACATATCTCAGGCTCAGTGACGGGGCAGATTGTTGGGGCTCGACCTTCGGCGTAGGCAGACTCCATCACCATGTTGCATATACCGATGATAGTCTATTCTTTACTCAAGATGAGGACCAGCAGACTTTATGCTTTCTTAATATTTTGACGAGATATATATTGTGCTTGCTCTGGTCAAACCGTCAAAACCTCCAAGTCTTTTATGATCTTTGGCCGAATAGTTGAGCGTCCACGATAGGCTGCTCTTCAGGCTGCTCTTCATAATCTTCTTTTTATCAATCCTATTGAAGGCCATTTCAATTATCTAGGTGTCCCAATTTTCGATAAATGATAGTTGGCCTATGATTTATTATCTCTCTCCACCAAGATTTTGAACAAGTTGGTCGGGTGGAAGGTGCGATGCCTTTCTTTCCCTAGTTGGGTGGTCCTGGTGAAGGTTGTTCTGACTTCCATGCCCTTATTTGTGTTAGCACATCATTGGGTGCCATCTCGTGTGATATCTTTAATGGAAAGAGAATTCAGACGTTTTCTCTGGGCTAAATCTCCGAATGCAGGGGGTCTTCATTTCCTTCCGTGGGATGTGGTTTGCCTACCATCTAGTGTAGGTGGATTGGGGTTTTATCATCTTCGTCTGCTTTAGGTTGCATTTATGATGTGATGGGCTGCGGAACTTTTATCAGAAAATTATACTCCCTAGAAACGTTTTTGTCACTCTAAATATGGGCCGGCTCCGGCTTTAGTTTGATCTTGGCCTACGCCTCGAATTCGGTCGTAGATCTGGCGCTCTATTTTGGAGGGAGCTATTTGTTTGCGAACAATGGGGGTCCGGGTCATGTGGGATGGGGCTGATTTCGACCCTTGGATGGAGCCATTGGCGTCTCCTATTCCTTTTGCTCGACTGCCTCTATTCCTTAATATGGATCTGACCCCTGGGATATTCTCTATCCGTCAGCTATTTGGGTCGGTTAATACGTGGAACGTGGTATTGATTCATGCTATTTTTCCTACAGATTAGGTGCATCGTATTACTTTAGTTCCTATATTGTCTATTGGGCCAACTCTGCAGTACTCATGGCCTGTTATCCAGTCGAATCCAAACAGATGCGATTATTCGAGAGTGCCTCTCTCATCTTCGTCGTCTCCTCAGGGCCAGGTGGTCTCATATATTCAGGGAAGCAAACGGAGCCACTGACTGCTTGGCAAGGTATGGTCATCGGGCTCCATATTAACCAACTAGATACCTCCTCCTCTCAGGGCGATCACAATCCAGGATGCTAAGTTGGTCTACTATCCACGTAAAATTTTTGACCTGGGTTGAGTTGTTGTTGCTTTGGGGGTTTTTTTTTTTTAGCTGTTTTTTTTTGTGTGTTTGTTATTCCTTGTTAGTAGACTAGTGCATGCCCGTGCCTGTCGGCACTGCAGCGAGCTGCCAACACATCTGTCGGCAGTACAGCGGGCCGCCTTCAGTGGCAACACACCTGAATGCCTTCGACAACAAAACATTTTCGGTGAACATCGGCATTCATAGGGACACCCATTTCCTCGCCCATGTCGATTAGCACGAAGCGGGCGCCTTCGGCGCGACCACCTCCCCCTATAATTGATCAATGACAGCTGTCTCTATTCGAACGAATTCCTTGAGATTGACCCGATGCTTTGGAGAGAGAGAGAGAGAGAGAGAGAGAGAGAGAGAGAGAGAGAATTGGGGAGCAGTATTTTGAAAACCGGATCAGACCGGGTGGTCCGACCGGGTTGGACCGAAACCGAAACATGTTTCGGTTTGATCTTTCAATAAACCGATTTGTCTGTTAACCCAGGAATCAAAATTTTCATTAGAGAATTTAGTAAATATCTACTTAAAAAAACCTATTTTATGCAGTTCAAATGGTTGAGCCAGCGGTTTGAACCAATTTGGATCGAACCGAATGCCTCTTCGGTTTGCCTTCCAGTCCGACTTTAAAAACATTGCCAGGGAGTAGGGGTGGCAATGGGTCGGGTTCGTGTCGTGTCTAGTTTTCTGGTTGTGTCCAAAACCCCTAGACCCAGACCCGACCCATTTAACTAATCGTGTCTAGATCCTAAACCCATACCCGACCCATTTATAAACGGGTAGACCCGATAAACCCGTTAGACCCGTTTACCACACGGGTTTATTCAGTTGACCCGATCCGACCCAATCCGACTAGACCTGACCTAACCCTATAGATCCGTTGATACTATATATTATAGTATCAATTGCGAGTAGACCCGACCCGACACGACTCGTTGAATTTTAAACGGGTCTTTCCGGGTTTACCATGTCCAGACCCTAAACCCAGACCCGATCCGTTTATTAAATGGGTCTATCATGTCGACCCATTTACGATCCAAACCCGTTTAGCCTTGGCCCAGACCCGCTAACTTCATGTCGGGTCTGTCGTGTCGGGTCCAAAATTGCCAGCCCTATCGCAGAGAGAGAGAGAGAGAGAGAGAGAGAGAGAGAGAGAGAGAGAGAGAGAGAGAGAGAGAGAGAACCAGGGAGGGAGTGGGTGGGAGAGATCGGAGAGAAATAAAGACAGAGCGCAACTAAGAGAGAGAGAGAGAGAGTTAGAGAGAGAGTTAGTTAGAGAGAGAGAACCGAGGAGGGAGAGAGAGTCGGGGGAAGAGAGAGAAAGAGAGAGAGATGGAAAAGACAGAGAAAGAACCAGGAGGAGAGAGAGAACTGGGGGGAGAGAGAGAGAGCCGGGGAGGGACTAGGTGTCGGGTGGGAGAGAGAGAGAGAGAGAGAGAGAGAGAGAGAGAGAGAGAGAGAGAGAGTTAGTTAGTTAGAGAAAGAGAGAACCGGGGGGAGAGAGAGATAAAGAGAGAGTCGGAGGAAGGGAGAGAGAGATTGGAGAGAGAGAGTTAGTTAGAGAGAAATAACCGGGGGAAAAGAGAGCGATAGAGAGAACCGAGGGGAGAGAGAGATTGGAGAGAGAGAGAGAGAGCGACAGAGAGAGATAGAGAGTTAGTTAGAGAGAGAACTGGGGGAGAGAGAGAGAGAGAGAGAGAGAGAGAGAGAGAGTTGGGGGAAGAGAGAGAGAGACGGAGGAGAGAGAGAGAGAACCGATGAGAGAGCGACTGAGAGAGAGAGAGAGAGCTAGTTAGAGAGAGAGAGAGAACCGGGGGGGAGAGAGAGAGATAGAGAGAGTCGGGGGGAGAGAGAGATAAGGAGAGAGAGAGAGATCAGGGGAAGAGAGAGAGACGGAGAGAGAGAGAGAGTGAAACGGAAAAGAGAGAGAGAGACAGAGGAGAGAGAGAGAGTCGGAGGAAGAGAGAGAGATACTGAGAGAGAGAGATGGAGAGTTAGAGAGAGAGATGGGGGAGGAGAGAGAGATCTGGAAAGAGAGATCTAGAAAGAGAGATCGACGGCTGTGATCACTGTTCTTTTTTGTCTAGTCAGCATTTGGTTCCATATTGTCCTAGTCACCACAAAACCCCTGTACCTTGTTATATAGATAGTAGTTTCTCTACAAAAAAAAGAAAAAGAGTAATGCTATTTAACCAAACCCACCGCCAACCTTATAGGTGGCATCTCTTGATTGACAGAGCTATAGGCCATAGGATGAATCCTAGGGGGATGCTACCACCACCGGTCGTCGTCGCCCCATCGGCTACCACTCTCGTCGACCATGAACTACTTGTCGGCGCCCCTACGACCACCACCCGCCACCGTTCACAATAGGCGACCCACCGCTTGCCACCACCGGTCACCGTCTGCCACCGCTCGCCACTCTATCGGTCACCATCTGCGACCGGCAGTGATGGCAGTCGATGGGGCGAGCGATCAATGGTTGGCGATCCGACAGCGGCAGGTGTTGGGTGGCGGCGGGAGACCAGTGGTGCTGGCATCACCATTGAGTTCATCCCATGGTCCACCAGTAAAGGGATGCCACCTATCATGTTGGTGATGGAGTCCGTTAAATAGCATTACTATAGGAAGAAATGTAGCCATCTAAACGTTCTATGTAACAATTATTTTATTTTTACCTTTTTTTTTTTGTTTAACTTTGAAGTTTTTTTCATGGACACTAAATGGATAGGGTTTAGGGATATTATCATCCTTAGGAGTACGTTGATGGGTTCACCATAAGAGGTTCAACAAAGCTAGAGCCAACACCCAACTACTAAATTTCTTTTTCTTTTTTAGGGTGGGGGGATCTTAATGACGTCTCTGGTCAAAAGATCAATTAGCCTAAATGACAACAAAATTGTCAGGACGAAAATGGACTAAAATATCCCCTATTGTCTTTCAAATTTAGGTTTCATGCCACTCCATTCTAAACTAAACCTAAACAGACCCCTAAGATCTATAGGTCATGGGATGAACCATAGACATAGAAATCCTAAATCTAATCCTAAACCGAACCTCTTCGTCCCCCGTTCCTTCTCGTCTTCACTACTCGCCACCGTCGGGGCAGTGGTAAGCAGCTACAACTTGAGGTCGTACCCGCTGCCACTGCCACCTACACTACTCACACCCGCCTCCGTCATAGTTGCTCGTGCCCGCCTCTACCACCGCTACTCGGGAGAATCTGGAGAAAGGGGAGAACAGGGGTGAGGGTATTTTGGACATTTGGCATTTATTTTCATCGAAACTGATATATTGTTAGGGACCTTAGACTAAACAAAATTGTTGCCAGTCCTTTTCACCCCACCAATCTATTGTTAGAAACCTTAGGCACATTAAATCCTTTTTTTTTATAGTATCATGGACGATTCAATTATTTGCTATTCATACAAACCTTTAGAATTTGAGTTAAGGTTCATACTTGACAAAAAATAAATTGGTTTAGCCAGTTCAGATTCAACCAATTTTTTTCAAAAAACATAAAATGTTAGAAACTCGTATCTAATTTGGAAGATTCTTACCTTATTCAGACCTTATTTGTTTGATTGAGACTTGATTTTGGTTTAGTCAGTTCTGATTCGACTCTGATTAGGCAGAGAGAACCTAACTGGATATGAATCAGATCGAACTAGACCTAATTTTACAAATCCCTATCCGAATCAAGGCATATTGTAGGTTTAGGATTAAAACAGTAAGCGCAGCTAGCTGTAAGTTGTGCCACTCTGGTGGAAACACTGTTGCGCAACAAGACACCGGCTAATTAAAACTTGATCACCTTGGAAGGATGGCACTAGGCAGTGCTCAAGGTATATTAAAATTTAGTTCACTTATGTTGTCACCTCGCTAGCAGATTAGATTTTTTTTCATGCGAGGTGGATTAATGTTAAGTAGTTATCTCTCTCACTCACTTGCAAAAGATAAATTGTTTAGGAGTTTATATGAAGTGTTGGGCATAAACATACAAAGCTTATATTCAGAATTAAACTACAACACGCATAATGTTTTTACGAGGAAACCCTTCGCAGGAAAAACCTTGCTGACTTCGTGCCGGATGGTGATAGTAATCCACTAAGCATAAGGTCTGGTTATAGACTTGGACACAAGAGCGCACGGGACCTACACGGAGTAACCCTACTTTCTATGCTGCCTTTTGTCTTGTTCCTTTCAGCTCTTTGTAAGATCCTTGCTTGGCCGCCTTATGGTGCTCCAACACACATGACCCTAGTACACACTCGAGTCACCGCTCAGACTCTTATGATTTGCTCACACGAAGACACCAATATTCGCCCCTGCAAGGCTCGAACGTGCCCAAAGGTGAACTGTACCCCACTGATGGTGTTAGTATCCTTTAAGAAGCTACTTTACTGAAGTAACTAGTCCAATAAACCCCAAAGGAAGTATGTCAGTAAACCCCGATGCCCTAATAAGGGGAATTAGGATTCTTCTTACTGTTTCACATGTGTAAGATGCGAGAGAAGTCCAAATGTACCCCCCCTCGACTACATCATTAAGGGGGGTACATTTATGTGTCTAAGGGGTGACTTTAACACCAGCATGTGTGTAGCCAAAATATAAGAGTCTCATAGGTAGAAGGGTCTCATATGAGATGAGTCCAAGCATACCCCCCTCCCAACTACATCAGGGGGGGTATATCTATATATCAAAGGGGTGACTTTAATACTTGCATCTGTGAGGCCAAAATATAAAGTTATATAACTATGAGGGTCCTACTATTATTGGATCCTTATTCATGTAGTAGATTATGAGAGGAGTCCAAGTGTACCCTCACGACTACATCATGGGGGGTATATCTATATATCAAAGGGGTGACTTTAAAACCGTATGTGTATGGACAAAACATTAAGATTCATAGATAAGAGGGATCCCTCTATTATGTGATCCTTATTCATGTGTAGATTATGATAGGAGTGCAAGTGTACCCCCCTTCCCCCCCGACTACATCATAGCGGTACATTTATGTGTCAAATGAGTGACTTTAATATGAGTACCTAAAATATCTACCCCCTCACTTGGGAATCTACATGTAAAAGAAAATACAAGGAGACTACTCCTCAGAACAAAACTAGTGCACATAGAGACTAGAACCTCTACATCCCCACCAAGGGAAGGGCAAAGCGAAACAACATCACCAATCAACCCAGTTCGAAGGAATGAAACATGCTGTATCCTGCAAAAATAACTTGGCAAACCAGCAGTATATCCCTGCCTTTTTAGCAGAGCCCACATACCCCTTTAAGGAAGAGAGCATACCTCTACCCCTTCAGAAAAGAGAGGAAGTCACCACTCCCCTTTTTAAACAAAGGGCCAAGTCAGAACCCTTCTTCCTTCAAAAGCGAAGAAACCATCCAAGTTGCCAACACTCCCTTACTGATATACTAAATGCAAGATGTCTCTCCAAACGAGAGGCTACCCTTCGTCCACCACCCACAAGCATATTAACCTCATAGCAACGAGAGGATAAACTCAAACCGACCCTAATATAGGAGGCAACTGTCTCTATGTAATTGGCAGAGAACACACCATCCCATGTAGGGTAACAAGTGTCACAACCAGATTGGAATGTCTCCACCACCTCATGTAGGAAAGTAGGCCACTCAGCAGAAAAATAGATACTCAGCTCCCTCAGGTATTTGCTATAAAAGGGAGAGGGGTGGCATAAAAGAAAGGGTTGATAAAATCTTGTAAACTTGTATTAGTACTTATCACATACATTGCTAATAAAATGAGAACATTTTATATTATTATTGTATTTCTTCTTTTCCTCCCTCTACCTCTTTCTATGCTTTCTCCTTAACATCATGACTATGGACTTGGGAGCATCCATTCTAGGAGCCTCAATCCTTCCTAGAGTTTGACTTAAGTAATATATGCTACACACTTTCAACACAGTCTTCAGGAATCAATAACCAACATCCACCACCAGAGGGAGAAAAGAAAAGAAGAAGCCATTCCTCAAGCGATACCACTATAATGGCTCAAAGCAGAATAATACACCATCAATATCTCTATTAAACATCAACCACCAGCATCCTGATCTACCAGAAGGATAAAAGAAGAGCAGGAATCCCTTCTTGTGTAACATCACATCAACGATTTTATGGCAGGGGTTTGCCCTAAAAAAACCATACCCACAATTAACACCCATATATATATGGCCAAAATATATTGAATCCATAGTTAAGAGGGGTCCCATTATTTTGGGATCCTCATTCATGTGCCAGATTATGAAAGGAGTTCAAGTGTACCCCCTAGACTACATCATGGGGGTACATCTTTGTGTTAAAGGGGTGACTTTAACACCTGCATATGTGTGGTTAAAAATTAAAGAGTCCCTAAGCAAGGATAGGTCCCACTATTATGGGATCCTTATTTATGTAGTAGATTATAAGAGTATTCCAAGTGTACCCCCCTAATATTATATTATGGGGGATATATCTATGTGTCAAAGAGGTAACCAAAACTCAAATATGTTTGGCCAAAATAAAAAGAATCCTATAGCAAGGAGGGGTCCCACTATTGTAGGATCCTTATTTATGAAGTAGATTATGAGTGGAGTCCAAGTGTTCCCCCAACTTACATCATAGGGGGATACATCTATATGTCAAAGGGGTAACTTTAACACATATATGTGTGCGGCTAAGATATAAAGAGTCTCATAGCCAAAAGAAGTCATATTATTATGAAATTCTTATTCATATAACAGATAATTATGAGAGGAGTCCAAGTGTACCTCCCCTCCCGACTACATCATGGGGGGTACATTAATGTATCAAAGGGGTGACTTTAACACCCATATGTGTGTGGCCAAAATATAAAGTCCCATAGGTAGGAAGGGTCCCAAAATTATGGGATACTTATTGATTTAGTAGATTATGAGAGAAATCCAGGTGTACCCCCTCTCAACTACATCATTAGGGGGTATATCTATGTGTCAAAGGGGTTTTTTAATATCCGCATGTAAGTGGCCAAAATATAAAGAGTTTCATAGTTAGAAGGGGTATCCCACTATTATGATATCTTTATTCATGCAACAGATTATAAAAAGAGTTCAAGTGTACCCCCCTCTCTGACTATATCATATGGGGGTACATTTTAGAGTCAAATGGTTAATTTTAACTCTTGCATGGGTGCGTCCAAAATATAAAGAGTCATATAGCTAGGAGAGATCCCACTATTGTAAGATCCTTATTTATGAAGAAGATTCTGAGTAGAATCCAAGTATATCCCCCTTGATTATACTATGGAGAGGTACATCTATATATCAAAAGAGTAACTTAAATACCTATATATGTGTGGCCAAAATATAAAGAGTCATACAGCTAGAAAAGGTCCCGCTATTATGGGGTACATCTATATGTAGAAGCAGTGACTTTAATATTCATACGTGTTTGGTCAGAACATAAAGTTTCATAAGGAGGAGGGATTCCATTATTGTGGGATCTTTATTCATGTAGTAGATTATAAGAAGAGTCCAAGTATACCCCCTCAACTACATCATGAAAGGTACATCTATGTGTCAAAAGAGTAACTTTAAGACTCGTATATATGTGTCCAAAATATAAAAAGTCTCATACCTAAAAGGGATTATACTATTATAAGATCCTTATTCATATAACATACTATGAGAGGAGTTCAATTGTTCCCCCATCCCTGACTACATCATGAGGGGGTATATCTATATATCAAAGGGGTAACTTTAATACTCGTATATATATATATATATATATATATATATATATATATATATATATATATATATATATATATATATATATATATATGGGGACGGGGAGCCTGGACCTCAGGTGCAGCGTCAATGCTGCACCCGGCGGGGCATGGATGACACGTGGCCCGAAAAAAATCCGAAAATTCGATCGGATCGGCGGTATAAATACCGGATCAAACCTCAGCATCACGATCGCAGGATCCAATGGATCGGATTCCCCCGCGAGCTGAGTCTCGTTGTTACTGTGGCGGGCACAGTAACAGCGAGATTCAGCCCGGCAGAATCCCGAACGTCTGATCGTATTGACTCGGCTGTCTGATCCGTGCAGCGTACCCCCGCCCGGTATTTCAACCTTCGGTTCGATTCCCATCCGTTCGATCGAGTGAATCGAACGGACAAAATCTTTTTTCGTTGTTACTGTAGCGGCTATAGTAATAGCGAAAATGATTTCAGTCCATTCGATTCCCACTGATCCAACGGATGGGAATCGAACCGAACCGAGAGGGGTATGTTGCACGGATCAGACGACCGACTCAATACGATCAGACGGTCGGGATTCTGCCGAGGCTGAATCTCGCTGTTACTGTGCCCGCCACAGTAACAGCGAGACTCAGCTCGCGGGGAATTCCGATCCGTTGGATCCTACGATCGAACGGCTGAGGTTTGATTTGGCATATATATATAGGGAAATGAGTTCCTATGACATGTCATAGGGAGTATCCTATGACATATGGTGAGTTAGTAACCCTAGAATATTTAGAATATTCTGAATTTTTATGAGGATGATCACTCTATCTTAGATAGGACCCCCGCAAAAAATCGGCTCATTCTAAAACTTCTAAAGGCATCAAATATGATTTTTAATTTAACGGTTAAAATGGATGGCCGATAAAGCTTCTAGCATTTGATGCCCCAACAAGTTTTAGAATGCTTTGATTTTTTGTGGACATTCTATCTAAGGTAAGTCTATCACCCTCAAAAAAATTCAGCACATTCTAAACATTCTAGCATTACTAATTCACCATATGTCATAGGGTACTCCCTATGACATGTCATAGGAACCCAGCCCTCATATATATATACATATATATATATATATATATATATATATATATATATATATATATATATATATATATATATATATATATATATATATATATATATATATATATATATATATATATATATATATATATATATATATATATATATATATATATATATATATATATATATATAGAGAGAGAGAGAGAGAGAGAAAACGGGAGGTAAGTTGCCAGCCTAAATGTTCATTTGAGTTGTCACCGACAGCCGTCCGATCCCAATGATCGGACCGTCCCTTAAAAAAAAAAAAAAAAAACAACAACAACAGCTGTTAACACAGCTGTGTTACCCCGTACGTCCCCTCTCCCTCTCTCTCTCTCTCTCTCTGCCCAGCCCGACCCCCTCCAGCGCGACCCCGAACCTCCACCGACCCCGTCCCCCTCCGGCGCGACCCCGTACCACTCCGGCGTGAACTCGTCCCCCTCCGGCGACCCCGTCCCCCTCCCCCTCCGACGGACCTCATCCCTCTCCCCCTCCGACGCGACCTCGTCCCCCTCTGGCGAGATCAGAGGAGGAAGGGGGAGGTTGGGGCTGGATCGGCGCCGCCGGACCTCCGGCGCCCCTGGCAGCTGCGCCCGCCTCCGGCCCGACCCCCGACCCCTGCGCCGGTCACGGGCCCTGCGCCCGTCCCTGACCTCCGACACCCCTGGCCCTGCGCCCGCCTCCGGCCCCGGCCCCCGGCCCCCGACCCCTGCGTGCCGGCCCCCGACCCCTGCGCGCCGTCCCCTGGCACCGGAGCCGAACAGCCTCCGGCCCGGCTGCGCGCCGTCCCCTGGCCGGATCCGGTGCCGGTGCCGGAGGGGGCAGCTAGAGCGGAAGGTCGGGGACAGGGCTGCCGCTGCCGAGGTCGGGGACGGGGTTGCCGCTGCCGCTCGCGAGAGAGAGAGGGAGAGGGAGAGAGAGTGGTTGGGTATTTTTTTTTATTTTTTTAAACGGACGACTGGTGATCATGATCAGAGGGCTGTGAGCTGACAGCCCAAATGCCCAAATGGGCTGTCAGCTCATACCCCGTATTATATATATATATATATATATATATATATATATATATATATATATATATATATATATATATATGGGTCAGGATCGGATGACCCAGCAAAATTTGACCCATTTATACCCAGCACCCTTTGAGGTGCTTAGAGGTTATAGAATGGGCTGATTTTTTGTAGGGATGTTGTCTATGGTATGTTGATCATACTCAAAAAAAATCGGCCCATTCTAAAACCTCTAGGTGCATCAAATGCGCACTTCAAATCAACGGTTTTTCACTGTCAATTTTAACCGTTGATTTGAAGAGCACCCTTAGATGCACCTAGAGGTTTTAGAATGGTCTGATTTTTTGTGAGGATGATCAACATACCATAGACAACATGTCTAATAAAAATCAGCCCATTCTAAAACCTCTAGGTGCCTCAAAGGGTGCTGGGTTATTAATGGGTCAAAATTTTGCTGGGTCATCCGATCCTGACCCTATATATATATATATATATATATATATATATATATATATATATATATATATATATATATATATATATATATATATATATATATATATATATATATATATATATATATATATATATATATATATATATATATATATATATATATATATATATATATATATATATATATATATATATATATATCAAAATATAAAGTGCCACATAGCAACGAGGAGTCTCACTATTGTGGGATTCTTATTCATGTAGCAGATTATGAGAACAGTCCAAGTGTACCCCCATTCAAGACTAAATCATGTGTGGGTACATCTATATATCAAAGGGGTGACTTTAACACCATATGTGTTTGGCCAAAATATAAAAAGTCTAATAGCAAGGAAGGGTCCTCGTAATGTGGGATCCTTATTCATATAATAGATTATAAGAGAAGTCCAAGTATACCCTCCCACTACACCATTGGTGTTATAGCTCGTGTGTTCTTAGCGTGGATTTTCTGTATTAACATTAATAACGATGCCTTTGGTTATTGCTTTAATTAGAATACTACTCTGGTATATGATAATACTCATATAATAAAAGGACCCTAGGGAACACAGTAGGCCACTGAGGCGCATGAAGGATCCATGCTTGGGAGACCCAGTGGACCAGTTCTGTGTAGACCTAGAACTAGTTCACAGCTTAGGTGATGCCGGTCGCTTCACCGAGAACAAGCTGTTGGCAGGTAGAGGATGTGGTGAAGTCTCCACCACGGGAACATGGGATTCCTATTCACCTGACCAAACACGATGATCGTGTTGAACAGGAACCAAGACAGTGCATAGTTCAGTGATTCAGACACTGGTGCATAAACCGTCTTACTACTATAGATAGTCTGTCCTTAACCCTGAGGGACCATGTACACTGGGCCAACCAGTTGTGTGGTGCTTTGATGTACCAACGTGTGCGGACCTTCCATAGTCCAATACCACGGTACGTTGGGTTACCCGGCTGGCGCTTGAGTGACATGTAATCCCTACAGGTTATCCGATATCCAGTGTTGGATGGGTGCGTTTTGATGAGTCAATCTGTCCACACAGTTAACCCAGGCCTGGTGGTTGTCAGTATGACTGACGATGTTCCGGATGCTAGGCATAGCACCAGAAGGTGTGTGGTGTTATAGATGACAAGTCATCAATTCCTATTCAGATGATCGATCGGGATCTGACGGTGCTCCCCACTGCCCGAGTTGTATCATGGCACCAGTAATAGAAGGGACTAAGGATTATCAGAGTATAGTAGAGAATAGGGTTACGAGGGAGTAACATAAGTTTAGGATCACTAGAGTTTAACTCGCGTCGCACTCTGGGTGGCTACGCGGGTTAATCGGATTAGGACTGATTAACGGAACTTTTGGTGTGTCACCGGAACAGTTAATCAAGGATCCGGTTGGAGCTAGAGATCCTAAACCCTGAAGGTTCCACCATGTCGTTGCGTATAGGAATTGTTCCCCGACCTAGTTGGATACGTTGGATGTGAAGTAATGCGATGGAGCGCAAGCCCGGAGCCTAAGAACCTAATTCACATATGTTACGGGCCGTAGGGGTATTTTGGTAAATATTGAAATATGGCTCAGAACATATTGAATATAGATCTTAGAATGAGCGAAATAATTCCAGGAGCTCATAGGCGCTGACGGAACTCGATTCCGAGTAGCACACCTCACTCAGTCTCTCTTTCAGTTTTCTACTTTTTGTGAAGGGCGTTTTCGTCCAGGCTTCACAATAGACATTGGAAATCCCTAAAAACCGCCCCCCCTCATCCTAATCCTATTAGGGCCGGCCCTAGCTTCCTTGAAGCCATGGGAGACCAGCCCTATAAGTAGAATAGGGAGAGAGAGGGCCGGCCCTATGGTTTTTCCCCTCTCCTCCAAAAAATCGACCCCTCCCAAGCCTCCTCCTTTGTGGTTTCGGCCAAGGAAAAGAGAGGAAGAAGAAAGGAGAAAGGAATAAGAAGGAAGAAGAGAGAAAGAAAAGGAGAAAATCTCGTGGCTCACCATCGTCTTCGCAACGGATTCCTCCGTCGGCTCGTAATCCTTGCACTCAGAGACGGGATTTCGAGGATTCTTCAATTCGCAAAGGACAAGGTGCTATCCGACAGTTTCCTTTGTGATTCAAGTATGGTTCTTCATCGTTCTGTCATCTCCGGATCATAGATCCAAAAGGTATGATGATTCTAAACACCTTACTAGATGCATGCATGTCTTCCGTAGATCGTAGTATGCCTCTAGGGTGTCCGCACATATACTAAGATCATAGATTTGCATGTAGATTGTTTTGTAGAATTAATTATAATAAAACATACACCGTATGATCTTCAGATCTATCTTTTGCTTCCGCTGCGACTCTGATAAGTAGATCCAATTCCAACAATTGGTATCAGAGCACGCTTTGGTGTATGTTTCATGCATGAATTCATGATAACATCATGTGAATATATGATGACATATGTTTTCGTCGGGGTTCGGCATAGATCATGCATATGGATTATGCTATGTATCATTTTTTTGCAGGTGCCGCGCTAAATAATAATCTGTGATTGCATGCATCCGGGGGTCGGACCCCGGATTTAAATTTTGTATTGATTATTATTGTGCTTGTGAATTTTAAGGCTCTAGATGGGCGAGGGTGGGGGTTGACCATCCTCGGTTCCCTGGCCATGTTTCTTGGATTGTCTTCTTTTTTTTCTAGCAAAATTATACACGAATGAGCACTTGCTCGGAGCGTGTTAGTTTTTCGGTCACAGGAAGAAGGAGATGATGCTTCATCCACAGTTCGGGCAAGCGGTACCATGGTGTGCAAAGACCCGGTAAAAGCGTGCACATTGGCGATGATGGGGATCGTCGTCAGAGATCATGTAGAACAGAAGAGCAGGATATCTTGGCTGTGCTATTCAGGTTCAGGGGTCGGACTCTGGACTTGATTCAGTTTGGATGTTTTTATGTTGATTCTCTTTACTTATTGTTTAGGGAACCCCGATGATAATTTTATTATCTTGCTTGTGAGTTTGTCTCTAGATCAGGCTTAGGGTTAGAACTAAGCTTATGGATTCATCGGTGTCTCTATATGGTTCTAACACGTACGAATCCGGTGGCTAGTTAAAAGGAAAGGTGGTAACCGCCCTCGTGGTAGTTCAGGTAGCCAAGTACTGTGCACCGAGATAGATGCAGTGTTAGATTTGTTTAGAGATAATTAACTAATATCTCCATAAGAAGTATGATAACCCTAGTGGGATGCCCTTTCCCCACGTGGTCCTAGCGACTAAGTTAGGTTAGGATTTCACTGTGTGATACCCGTTACTAGATGACGTTTGATGGTAGTATGAACTCATCACGATTTGGTTATGCCACCATTAGGTTGAGGTCCGGCGGAGGTTATCAGATGTCCCTATTTGGCCAACATCGAAACCTGTAATGAGATGAGGTCTACTATGACATCAGGCATCAAATTGTGAATAAGGCGTCATCGTAGTGGGAGTCCTTTCCACGTTGACCTTAGGCTAGACTCCAGATCTTAGGATTATGGGCAAACTAGTGAAGTATCGGGATCCTTGGAATCTATGTAATGTGATCCTTGCAAGAAAGGCAAAAGCTGAGTATTCAAGGTAGGGACTATGATATTTTCCGAGGAGACTAATGCTTTACGAGAAGGTTTGTAATCCTAGTAGGAGCACGGTAGACCAGGGTCTAAGTCTAGGAGGTTGTGACCTATCTAGATATGCATAAAACCTCATAAAGAAGGGATGTGTAAGAGGTTCCCTCTAAAGGGGAGCCCCTGGCCTCCACAATCAACCGGTTAAGGGTCTGGGTGGGAGGTACGCAGTTCGATAGTCCCACCAGGTGAGAGCTGTATTTCCTTCCATGCTGGTTCGCCTAGTGGTTTCCTTCGGGATATGGAGGATGCCGGTGGCAGTGGGTGACGGTTTTTTCCTACACCACGGGAGCCTATGAACCTCCCTGCTGACACCACCTAGATTTATGGGAAGCATCTGAAAGCTTATGTGAAGTCGTTGTTGCTGCGCACGCGGGTCACATAAAGCTGGCCAAAAGGAGACTGGGAGGTCTTTCAGTTTACCATGGGTAATTATGATGAAGACTGGGTCATAAAAACCCCATTGGCAGAAGCGGTTGCATGCTCTCACCGAGATGCTGTCTCCAATTCAAGGCTGATAGTCTCAGTGCTCGAGCCCAGGGAATTTAGATTCCTGGATGTCTCCATATGAGGTAGTGAAGATATAGCGGCTGGAGTAAACATTATCTATATCTAAATTCTATAAAATAGATTGTAGTAAACCCTAATTTTGCTTTGAACCATTGTTTACAGAAATCATGACTAAGCTCAACCCCCTTGCCTCCATACTTAATGATAACAAACTTACAGGACCAAACTATGAGGACTGGAAGCGTAACCTAATGCTCATCCTAAGGGTTGGCAAACACACAATTACCCTAAGTACCCCTCAACCGGCCATGCCGGGACCAAGTGCAACTGAAGCTCAGTTGAAGGAATGGAAAGACTGGATAGATGCTGATGAGATATGCAAGTGCTATATAGTGGCATCCTTGCAGACCGTCCTTCAGAAGCAAGTCGAAGACATGGCCTTTACTTTAAACATGATACTCTACCTAAAGGAAATGTTCGAGGGTCGTAGTCGGGTAACTCGTTACCTGACCATCAAGAAATTGGTGTCCACGAAGATGGCAGAGGAGACTTTAGTTCGGGATCATATGCTGAAATTGTTTGGCTATGTGAACGAGCTTGGTTCCTTTGATGTCATCTTGGATGCGGAGATCTAGACCGATATTTTCCTTGCGTCTCTGTCAGGAGCGTTTGAGAGCTTTGTTACCAACTTTAACCTTAACCGGTTGGAGACGTCAAACGCAGAGCTCCTAGCGGCGCTCCAGGCGGCAGAGGACGGGAGGAAGGCAGGAGCCCAATCCCTGAACGTAGAGCAGAATTCTTCTCTGAAAGCCAAAGGCAAGTTTCAGAAAAAAAAAGTCTAAGAAGCCCGTGAAGATGGGCCAGGTGCAGTTGCAGGTTCCTAAGCAGAATGGTCCGGCGAAGCCCAAAGGAAAATATTTCCGATGCGGCAAAAAGGGGCACTGGAAGGGCAACTGCCGTGCGGCTCCCAAGAAGGCTGAGACAAGTATATCTCAAATCCACATAGTGGAATCCCTTGTAGCATCCAGTTGTTCTCCAGTTTTATGAATTGTGGATTCTGGTTCCACTAACCATGCTTGCAATAATTTACAGGGGTTCAAGGAGACAAGAAAACTGGGTGATGAGAAGATGATCCTAAGCATGGGAACTGAGGCCGTGGCAGAGGCTGAAGCAGTTGGAGATGTCGTCTTGCAGTTCCTTGATGGAAGAAGTTTATTACTTAGAGACATACTTTATGTATCGTCCTTGAGACGAAACTTAATTTATGTTTCCTTATTGAATAATGAAGGTTTTTTAGTTTTATTTGATGCTTCTGGTGTGTCAATTAGATTAAATGGTTCTTTTGTTTGTAAGGGAAAGATACAGAATGGTCTTTATGTAATTAACTCCAATCATAAGCAGGATAACATAACTGAAGCTTGTGTGGTTAATTCATCTAAAAGAAAAAATCCCTTAGATAATCCAATACTCCTTTGGCATATAAGGCTTGGACACAGGATAACATAACTGAAGCTTGTGTGGTTCCATCAAAGTCGGTACCCCTAACTCCTTGGGAGCTGTGGTTGAAGCGAAAGCCAAGCCTACAGCACTTTAGGATTTGGGGTTGTCCAGCACATATGCGGAAGGACAAGCGAGATAAGATGGAGTCAAAAACTAAGGTATGTCTGTTCGTTGGGTATCCAAAAGGGACAAAGAGTGGTTTATTTTATGATCCTGAGGATAGAAAGGTTATCGTCTCGACGAACGCCATATTCCTGGAGCAGGATTATTTAATAGACCATAAGCCCATCAGTAAAGTAGTTCTTGGAGAATTATTTGGTACTGATGGGAGTACGAAGACAGAAAACGTAGTAGGAGCCGATACCCCTAAGATAAAGATACTGTAGAATCGACTCCTATGGAACCACCGCAGGCTCGTCGCAGTGGGATGACCACAACTGCTCCTGATGGATACATTGGAGAAGCCTTTATGGTAGACCCAGAGTTTCAGGAGGATAATCCTCTGAACTATGATGAAGCGATGGTATCCTCTGACCATGCAGCATGGCAGGAAGCCATGGAGGCAGAACTGACATCGATGTCCCAAAATTCGGTATGGACACTTGTAACACCACCTCACAATATTAAACCTGTTGGGTGTAAGTGGGTGTACAAAAGGAAAAGAGGTCCGGATGGTACCGTTGAGACTTAAAAAGCTAGACTAGTCGCTAAGGGTTATACCCAGCGAGAAGGGATCGACTATGACGAAACCTTTTCGCCAGTGGCTATGCTTAAGTCTATCTGGATCCTCTTATCCATTGCAGCCTATTATGACTGGGAGATCTGGTAAATGGACGTCAAGACCGTATTCCTCAATAGGGATTGGAAGAAGACATCTATATGTCTCAGCCTCCAAGCTTTGCCGCAAAAGGTCAGGAAAGTCTGGTGTACAAGTTGCAAAGGTCCATTTATGGACTGAAGCAAGAATCCAGAAGTTGGAACATGCGTTTTGATCAGGCTATCCAGTCTTATGGATTTGAGCAGAATGTGGATGAACCATGTGTTTATAAAAGGAGTGATAAGACTGCAGTAGTTTTTCTAGTGCTTTACGTAGACGATATCCTGCTCATTGGAAACGATGTTGGAACATTGTCTACAGTGAAGGTGTGGTTATCCTCTCAATTTGACATGAAAGACCTGGGTGAAGCAAGTTATATTCTGGGGATCAAGGTAACTCGAGATCGCCAGAACAAGACTCTCTCACTGTCACAGTCAGCCTACATAGATACTATCTTGGTCAGATTCAGTATGCACAACTCCAAGAAGGGACTGGTTCCATTCAGATATAGAATGAAGTTGTCCAAGGATCAGAGTCCTAAGACTCATGAGGAGAGGGCAGAAATACAGAAGATACCTTATGCTTCGGCTCTAGGGAGTCTGATGTATGTTATGCAGTGCACGAGACCAGATATATGCTATGCAGTAGGCATGATGGGCAGGTATCAGTCAAATCCGGGTCCAGGGCACTGGACTGCTGTGAAAAGTATACTCAAGTATCTCCGTAGGATGAGAGATTATGAGTTAGTTTACTCTTCACAGGAACTGATGCCGATTGGATATACAAATTCTGACTTTGCATCAGATCCGGAATCCAGGAGATCGACGTCAGGGTTTGTGTTTTCATTAGGAGGAGCTGTCGGTTGAAGAAGCATAAAGTAGGGATGCATCGCGGATTCGACGATAGAGGCTGAGTACGTTGCGGTGTAGGAAGCAGCTAAGGAGGCGGTGTGGCTCAAGAAGTTCCTCACGAACTTAGGATGCGTACCGGGAGCTCAAGATCCTATTGTCCTTTACTGTGATAATAGTGGAGCGGTAGCACAATCCAAGGAGCCAAGATATCACTAGAAGAGCAAGCATATCGAGCAGAAATACTATATTATCCGGGACTTGCAGAAGCGAGGGGAGGTTGCAGTGACTCAGGTGGCGTCTGCAGAAAAATGGCGGACCCTTTCACAAAGGCGTTACCGACCAAGGCTTTTGAGAAGCACGTGGATGCCATGGGAGTTAAGACTGTTGTTCCCCGCTAGACCAAGTGGAAGATTGTTATAGCTCGTGTGTCCTTAGCGTGGATTTTCTGTATTAACATTAATAAAAATGCCTTTGGTTATTGCTTTAATTACAATACTACTCTGGTATATGATAATACTCATATAATAAAAGGACCCTAGGGAACACAGTAGGCCACTGAGGCGCATGGAGGATCCATGCTTGGGAGACCCAGTGGACCAGTTCTGTGTAGACCTAGAACGAGTTCACAGCTTAGGTGATGCCTGTTGCTTCACCGAGAACAAGCTGTTGGCAGGTAGAGGATGTGGTGAAGTCTCCACCACGGAAACGTGGGATTCCTATTCACCTGACCAAGCACGATGATCGTGTTGAACAGGAACCAAGACGGTGCACAGTTCAGTGATTTGGTGCATAAACCGTCTTACTACTATAGATAGTCTGTCCTTAACCCTGAGGGACCATATACACTAGGCCAAGCAGTTGTGTGGTGCTTTGATGTGCCAACGTGAGCGGACCTTCCATAGTCCAATACCACGGTACGTTGGGTTACCCCGCTGGCGCTTGAGTGACATGTAATCCCTACAGGTTATCCGACGTCCAGTGTTGGATGGGTGCATTTTGATGAGTCAATCTGTCCACACAGTTAACCCAGGCCTGGTGGTTGTCAGTATGACTAACGATGTTCCGGATGCTAGGCATAGCACCAGAAGGTGTATGGTGTTATAGATGACAAGTCATCAATTCCTAGTCAGATGATCGATCGGGATCTAACGGTGCTCCCCACCGCCCGAGTTATATCATGGCACCAGTAATAGGAGGGACTGAGGATTATCGGAGTATAGTAGATAACAGGGTTACAAGGGAGTAATATAAGTTTAGGATCACTAGAGTTTAACTCGCGTCACACTCTAGGTGGCTACGCGGGTTAATCGGATTAGGGCTGATTAACGGAACTTTCAGTGTGTCACCGGAACAGTTAATCAGGGATCCGATTGGAGCTAGAGATCCCGAACCCTGAAGGTTCCACCCTGTCATTGTGTATAGGAATTGTTCCCCGACCTAGTTGGACACGTTGGATGCGAAGTAGCGTGATGGAGCACAATTCCGGAGCCTAAGAACCTAATTCACATATGTTACGGGCCATAAGGGTATTTTGGTAAATACTAAAATATGGCTCAGAACATATTAAATATGGATCTTAGAATGAGCGAAATAATTCCAGGAGCTCATAGGCACTGACGGAACTCGATTCCGAGTAGCGCACCTCACTCAGTCTCTCTTTCAGTTTTCCACTTTTCATGAATGACGTTTTCATCCAGGCTCACGATAGACATTGGAAATCCCTAAAAACCGCCCCCCCCCCTCATCCTAATCCTATTAGGGCTGGCCCTAGCTTCCTTGAAGCCATGGGAGACCGGCCCTATAAGTAGAATAGGGAGAGGGAGGGCCGGCCCTATGGTTTTTCCCCTCTCCTCCAAAAAATCGACCCCTCCCAAGCCTCCTCCTTTGTGGTTTCGGCCAAGGAAAAGAGAGGAAGAAGAAGGGAGAAGAAAGAGGAAGGAATGAGAAGGAAGAAGAGAGAAAGAGAAGGAGGAAACCTCGTGGCTCGCCATCGTCTTCGTAACGGATTCCTCCGTCGGCTCATAATCCTTGCACTCAGAGACGAGATTTCGAGGATTCTTCAATTCGCAAAGGACAAGGTGCTATCCGACAGTTTTTCTTGCAATTCAAGTGCGGTTCGTCATCGTTCCGTCATCTCCGGATCATAGATCCAAAAGGTATGATAATTCTAAACACCTAACTAGATGCATGCATGTCTTTCGTAGATCGTAGTATGCCTCTAGGGTGTCCGCATATATGCTAAGATCATATATTTGCATGTAGATTGTTTTATAGAATTAATTGTAATGAAACATACACCGTATGATCTTCGGATCTATCTTTTGCTTCCGCTGCGACTCTGATAAGCGGATCCAATTCCAACAATTGGAGAGAAACATCTATGTGTCAGATGAATGACTTTAACACCCACATGTGTGTGGCCAAAATATATCTAGGAGGGGTTTTATTATTATGAGATTCTTATTCATGAAGCTGATTTTGAGAGGAGTCCAAGTATACACACCCCAACTATATTATTGAGGGGTACATCTATGTGTCAATGGGTTGACTTTGACACCCACATATGTGTGGCAAAAATATAAAGTGTCACATAGCTATGATGAGTCCAACTATTATGGGATCCTTATTCATATAACAGATTATTAGAGGAGTACAAGTGTATCCCCCGGCTACATCATGGGGCGTATATCTATGTGTCAAAGGTATATTTAACACCCATATGTATGTAGCCAAAATATAAATAGTCTCATAGCGAGAAGGGGTCCTACTATTATCGTATTCTTATTCATATAGCTAAATATAAAAGGAGTGCAAATGTGTGGACAAAATATATCTATATATTAAAGGGGTGAGTTTAATAGCTGCATGTGTGGACAAAATATAAAGGGTCCCTTAGTAAGGAGGAGTCTTACTATTGTGGAATCCTGATTAATAAAGTAGATTATGCGAGGAGTCCATACCCACCCCCCCGACTATATTATGGAAGGGTACATCAATGTGTCAAAATGATGACTTTAACACCCATATGTGTGTGACAAAAATATAAAGAATCTCATAGCTAGAAGGGGTCCTACGATTATGAGATTCTTATTCATGTAATAGATTATGAGATGAGTCTAAGAGTACCACCACCACTACAACATTACGGGTACATCTATGTGTTAAAGGGGTGACTTTAATACCCTCATATGTATGACCAAAACCTAAAGTCTTATAGCAAGAAAGTATCTCTCTATTATAAGATCCTTATTCATGTTACAGATTATGAGAAGAGTGCCAGTATACCCCCCCCCCCCTGACTACATTATGAGAGGTATATCTATGTGTTAAAGGGGTGACTTTAAAAACTATTTTTGTACGGGCAAAACATAAAGTCTCATAGCTATGAGGGATCTTTCTATCTTAAAATCTTTATTCGTGTAGCATATTATAAAAGAAGTACAAGTGTAAATACCTCAACAACATCATAGGGGGCACATCTATATGTCAAAGGGGTAACTTTAACAATCACATGTGTATGGTCAAATTATAAAGAGTCCGGCCGATAGCAAGAAGGGGTCCCACTATTATGGGATATTTAAGCAGATTATGACAGTAGCCCAATTAATGTACTCTACCTAAAGCTATATCTTGGGGGGTATATCTATGTGTCAAATGAGTGACTTTAATATGTGGGCAAAATATAAAGAATATTATAGCCAGGAAAGGTCCCTCTATAATAGGATCTTTATTCATATAGTAAATTATGAGAGGAGTCCGAGTGTACCCCATCTCCCTGACTACATCATTGGGGGGTATATTTATATGTCAAAGGGATGACTTTAATACCCACATATATGTGGTCAAAATATAAAGATTTCCATTGCTAGGAAGGGTCCCACTATTATGGGATCCGTATTTATAAAACATATTATGAAAGGAGTCCAAGTATAACCCCCTGGCTATATCTTGGGGGGTATATCTATGTATCAAAAGGATAACTTTAACACCCACATCTGTACGGCCAAAATATAAAGAGTCTCATAGCTAGGAGGGGTCCCACTAATATGTGATACTTATTCATGTAGCAGATTATGAGATGAGTCCAATTATACCCCCTGAATATAACATGTGAGTATATCTATGTATCAAAGTGGCGACTTTAACACCCGTATATGTGCGACAAAAATATAAATAGTCTCATAACTAGGAGGAGTCTCAATATTGTGAGATCCTTATTTATGTAGCAAATTATGAGAAGAGTACAGCTATGCCCCCCTCGACTACATCATTGGGGGGGATATATCTATGCGTCAAAAGGATAACTTTAACACCCTTATGTGTGCGAGCAAAATTTAGAGATCCCCATTGGTAGGAAGGGTCTCACTATTGTAGGGTCCTTATTCATATAGTAGATTATGAGAGGAGTCCAATTAATTATACCCCTCATTCTCCCTCGACTACATTATGGGGGGTACATCTATGTATCGAAGGGGTGACTTTAACACCTATATATGTGTTGCCAAAATATAAAATCTCATAGCTAGGAATGGTTCTACTATTGTTGGATCCTTATTCATATGGCATATTATGATAGGTGTCCAAGTATGATAATGACTACATCATGGAGGGTACATCTATATGTAAAAAGGTGACTTTAATACCCGTATATATATAGACAAACCATAAAGACTCATAGCTTAAAGGGATCCCTCTGTTATGGGATCCTTATTCATGTAGCAGAATATAGGAGGTGTGCAACTGTACCGCCCCTCCTCCGACAATATCATGGTAGGTATATCTATGTATCGAAGGGGTGTCTTTAACACCCGTATATGTGTGACCAAAATATATTAAGTCAATAGCTAAGAGAGGTCTTACTATTGTGGGATCCTCATTCATGTAGCAGTTTATGAGAGAAGTACAAGTGTACCCCCCTTGACTACATCATGGTAGGGGGTATATCTACGTGTCAAAAGGGTGACTTTAATACCTACTTGTGTGTGGCCAAAATATAAAGAGCCTCATAACTAGAAGAGGTCTAAAAACTTTTTTGGGATCTTTATTCATGAGAGGAGTTTAAGGGTACCCCCTTCCCCCGACTACATCATGAAAGGGTATATTTATGTGTCATATGGGTGACTTTAACACCCGCATATATGTGACAAAAATATAAAGTGTCATATAGCTAGGAGGGATCCCACTATTGTGGGATCCTTATTCTTGTAGCAGATTAATAGAGGAGTCCAAGTATTCCCCTCGATTACATCATGGGGGTTACATCTATATATCAAAATAGTTTAACACATATATGTATGTTGCCAAAATATAATGAGTCCCATAGTTAAAAGGGGTCCCACGATTATGGTATCCTTATTCATGAAACAAATTATGAGAAAAGTCTAAGTATACCCCCCCTTGACTACATCATTAAGGAATAAATCTATGTGTCAAAGGACTAACTTTAACACCCAAATATGTGCAACACATTAATAGAGGAGTCCAAGTGTACCCCCTAACTAAATCATGGGGGGAACATCAATGTGTCAAAGGGATGACTCAAATACCCGTATATGTTTGATGAAAATATAAATAGTCTCATAGTTAGGAAGGGTCCCACTATTATGGGATCCTTATTTAAGTAACAGATTATGAGAGGAGTCCAAGTGTACCCCCCTACTATATCATAAGGGGTTACATCTATGTGTCAAAGGGATGAGTTCAATAGTCGTATATGTGTAGACAAAATATAAAGGGTCTCATAGCTAAAAGGGGTCCTACTATTGTGGGATTCTTATTAATAAAATAGATTATAAGATGATTCCAAGCTAGTGTACTCACCTCCTGACTACATCATAGAGAGGTCTATCAATGTATCAAAAGGTTGACTTTAACACCCATATGTATATGGCAAAAATATAAAGAATCTCATAGGTAGGAGGAGTCCTACTATTATGGGATCCTTATTCATGTAGCAGATTATGAGATGATTTCAAGTGAACCCCACGGCTATATCATTGGGGTACATCTTTGTATCAAATGGGTGACTTTAATACCCATATTAGTATGACCAAAATATAAAGTCTCATAGCTATGACAGATCTTTCTATTATGGAATCCTTATTTATATAACAGATTATGATAAAAGTGCAAGTATAACCCCTTGACTACATTATGTGGGGTACATCTATGTGTCAAAGGTGTGACTTTAACACCCGCATATATATGGTCAAAATATAAAGAGGAGGGGTCATACTATTATGAGATCATCATTCATGAGGCAGATTATGAGAGAAGTCCCAGTGTACCCCACTTGACTATATCATGGGGGGTACATCTATGTATCAAAAGTGTGACTTTAACATCAGCATGTGTGTAGTCAAAATATAAAGAGTCTCATAGTAATGAAGGTCCAACTATTGTTTGATCCATATTCATGTAGCAGATTATATGAGCAGTCTAAGTATACACCCCCAAAACTATATCATGGGGGGGCACATCTATGTGTCAAAGAAGTAAATTTAACACCCATATATATATGGCTAAAATTTAAAGCGTCCTATAACTAGAAAGGGTCCTCATATTGTGATAATGTTATTCATATAGTAGATTATGAGAGGAGTCCAAGTGTATGACCAAAATATATCATTGGGGTGGTACATCTATGTATCAAAGGGGTGACTTTAATACCCGCATGTGTATGGCCAAAATATAAAGAGTCCTATAGCTTGAAAGAGTTCTACTATTATGGGATCCGTATTTATAAAGCAGATTATAAAAGGAGTCCAAGTGTACCCCTCCCTTCTGACAACATTATGGGGGATATCTATATGTCAAAAGGGTAACTTTAACACATTCATATGTGCAGCCAAAATATAAAGAGTCATATAGCTAGGAAGGGTTCCACGATTATAAGATCCTTATTCAGATAGCAGATTATAAGAGGAGTCCAATTATAGCCCCCTTCCTTCCCCGGCTACTTCATATGGGGGTATATTTGGTACATCTATGTGTCAAAGATGTTACTTTAACACCTACATGTGTATGACTAAAATATAAAAAGTCCCACAGCTATGAAGTTTTCCACTATTGTGTGATATTTATTCATGTAGAAGATTATGAGTGGAGTCCAAGTATACCCCCCCTCCCCCCGACTACATCATGGGTGGGATACATCTATTTGTCAAAGGGGTGACTTTAACACCCGCATCCATATGTGTGACCAAAATAAAAGGAGTCTCATATGTAAGAAAACAGGGTCCCACTAGTTTAGGATCTATATTCATATAGCAGATTATGAGGTGAAGTCCAAGTATAACCCCCATTGACTATATAATGGGGGGTACATCTATGTGTCAAAGGGGTGACTTTAATACCCGCATGTATGTGTCCATAACAGAAATACTCTTTGCTAAAAGGGATCCCTCTATTATGGGATCCTTATTCATGTAGCATAATATAATAGGAGTGCAAGTGTACCACCTATCCCCCGATTATATCAAGGGAGGTGCTTCTATATATCAAAGTGGTGACTTCAACACCCGTAAATATGTACCCATAATATTTTGAGTTCATAGATAAGATGGGTCCTACTATTGTGTGATCCTCATTCATATGGTAGATTATGAAAGGAATATAAGTGTAGCCCCACTTACTTTATCATTAGGGGATACATCTATGTGTCAAAGTGGTAACTTTAATATCAGTATGTGTGTGACCAAAATATAAAGAGTCTCATTGCTAGGAAGGGTTCTAATATTATGGGATCTTTATTCAAAACATAGCTTATGAGAGGAGTCTAAGGTTACCCACCCCCTCCTAGACTACATTATGGGGGTATATTTATTTATTAAAGTGGTAATTTTAACTCCCGTATGTGAGTGACGAAAATATAAAGTATCACATAGATAGGAGGAGCCCTACTATTATTGGATCCTTATTCTTGTAGCAGATTATGAGAGGAGTCCAAGTCTATCTCCCCGACTACATCATGAGAGATACATATATGAGTCAAAGGGGTAACTTTAACACTAATATGTGTATGGCTAAAAAATAAAGATTTTCATAGGTAGGAGGAGTCTCATTATTGTAAGACCTTTTATTATGTAGCCGATTATTAAAGGAGTCTAAGTATATTCCCCCGACTACATCATGGGGGGGTATATCTCTATATGAAAGAGGTGACTTTAACACTCGTATATATGTGGCCAAAATATAAAGTCCCATAGTAGGAATGGTCCCACTATTGTGGGATCCTTATTCATGTAGCAAATTATGAGAGGAGTCCAAATATAACCCCCCTCTCCCCCCCTTATTATATCATGAGGGTATATAAATTTGTCGAATGAATGACTTTAATACTCGCATGTGAGTAACAGAAATATAAAGTCCCATAGCTCGGAGGGGTTTGACTATTATAGGATCCTTATTCATGTAGTAGATTATTATAGCAATCCAAGTGTACCCCCCTCTCTGACTACATTATTTGGGAGTATGTTAATTTCTGTATCAAAGGGGTGACTTTAACACCCACTTGTGTGTGGTCGAAATATAAATAGTCTCATAGCTAGGAGGGGTTTTACTATTTTAGGACCCTTATTTATATAGCAGATTATGAGATGAGTTCAAGTATCCCCTCCCGCCCCGATATATATTGGACGGGTACAACTATGTCTCAAAGGAGTGACTTTAACACCCATATGTGTGTAGCTCAAATATAAATTCCTATACCTAGGAGGGATCCGATTACTATGGGATCCTTATTCATGAAATAGATTATGAGATGAGTCCAAGTGTACCCACCTCCCGACTACATCATTTGGGGGATACATCTATGTGTCATAGGGGTGACTTTAACACCCGTATGTGTGGCAAAAATATAAAGTCTCATTGCTCGGTGGGGTCCCACTATTATAGGATTCTTATTAAAGTAAATTATAAGAGGAGTCCAAGTGTACCCGCCACCCCGACTAAATAATGAGAGGGGTACAACTATATCTTTAAGGGGTAACTTCAACACCTACATGTGTAGCCAAAATATAAAGAGACTCAGCTATAAGGGGTCCCATTATTATGGGATATTTATTCATATAGTAGATTATAAGGGTGTCTAAGTGTACCCCCCCCCTCCCGACTACTTCATAGGGGGTATATCTATGTATCAAAGGGGGTGACTTTAAGACCCACATATGTATGGCTAAAATATTAAATTTCTCATACCTATGAGGAGTCCTACTATTTTGGGATTCTTATTAATATAGTAAATTAACAGAGGAGTCCAAGTACAGATGTCCCCCCTACGACTATATTATGGTAGGTACATCTATATGCCAAAGGGATGACTCGAACACCCATATGTGTATGGCCAAAATATAAAGAGCACCATAGGTAGTAATAGTCCCACTATTTAGGGATCCTTATTCAATATATTTTGTAAGGAGTCTAAATGTACCCCTCTAAGAATGTCATAGGGGGTTATATATATATGTGTTGAAAGGGTAAATTAACACCCACAACCGAGTAGTCAAAATATGAAGTCACATAGCTAGGAGGTCTCCCACTATTATAGGATATGTATTCATGTAGTAGATCATAAGTTAGAGCAGTCCACATGTACCTCCCCACCCCACCTACATAATGGAGAGGTATATCTATGTGTCAAAGGGGTAACTTTAACACCCGTATGTATATGGCAAAAATATAAATTCCCATAGCTAGGAGGGGTCCGATTATTATGAGATCCTTATTCATATAGCAGATTATAAGTAGAGTCCAAGTATACCCCCCTCCCGACTACATTATGGGGGGTACATCTATATGCCAAAGGGGTGACTTTAACACCTGCATGTATATGGTCAAAAATATAAAAAGTCACATTGCTCGGAGGGGTCCCACTATTGTTGGATACATATTAAAGTAAATGAGAGGAGTTCAAGTGTAACCCCATCTCGACTAAACCATAGGGGGCTACATCTGTATATTAAAAGGTGACTTTAACACCCACATGCGTGGCCAAAACAAAAATAGTTTCAAAGCTCTAAGGGATCACACTATTATAGGATATTTATACATATGTAAGTTTATGAGAGGAGTTTAAGTATACCCCCTGACTACTTCATGGGGGGTATATTTATGTGTTAAATGGGTGACTTTAACACCCACAAGTATATGGCTAAAATTTAAACAGTCTCATAATTAGGAGGAGTCCCACTATTATGGGATTCTTATTCATGTAGTAAATTATTAGATGAGTCCAAGTATAGCCCCCTTCCCCTGACTACATCATGTGGGGGGTACATATATGTATCGAATGGGTGATTTTAACACCTGCATATTAGTGGCTAAATTGTAAAGTCTCATAGCTTGGAGGGGTCCCATTATTGTTGGATCCTTATTCATATAACAGATTATTAGAGTGTAGCCCCTCCTAATTACATCATGGGGGGGTATATCTATGTGTTAAAGAGGTACCTTTAACACCTGCATATGTATGACCAATATATAAAGAGTCTTATTGCTCGGAGGGGTCCCACTATTATAGGATCCTTAATAAAAAAAATTATGAGAGAAGTTCAATATACCTCCATCCCAATTAAATCATGGAGGGTACATATATATATTAAAGGGGTGACTTTAACACCAGCATGTAAGGCCACAATATAAAGAGTCTCATAGTTATAAGGGGTCCCATTATTGGGGGATATTTATTCATGTAGTAAATTATGAGTGGAGTCCAAGTATACCCCTCCGACTACTTTATGGGGGGTACATTTATGTGTCAAAGAGGTGACTATAACACACATGCTTATGACTAAAATATAAAAAGTCCTATAGCTAGGAGGAGTCTCACTATTGTAGGATCTTTATTCATATAGAAAATTTTTAAAGTAGTCCAATTATAGCCTTTCCCCCTCCCCCCGAACTATAACATAAGGAGGTACCTCTATCTGTCAAAGGAGTGATGTGAACACTCGCATGCATGTGCCCAATATATAAAGAGTCACATAGGTAGGAATGGTTCCACTATTATGGGATTTTTATTCATGTAGCAGATTATGAAAGAAATCTAAATGTACCCCTCACCCTCCCCCCGATAACTTCATGGGGGGTATATATATATGTGTCGAATCGGTAACTTTAACACTCGTATGTGAGTGGCCAAAATATAAAGTCCCATAACTAGAAGGGTGATCAATGCATAAACACATCGTATCTAAACCATTAAGTTATGATCAATCATGAGAATTATGCCTTCAAATGATCTGATTACTTGTATTTCTATGATTTACAAGAAAAAAACCTCAAGAGCAAAGAATTCATCAAAAAGCAGCCCAGTGGACAAAATTATTAAGGACAACCACTAGAGAGATGAACTCTAAGGGTAACCCCTATGTGCAACCGGGAAGACAAAAGAATCGGCTTGACCGATCGATCAGCCACGAAGCTCGATCGATTGGTCATGCTCGCTCTCATAGACAGAGACTTTGCTATTTTCGATTGATCGGTCGTGAGGCCCGATCGATCGGAGAGCCCCCATTTCTACAGACAGAGGCTTTGTTAATTCCGATCAATTGGCCGCGAGGCTGATTGATCGGAAGCATAATCTGAGACCCACAACGACCTAGATCGGACGATCTAGATTCGACACGGGAGAACTACAACTCACATATGTCGGGGACCTTATTTATCAACGTTTCTTCAATAGAAGAAGCATCCGAATTTTTGCCTCGAAGTTCATCTTCACCGGAGGAAGATCAAGGAGAAGAAGAAGAAGAGCTGTCATGGATCCATGCTCGCTCTCCATTAACATCCTTTCCATCACCCTCACCATGAATAACTAGTCTCCCTCAAGGGCTTCAATGAAGCCCTAGCCTGGATTAGTTTCTTTATACTTTTTAGAGTTGTGTAATTCTAATTTGGGGAATAGTTGGACAAGGATTTTACTTACCATAATCTGTAGTTCTCTATTTCATTCTTGCATGCTTCATTATGAAATCCAATTCGTCTGAGTGAACTAAGCTTATCTTTGTCTTGCTTCGTGCTTTTATGACCATTTCCATCTCACATGAGAGCCCCCATTTCTGCAGACAGAGGCTTTGTTAATTTTGATCAATTAGCTGCGAGGCCGATCGATCGAAAGCATAATCTGAGACCCATAACGACCTAGATCGGACAATCTAGATTTGACACGGGAGAACTATAACATGTCGAGGACCTTATTTATCAACGTTTCTTCAACAGAAGAAACATCCAAATTTTTGCCTCGAAGTTCATCTTCATCGGAGGAAGATCAAGGAGGAGAAGAAGAAGAGCCGTCATGGATCCATGCTCGCTCTCTATTAACATCCTTTCCGTCACCCTCACCATGAATAGCTAGTCTCCCTCTAGGCTTCAATGAAGCCCTAGCCTGGTTTAGTTTCTTTATACTTTTTAGGGTTGTGTAATTCTAATTTAGGGAATAGTTGGACAAGGATTTTACTTACCATAATCTGTAGTTCTCTCTTTCATTCTTGCATGCTTCATTATGAAATCCAATTCGTCTGAGTCAACCAAGCTTATCTTTGTCTTGCTTCTTGCTTTTATGACCATTTCTATCTCGCATAAGATGCGCCATACCGAGGAAGACGGTTCATACCCTAAAAAGATGGACCATGCTAAACTAAGATGGCGCATGCCATGTACGTGATGGTAGGATATATTTTAATTAAATTATTATTCTTCTATGAGATGAATTATGCTAAGCGGAGACGGTTCGTACCCCTAAAGGACAGATCGTGCTGACCAAAGATAACTTATGCCGTCGAAGATGATAAATTCCGTTAAGATCTATTACAATTTCCGTTGTAATGGATTGAACGCCCCATCAAAAGTAGCATACCCTAATTAGTATAATTAAACTAAACTTTGGCTAGTGGCAGATTCTCTGCCCAAAATCCTCTCGCTTATTTCCTTTATTTAATTTAATTGCTTAATAGTAGTTTTAATTAAGTCTACAATCATCAAACAACTTCTCTTTCCTAATTGCTTTAATCCTTAGAATTATACCATAGTTACCAATTCACAATCCCTGAGTACGATACGGGTATTTAATCCTTACTGCAAACAGTTCGGACATAAGATATCGGTGTAATCAGATTTGATCATAAAGTTTTAGCCTCATTGTCAGGGATTATCAACGGTAACTCAGGAATAATTTTAGGAGTTAATATTTTAGGTTTTTTTTTCGTAAATTTAGTATTTACTCTTTCTTTCTCTTTTTTTTTCAGGTACCTTATTCGTGGAAGATAGAAATTAACTGCCTCTCCTCTAGATAAGTACCCTTGATCTTTCTTTTCTTTTAAGTTTTTACCTTCACTCTTTATTAATAAATAAAAATAAAAATAAAAAGTCTAACTCGTGCCTACCTGGGAAAGCTCGATACATAAATCGAGGAGGTTTATGTATGCTGTTGTCGTCCCCATTAAAAGCATGCGCGACTTTAGTTAATTTTGTATTTTTACTTTTTGCACTCTTGCACGCTTGGTCGTCGCTCATTAAGATTACATTTAATTCCATTAGATTCTGAACTTGAGCGTATGCTTAGATCTATTCGTAGGAATACCTGCCAACCAAATATAGTAGGCAACATAGAAAACCACCATGACATAATGTGCGTGAGGCACAAGAGGCCCCTAAGGGCTCCTAACACTCAGAGCACACTTTACACCCACAGTCTACACTTTGCCCTCGTGCATAAGACTCCCTGCTGCTTTAGCAGAAAATTTTAAAATCAAATCCAGCATAATCAATATACTACCACCCTTTCACGGGCTCTCCAATGAGGAACCCTACAAACATTTGGATGAATTTTTAGAATTGTGCACGACCTTTAAATTGCAAACCTTAGATAACGAAGTGACAAAACTAAGATTGTTTCCTTTCTCTCTTAAAGATAAAGCCAAACATTAGCTTCAAATCCTAGGAAATGCCACTATTATCACCAGGGCAGAACTACAATAAGAATTCCTTAAAAAAATATTTTTTCATAAGTAAAACCAACCAATATAGGAGGGCTATCACTAGCTTCTTCCAATTAGATGGTGAACAGTTTTACGAAACTTGGGAACGACTTAAGGATCTTCTTAGAAAATACCCCCACCACAATATACCACAATAACAGATCATCCAAAACTTCTACAATGGACTGATCGCTAACCGTCATGTAATCGACGTAGCCTGCGGAGGCACATTTATGCTAAAAAATGAGGATGAAGTATGGAAACTTTTTGAAAATCTTTAGATAATTCCCTACAACATGGTTCATCCAATAGAGACACCAGGGCAATCCCCACAGCCATTGCCAAATGGAGAAGCCATTTCGAGCTCTCTAGCTTGACAGATATCTCCAACAAAGTAGATGCCCTGGCTAGAAAACCAGATCAACTTTTATCCATTGGAACACTATCGACTTTCACAAACCAAACGTTCGAGCCCCCTCCTCAACCTGAGATCCGTGCTTTATGCTCTCAACCCAACCATCATATCAGCACGTACGTGCGCTCTTGCACCCCAATATCTAGAATTCGTGCAAGAACAAATCAACGCCATAGGTACCTATCAAAATAATAACCCATACTATCACATCTATAATCCTGGATGGAGGAACCACCCAAAGTTTGCTTGGAAAACCCAAGTTTTTGCCCCCTCCTATCCATAAAACATCAGACTGTCATTTCAAAACAAGTATCCAACCTATCGGCGACCCCCGCCGTAATACCAAAATATAAACCCACCGAACCACTGGAATCAAACTTCCGAAGATAAGATATTGGGAGCCCTTCAAAATCTTGAAGCAAATACACAACTATTACACTCTCACACCCAATCAATCTCGAAACTTGAATCACAAATGGGACAGCTGACAAATGCCCTAAACCGCAGAAAAGAAGGAAAGCTTCCTAGCTAGCCAATCCTAAATCCTAGAAGCCAGAACCCAGTTGATGAAGTTCATGACAACATCTACCACGAACAAGCTAAGGGTGTTAGAGCCCTTAGATGTGGTAGGGTAGTACGTGGACAATAAAGTCAACCAACCTAACGAGGGATCTACTCTAGAACCACCTATTGAAACCCCGATCGAAACACAACTGACCTAGAACTCTCCCACTCCCAAACTGATTGATGATCTATATATCCCACAAGCTCCCTTTTCTCAAAGCCTTAAAAATCCAATCTCGTTTGAGAAGAAGGAAGCGGCAATAGAGGACATAATGAACATCTTCCAACAAGTTAAGATTAACTTGCCTTTGTTGGAATTAAGCAAATCCCCGCTTAAGCAAAGATTCTTACGGATATGTGCACACATAAGCGCAAATCCAAATCAACCATGTCCAAAAAGATCCTCCTAATTGAGCAAGTTAGTTCACTATTCATGAAGGACACACCCCCAAAGTTAAAAGATCCAAGCACTCCCATGATTTCTTGTGTCATTGGAGACTGCTCCTTTGATAGCCCTTCTGAATCTAGGGGCAAGTGTCCACTTACTGCCTTACTTAGTATATGAGAAACTTGAATTAGGGAAGCTGCAACCTACAACAGTTATGTTGTAACTTGCCGACCGTTCCGTCAAAACACCCCGGGGTATCATCGAAGATGTTCTTATCAAGGTAGATAAATTTTACTTTCCGGTAGACTTTTTTATTCTCAACATGGAACCAATCAGGAACCTCTCTCGCTAAATCCCGATCATTCTTGGCCGTCCCTTTCTTGCGACAGCAACACATGTATTAACTGTCGCAGTAGAGTAATAGATGTGTCATTTGGGAACATGAAAGTCAAATTAAATATTTTTAACTCGGCTAACCAAGGACCTCAAGATATCGAGTGCTATCAAATCAACCTTTTTGATGAACTAGTTAAAGAAGCGCTCCCTTATATCTTAGTCGAGGATCCACTGGAATCTTGTCTATCGCACTTCAACCATTCCAAACTAAGTTTGAAAAGTGATATGGGAGAAATAATTGTATCTCTGGACTCCACAAGCTCGCTGTATAGCCCACCATAGAGATCCAAATTCGAGAAACTCCCGACACCTTCTGGACTACCCTACCTCCCGTCGGTTATTCAACCCCCTACTCTGGAACTAAAACAGCTTCCTATGTCTCTCAAATATATTTTTCTAGGACCCAACGATTCCCTCCTAGTCATCATCGCTTCAAACTTACAGAATGATCAAGAAGACCACTTGGTGGATCTCCTGAAAAAACACAAAAAGGCGATCGACTGGTCAGTAGCTGATCTCAAGGGAATTGATCCCTCTATTTGTATGCATCACATCCATTTAGAGGAAGAAGCCAAACCTGTACGCGAAGCACAGAGATGGATAAATCATAATATAAAGGAAGTCGTTCTGAAGGAAGTTATCAAACTACTTGATGTTGGGATCATCTATCCCATCTTCGATAGTATATTGGTGAACCCAATACAAGTAGTTCCCAAGAAGTCAGGAATCATGGTCATTAAGAACCAACAGAACGAGCTTGTTCCCACATGCGCCACCACCAGATGGCGTGTGTGTATCGACTACCGAAAATTTAACACTAAACCACGAAAGATCACTTCCCACTCTCATTCCTTGACCAAATCCTAGAACTTGTTATAGGTCAATATTTCTATTTTTTCTTGGACGGTTGTTCGGGATACAACTAAATACATGTATTCCCGTATGACCAAGAAAAGATGGCATTCACTTGCCCTTTTGGTACCTTTGCCTACCGGCGAATGCCATTTGGACTATGCAACGCACTAGCAACGTTTCAATAATGCATGATGCCTATTTCTCAGACATAGTGGAGAAGTTTCTAGAAGTCTTCATGGACGACTTTTCCGTCTTTGAACCTTCCTTCGATGACTGCTTACACAACTTAGGTCCCGTACTTCAACATTGTGAAGAGACGAACCTCGTACTCAGTTGGGAAAAAAAACCATTTTATGGTCTAAGAGGGTATCGTTCTCGGACACATCATCTCTCATCACAGCATCGAAGTATATAAAGCCAATGTCGATTTAATTACAACTCTCCCACCACCGCAGACAGTGAAACAGATTCATGCCTTCCTAGGCCACATTTATAGACATTTCATCAAGGACTTCAGTAAAATCTCCTAGCCTATATGCAACCTTCTTGCCAAAGACATACCCTTCAACTTTGATAAAGCCTGCCTAGATGCTTTCGAAAAATTACGATCTACTCTATCCACCGCCCCAATACTTGTGCCCCCCGATTGGTCATAACCATTCAAAATTATATGTGATGCTTCTGACTACGACATTAATTGGAGCTATCTTAGGTCAAAGAAATGGTTGAGCATCTAACGTAATTTACTATGCTAACAAGACCCTCCAACAAGTACAACTTAATTATACCATTATAGAAAAAGAATTTCTAACTGTGGTCTTTACCCTTGATAAGTTTAGATCTTATCTCTTAGGATCTAAAGTTATCATCTACTCTGACCAAGCTACCCTGCAGTATCTACTAAACAAAAAAGAGTAGCCCTTTAAATAGGCTGCCTATACCAACCTAACGGTCCGGACCACTTATGGGTACAAAATATAGCTAACACTTGACAAAGGGACCCACAGGCCTACCTAGGGCCCATTAAGACGACAGTGGGACCCATAGACCTATTTGGGATCCACAAAGATGACAGTGGGACCCGCAGTCCCACCTGGGATCTATAAACATGATAGTGGAACCCACAGCCCCGCTTGAGGCCCACAAAAATGACTGTGGGACCCGCAGCTATATATGGGGCCCATGAAGATGACTATGGGACCCGCAGCCCTACCTGGGGCCCGCATACGCTGTCTGGGGTCTGGTGAATCCCCTCCTGGGTATTTACCAAAACCCTGGATATACTTGGGAATGTTTCTAGAATATTTCCCACAAACCAAGTCCCTATAAATAGCCAACTCTGTAAATTATTCCGGATCGAGAAATTCCAGACCAGAATCATGCTTTCTGTTTTTTAGAGCTCCTCAAGTTTTCTGGTTTTCAGACTCCATTTGAGACTACTCCACTCTCTGTATACTTGTAAGAAGCACTCCTCGGGCTGTCGAGAGTAGCTCTACTTTTAACCAGAGATAATGAATTCAAAGGTTGTGTCTTACCGCACGGAGACGTAGGCTTCAGCCGAACTCCATCATCACATCTTGTGTTAACTCTCTCTACTCCATAGTGTTTGTGTGACAGCTAAGCACGTGACAGTTCAACGCTTCGAAGCACGCCACATCCCAAAGGGTAAAACCTTCAATCACTGTAGGAGGGGGATTACGTACGACAGCCTAAATCCTCCCCCATACCACTTAAGGCACGATCCGGACCAAAATGGCACTAAACGATCCAAATCCGGGTTTGAACCCTTAGTGCATTTGAGCTGTCCAACCCAAAATCCGGTCCGGACCGTCCAGACTGTACAGTGAAGAGACAGACTCCCAACACTTAGCTGATTTTTCAGATTAGTCAAGTGTCGGTCTCTTTTGGGCAAAACCATAAATCTGTCAAAAATATATTTTTGCAATTAGAGAAATCCAAGAATACCGGTAGATCAAGAATATAAAAACAAATATATTTAAAACACACATAGATCTTAAAAGTATGAAATCGATAAAAATATAAAAACACACGTAAATCGAGTAAAATGGTTTCATAATCTAAAACTCAAAGTCAAAACCCTTTACACCCAGACAGATATGTTCAAGACACGAGTAAGTGGGTGTGCAAACTAGGAAGTCTGATTAGATGTTGAATCTTCATTGAACTACTGTTATGTTATTATACTGCATCTTTGAATTCTTCAATCAAGGTTATTGGTGTGCACGTTGTTCTAACTCACAAGCAGTATTCTAAAAAGTTACCTAGGTGGCCGCCTACGCGCTAGAAGGCCCCCCACCGCCTAGCCTAGTCTAGGCGGTGCAGAAAAGTGGCCCAGGCCCCTCAGAAGGGCTAGACGGTCGCCTAGGCAGGCCTAGGGAGTAGAACGTGTATAGATGTTATTCTATTATTGATAATCATAAATTTATGATTTGGAATATACTAAAATTATAGATATTATGATATTATCTGAGATAATATCATGCTTACTTTTGTTCTTGTTAATCTTGAATTTATGGTTATGTAAATGATGCATGTTCTTTAAAATAATATTTAGAATAATCTTGAATTTATAGTAAGCTAATATATATATATATATATATATATATATATATATATATATATATATATATATAATATCAAAATAATTAAAAAAAAGTAAAATGCCTAGGTGTCGCCTAGGCACCGCTTAAACGACCTAGGCGCTAAAAGGTCCCCCACCGCCCGACTAGAACATTTCTCACAGGTAACACAACCTTACCTAGTTGGCTTTGAGCTTATAAATTATGCTAAAAAAATAGATATACAGTATATGATGTAACAAAATAGCCTCACGTTATTGTTTCGGACGTCCAGTTTCGGTCGATCGGACTTCGGGCCCAATCAATCAGACTTGCACTATGTGTTTGATTTTATCCTGAGGTGTCGACTTGTTTTGCTCATAACTTTTGGCTCAGTTATTATAATTAAGCATTCTTAGGCTTATTTCGAATCTCTTGACAAACTCGATCTTCTTATAATATCCTCTTATCCAACAATAGATCCAAAGTCAACTACAAAATATCTTTCTCTTTTTGGTTCTTCATAACTTGCTTTGTTTGGATCATTTTCCTTATAATAGCTTGATTTCTAATAAGTTAGGTAAACACACATAAGTGCATTGATAATGGTATGAAAGAGAGCAAGAAAGCATATATTTAGGGGAGTAAATATGGTGCATTTACGTATGGATTAAACTCGCATCAACAGATGACATAGCTCAAACTTATATGTTAATGATAACATAACTTCTATATATCATAGGTGATATAGATTCTATTATGTCATTGATGATATAACTTTTATATATCACTGGTGATATATCTCAAGCTTATATGTCACTCGTGACATAACTTATATATGCTACTAGTGACATAACTTCTATATGTCACTGGTGACATAACTTCTATTATGTCACTGATGACATAGCTTTTATTATATTACTAATTTTATAACTTCAATATGTTACTAGTGGTATAACTCAAGCTTATATATCACTGATGATATAACTTCTATTATATCACTGATGAGATATCTTCTATATATCACTGGTGACATAACTTTTATTATATTACTGATTGTATAGCTTCTATTATGTCACTAATGATATTACTACTATTATATCACTGATAAAAACTTCTATATATCACCAGTGATATAGCTCAAGCTTATGTCACTAGTAATATAACTTCTATATGTCACTAGTAATATAATTTCTTTTATGTTATTGATGATATAGTTTCTATTATATCACTAATGACATAACTTTTATATATCACTGATGACATAACTTATATTATACCACTGATGATATAGCTTCTATTAAGTCACTAATGATATAGCTTTTATTATATCACTAATGATAACTTTTATATGTCACTGGTGACATAGCTTAAGCTTATATATCATTAGTGACATAACTTATACTTGCACTAGTGATATAACTTCTATTATGTCACTGATAACATAGGTTCTATTATGTCATTGATGACATAACTTTATATATCACTGGTGATATAGCTTCTATTATGTCACTAATGACATGCTTCTATTATATCACTGATGATATGCTTCTATTATGTCACTGATGAGATAACTTCCATTATATCTATGATTACTTAACTTATATGTCACTAGTGACATAGCTCAAACTTATATATCACTGGTGACATAAATCTATTTTGTCACTGGTGATATAGTTATATATGGCACTAGTGACATAGCTTCTATTATGTCACTGATAACATAGCTTCTATTATGTCAATAATGATATAACTTCTATATATATCACCTATGATATATTTCTATTTACCACTAGTGTCTTAGCTTCTATATGTCACTGGTGACATAGCTTCTCTAGTGATATAAAAATATTATGTCACCAGTGACATATAAGCTTGAGCTATGTCACCAATGACATATAGAAGTTATGTCATCATTAACAAAATAGAAGCTATGTCACCAGTGACATATAGAAGGCATGTCATCAATGACATAGTTTTAAAAACGGATCTATTTTATATTCATCGCCATTATTGAATCTCAGTCTTTTATCTTTCTATAGTTTGAGTCTCGGTCATCTTCTTCTAACTCAGAAACACCTACAAAACTTCATGTTTGTGCTTCATCTGGCATACCTACATTCTTCTCGAGAAGTCATCGATGAACGACACAAACCAATGCTTACCTCCCATTGATGCAACTTTAGTCGGTACGTAAATATCTGTGTTAACTTAACGTAGTCAAAAGTCCCCTGAGTCTGATGAACTATAGTACCAAATTAAACTCTCATCTTCTTTCTCAGTATGCAGTTCTTATAAAATTTCAATTTTTTGGCCTTTGCTCCTTCAACATGTATAAGCCGTACTTTACCAAATCTTACAATGTCTTTTCATTTGCATACCCTAAGTGCATTACCAAAGTTTGGTGGAATCAATATCAATTGATGTAATATCTCTAATGATTGTACTTTCCTCCAAGAAGTACAGATTCTTCTTTTGAATACCTTTCATGAAAATGAGTGCTCGATCCTGACACAACCTTTAAGACTCCACCTCCAAGTATAACCTTAAAGTCCTTCGAATCTAGAGCACCTAAAGAGATAAGATTCTTCTTCATATCCGGTACATACCGTACATCTAATAATTCTCTAATTGCTCCATCATACAACTTCAAATGAATATTTCCTATGCCCTTTGTTTTACAGGTATTATCATTACCCATTAAGAAAACTGCACTATCCAAATCTTCAAAGGTGGAAAAGTAGTTCCGAGTAGAACACATGTGGTAAGTACACCCCGAATCCAAAATCCACTCGTCTAAGCGATATATCAAAGATGAACTCGTAAGATCTATGTTTGAATCAGCATCCTCAGATCTCACAACATTGTCTTTCACATTCTTTTTGTCCTTATTCATCAACATTGGACAATCCTTCTTCTAATGGCCCTTGTTCTGACAATAGGTGCACTCATCCTTCGCATTAATCTTCATGTCAAACGGTGTTCCTTTTGACTTCGAATGAGATTTTCTATGCTTTTCGGGTTTCTTGTTGTCAGATCTACACCTGATGGTCAAGGCCTCTGATGATGAGTCATTGCCTTCATCTTCTTCATCCAATACTCCTTGCTCTGCAAAGCAAACTTCTTCCCATATAGCAAAGTAGTAGATAGATGATCATAAGTATTGGGAAAAGAGTTTAGAAAAATCAATACTTTGTCCTCATCTTCTACCTTCATGTCCAAATTCTATAGATCTGTGAGATCTTGTTGAAGTGATTAAAATAATCTATCACAAAGGTGTCAACCTTGCACTGGAAATGGAAAAGCTTTTTCTTTAAATAGAGCTGATTTTCAATACTCTTTGTCATAAATTTATCCTCCAATTTCTTCAACAACTTCAGAGTCTTTGTTTCCTCAATAACAGAATACTTCTGATCTTTTGTAAAACTATGTAGTTTGGCGGAATTTTGCCCGGGTCATCTTTGTGGGTGCCCAAGGGAAATAGGGTCCAGATGGGGTCTGCAAGCATATTTTGCTTGGACTCAACAATGTGGGTGCCCGGGCTCAGTTCGCTCGGACTCCACACTGTGGGCACCCGGGCTCAAAACTGGGTAGATCGAGGGGTTCGGGTTTTTTTTGCGAGAGGGGTTTCGGGGCTCAGTTCACTCAGACTTCACACATTAATGGGCGCCCAGGCTCAAAACTGGGCAGAGGGGTTCGAGCTTTTATGCGAAAGGGCCGGGTTTCCACCAGGTGAAGCCTTGTGGTCACCTGAGCGAAACTCGTAACTGTTTTGTGAGATGCATAGCGAGCCAATTCTCACATCTACAGCATTATATTTTCTTTCTCTACAATATTTTGTCTCAACTTTCTTGCGAACTTTGTATTTTTTGGGATTTCAAAATCCACAAAGTACGCATGCTCACAAAAAAAAGTCAATAAAATAGGATTTTAGAGTTTATGAACTCCTCAAAAAAAGTCCACAGGCTCCCAAAATCAGAAAAGTCAACAGTGTCCATAGACTCGTGAATTGATTTGAAACCTTAATCCCTTAAAAGATGGAAATCCAAACTTCTATTGCACACAGGAAGGACTACACTGATTAAAGCATCTCTTGCATCCATTCCACCTTATTTGATGTCCACCATTCTTTTTATCCAACCGGATAGCTAACGCCCTCAATGCCACCGAGCAAGACTTATGGTGCGGCTTAATTTGATGATAGAAATTAATCATCATCTCTATACAAAAGCTTGGAGATATTTCCAACGGTCAATTAAAGGATGAGGAGGTCTTGAAATTCGTAACTTCGAAACCATGAACTTAGCTCTTATGATGAAGCTAGCATTACACTCAGTCCAAATGATGCAGACCATTGGAAGATGGAACAGGAATCTACTATCACACTACAAAAAAAACAGTTATTACCGACGGACAATATCCGTCGGTAATAGTATATTTCCGTCGGTAATAATTTATAGCGACGGAAGATATTTCCGTCGCTTGCTGTCGGAAAAAACGGTGTCGGAAAAACAATACGACGGACCAAATCTTACCGTCGGTAATAATAGTTAATACCGACGGTAATATTAACGCCGTCGGTAATATTTAAACAATTAAAAAAAATATAATATATTATTACCGACGATATATAATAGGCCGTCGGTAATATATAAGCATTTTACCGACGGTTACTGTATAGACCGTCGGTCATAATATATATATTACCGACGGCTATATATATACCGTCGGTACTAAATTTATATATTACCGATAGGTATTATATTCCGTCGGCACATTATATTACCGACGGCTATATATATACCGTCGGTAAAAGTTATATTATTACCGACGGAAATAGAAATTTTCGTCGGTAAAGAACCTTTTTCTTGTAGTGTCAGTGATCGTCTTGAACACCAAAATCGATCATCAATCAAATTGAAAATATCACATAGGTCATGTGGTGAAAGTGATTGTTTGGGCTGGATTTGGGCCTCATCGGGATGTTTTTCGGTAAGGTTAGGCTACCGGCAAGTAATTAAGAGCATCATTGAGGATAGAGAACCGATAGCACCAAATCTACATGGCAAAGGCCACCCGAAGGTTTCTGAAGTTGAATGTCGATGCTTCTTTGTCAAATGACCGCTCAACTTATGGCATGTTTATTTGTGAGACGAGGGGTAGATCGGTTTGTTTCGCCGGCATGTCCCTCCAGGCTCAGTCGCCACTTGAAGCGGAAACTTTAGCTATGTTGGAAGGTATCAAGCTCTGCTTATATAGCTTAAGATCAACAATGTATTTCTGAAATGTGACAGTACTCCTCCCAGGAAAATCCATAGTGCTATTATGGAATGTTGGAGATACTTGCAGTTGTTCGCTACCAGGGAACATGCATTGATATGTCTGAAGAGATTGCAATCAGGTGGCTCATGTTCTAGCTTCACGTACACTCCATTGTAATTTGGATTTGAAGCTTTGTTTTTCCCCCAGTTGTATCGATCTCTCGTCTTTTTGAAGAGCTATTATGTAAGGAAGCTATTGAAGATCATTAACGGAATCAAGCCATCGATCCATCGCTCTCCCCTCCTATCTATCCAGGCTTACTTGCTCTGGGCAACCCATTGGGATTGGTACCTAGTGCGAGGATGGAGAGTGGATGAGGATGATATATAGAAAGTTTGGTTTTTTAATTGCAAAAAAAATAAAAATTTGTTTCCCTGAAATTCTCATGGAGAGATAAGAACAGTATAAGATGAGTACATTGAAGTCTTAAGGGGAAACAATGTACTAAGCCTATAAGCCACCATTCATGGAATATTACAACTCATCACACTGCTTCATTTAACCTCCCCCCTAACCCTTCAAGAGATTAACAAAGAGTAAACCCAAGTCCTCTAACCTTTCATCACCACCCATTAACATAGTGCCACCTTGTTTCCTAATTTGCTCACCTTGCATAACTAAAATGGAAAGCCCCTCCAACCTCCTATAAGTACTCCTAACCCTAGGCCTCACAAACCCACTCAACCTCCATTGCTACTCCTTCCACTCTCTTGCTCCCATCCTCGATCTCATCATCACTATGAGCCAAGGTCGCCATGGATCCAACCCAAGCCTTAACCTCTTTCCAATGGCCGACGCTCGTGACGATCCGAGGCTTCGGGCCGCCGCCGAGGAGCGACACATATGCTCCTTCTGTAATAAGGCCTTCCCTTCCCTGCAAGCACTTGGTGGTCATCAGACCAGGCACCGGAGGGAGATCGAGACGATGAGGCAGCAGCACGAGGCCTTCATGGAGGGCCATCGCCGCAACCTGGCGCCACGCCATTCGAGCGCAGGCTCGCTCGGGCATGGCAGTAGGACGGTGGAGCGCGGCTCGCAGCAGCCTGGGAGTGATGCGGCCGCGCGTGGCTTCCTGCCCATGCTGCCACTGGCTCCGAACTGTGCCTACTGGGAGGCGTTCCGGAGGGCGGAGCAACCTCCGCGAGCGGTGGATTATATTGAGATACCGAGCATTGAGGTGGTGGAGCAGCCTCATCGGGTGGGGGAGATCGATCGGTCGTCGGAGGAGACGATCACCGAGCCGGGGATGGGGGCGGCGAGGCAAGTCGAAGGAGGAGAAGAGGTTGAATCTGGGAGCCTGGACCTCACCTTGAAGCTGTGATGGGGATTGTTTAATTCCTAGTTAAGAAAGAAAGCATAATAAGATTAATATATGTTTTTCTTGATTATTTTGATATGATTAAAAATACTATTTTTTTCTGAATTATTTGAGTGAATAACTTTCTGTGGGTTGGGCCTATAGATGATCACCATGGGAAATGCAATCCCAACCGTCGGATTTGGCACCATCGTGACACGATCCGTGAATCAAACTCACCCGACCGCCAGGCATCAGACGCCTATAATAGGATGCCACGTCAGGACGTACATTGCCAAGAATAGCATCGATCGATCACGAGGCATTGAATATGCATGAGTACTAACATTTTATAGCAAATATTGCTATGGGTACATCGAGATGTATGCACATCCTGATGTGGCATTTGATCACGGTCGAATGCTTGCTTGTCAGAGTGAGTGTGAATCTGGGTTGTATCAGACGGTCGTGATTAGATGCCACACACATAATTAATCAATTGGGAAAATATATAATCATCAAAATGATTTATCTGAGAAGTTTTTGCTGGAAATGGAGGTCGAGGATAAGCTTCAGTTATGTCCTTGTTATCATCATCGCCTTAATCGTCATGCTCACCAAAATTATTTTAGGAAGGGAGTTTAAAACAGGATGATGCATGTCTAATTTTCACCTTATCGGTTTTGGATTGTTTTGACACCGAAAAATTAAAAACTAAATAACAGATCATCCAAGGTTTATTGTCATCCTATTTATGTTAGTATTACGAAGGATCGCAAACCTCAATCACCGGCCATGGGCAGATCATCAACGCCTTACTTCGAGAGGAGGATATATAGGAAACAATTTGTTGGGGTTGTGGCTCTTGCAAAAGCTTAAAGCAAACACACAAGTCATAAGTGGTTCACCCGGGTGCCCAGGGGCTGGACAGAGCAGGACGGAGCGAGCAATTTCGCTCGAGCGCCGATTTCGGGCACCCAGGGCCTTGGCCGAAGGATTACTTGGGGTTTTCTCCAGATTTTGACTTGTTAACTTCGGGTTTGGGTCTCCCATCGGTATACAGCGGCTAACAATAACCCTATGCTATATAATGGGAAGGGAAAGATGCTTGCAGGGAGTGGAAGCTAGAGAGAGTGACAAGGAGATCTGGTCTAGGGGTTCTTGTTGGTCGTCGTGAAGAGATAAGAGAAAGGAGGAAGAAAGAGAGATAGAAGAGGAGAAGAAGGGAAGAAGAAGAAGAGAAATGAAGAAGTAAGAAAAGAGAGGAGAGGTCTATCTCCGGATCTCATTTCGGTCGTTCTCTGGTTCTTCATCCGGGTATCTTGGTTTGTCTATCTCGGCTTCTACTTCGGTGTGGGTGCTTTCAACTCTTGTTGATCCTCCGATAAATCTATGTATTTCTGTGTCGGGTGAATCTCTACTCTATGCGTGCAAGTGTTCCGAGAGGATCAAAGGGAAAGTTTGTAGAAGTCCGATAAATTGTGACCCACTGGTTGCGTAATCTCTTGATAGTAATAATTCATATCCTTGATTGCCAGTGATATTTTATTGGTCATACTATTGTGTGGTTACTTAGAATTTTCTGTGCTTGTTGTTGGGCATGATCTTCGTAGGGTTCCGATCCTTAATCTGTAGCACGACACATCTGGTAAGACTCAGTGCATCGGGTCTAGAGCATCATGGTCTTTAAATTGACTTCTGTGCAACACAATATTAATTATGTCTATAAATATCTCTTTCCCTATCATTAGGTTAAGGTTGCTCCACCATAACCCTTGATCCTAGCTTCATCCCTTTGGCGAACTCAGCAATGCCCTTGATATCTTCAATATATAAATATCTAAGTGAATGATTCACTACATTACTTATGCACAACATACACTACATAGCATAGTGAATCACCCCTAAGGACCACCAACACCGCATACAACTGGGGGTGGGTGGGGGGGGGGGGGGGGGGGGGGGGGGTTAATTTTATGTACGTGTTGTGTAGAGCATAAATTTTTTTCTCTTTACAGACTAGATTTTCTCAGGATGTGTCAATGGTATTGCTCAAAGTTTATCATGTTCCATCCTATTCAAATTTTTATCATTATTAAGCAATTAATTTATTTTTAATTTCATTAGATATTAATTAGTCGTTTGGGCCATTGGTTCGATGATTTTGAGAGAAGATTTCATGATAAAATAAAAGAAAAGAAAAATTGATGAGATAAAACATGAGAAGTTTCTACTTCTTTGCTGAGAGCAAACATAAAATTCCTCTCTTTCATTATCCCTAATTAGTGAGAATTGCAATAGAAATCAATCAAATATCCTTAATATGGCACATCTCCAAGACTGTACGTCCTTTTCCTAGGAGTTGGAATTCCCGGGAAATGAGCCCATGGTTGGGGGCGGGTTGCATCAGACAACCGTGATTGAGTGCCACATCAGGATGTGCATGTATATTTCCATTTCAATTGGGAAAATATATCATCGATCATCACCGCCTCATCACCGCCTCTTACTAGACATACGCAAAGGATTAATTAAAATGATTTATGTGAGAAGTCTATTTTCCTTTTCTAGGTAATGACATAAAATTTATATGTGTGTAATTCTGCTTAGAATGACAATTATTCACTGATCAAATCTCAAAAGTGTGTCCAGTGTTTTCAAAACTGGACCGGAAGGTGAACCGAAAAGTCATCCGGTTCGGTCCAAATTGATTCAAACCGATGGTTCAACCGTTTGAACAGCATGAAAATATGTTTTTTTTTATATAGATGTTTACTAAATTCTTCAATGACAAGGTTTGATTCCTAGGTTAACAAACAAACCGGATTATTCAAAGATTGAACCGAAACATGTTCCGGTTCCGGTCCAAATCGGTCGAACCGTCCGGTCCGGTCCGGTTTTCAAAACACTGGCTGGAAGAGGAGGCTAAGGATGAGCCTCAGTTATGTCCTTGTTGTCATCAGTGCCTTAATCGTCATGCTGCCAAAATTTATTTTAGGAAGGAGTTTAAAAAACAATGATACATGTCCAATTTTCACCACATCCTTGCCGGAACACCTTTTCAGAGCAATTTGGGCATCCCATTTATGTTAGTATTATGAAGTATCACAAACCGCAATCACAATGGGCAAATCATTGACGCCTTACTTCAAGAGGAGGATAGGAAACAATTTGTTGGGGTCGTGGCTTGCAAAAGCCTAAGCAAAACACATAGGTCAAAGACAGTTTGCCCAGGCGCCCGGGAGGTGCTGATAGGAGCTCTGCCACGAAGTTCGCCCTGGTGCCTAGGGCCTGGACAGAATAGGACAGATAAGTGGTTTTGCTTGGGCACCAGTTTCGAACGTCTGATCGCCCAGGGGCATGGTCAAAGGGTTCTTAATTGTTAACTTCGGTTTTGGGTCTCCCATCACCATACAACGACTAACCATAACCCTATGCTATGTAATGGGAAGGGGAAGATGCTTGTAGTTAGTGGAAGAGAGAGCGAGAAGGAGATATGGTCTAGGGTTCTTGTTGGACGTGATGAAGAGAGAAGAGAAAGCAAGAAGAAACAAAGAAATAAAAGAGAAAAAGGAAGGAAAAGTGAAGAAGATAAAGGAGAGGTCTATCTCCGGATCTTGTTTAGGTCATTCTCCGATTCTTCATTCGGGTTCCTTGACTTGTCTACCTCGGCTTCTACTTCGGTGTAGGTGTTTTTGTCTCTTGTTGATCCTCCGGTAAATATTCGTATCTGTACGTCAGATGAATCTTTACTCTATGATAGTGGGTGTTCCGAGAGGATCAAAAAGAAGGTTTGTGGGGGTCCGACAAATAGTGGCACCCCACTGCTTGTGTAATCTCTTGATAGTGATAATCCATATCCTTGATTGATGGTGATATTCTATTGTTCATACTATTGTGTGGTTGCGTTGAATTTTATGTGCTTGTTGTTGGGCATGCCTTCGTAGGGTTCTAGCCTTACTCCATATAACCCATTAGAAAAGACTCGGTGCATCAGGTCTAGATCGTCGGGTTTTTTAAATTGACTTTCGTGCAACAAAATGATGTCTATAAATATTTGGTTGCCTATCATTAGGTCATCCAAGGTTGCTCCACCATAACCCTCAAGTCTTCATCCCTTTGGCGAAATCGGCATCATCCCTGATATCTTCAATATATTGATATCTTCAATATATAAGTGAATGATTCAGTACGTTATGCACTACATGGCATAGTGAGAATTTTTTACTTCTTGGTTGAGTGAAAACATTAAATTCCTCTCTTTTATTATCCTTACTTAGTGAGAATTGCAATAGAAATCAATCAAAAATCCCTCGATGACATATCTCTTAGGCATTGTTCTTTTCCTAGGAGGTGGAATTCCCAGAAAATGAGCCCATTTTTATATTATTTCCATAAGACCACCACCAAGTACCTAAGGATTTACAAATCTTCCGCATAATGTTATTTTTGTATATGTTACAACTCTTAGGCGCTTGGTTGAGAAATGAAACCATGGACAGTGGGCTTTCATTTCCCATGAACAAGCAAATGTACCCGACCTTATATTGAAGAAACATGGGAATGTAGATACGGGTCGATTATCCTTTGTAAATTCCCTTCGCTTCGCTTCGCTGCGAGGGTTAGGGTTAGGGTTTTCCGCTTTCTTGACCTCCCCGGCCGCCGCCGTCGGCTCCAGGGAGGTCAGGTGCTCGTTGATGGCGGCCTCCGGGTTGCGCTCCCCCTGTGCATAGGTGCTTTCCTCCCTCGGCCGCATTTTGTGTTCGCCAGCTACAGATTCGGGAGGCGGCCCCTCCTCGGCTCGTATCTTCACCGACGGATCGTGGATTTCCAGCCAATTTCGTGAAGGAGATGGTGGCTCTGGACCCCGGCCGGTGTTTGCCGTGGGATTTCCAGCCTCCTCCTTTGCGTGGTGGCGGATCCTGGCGATTCGGACTGGTGGTGGTGGTTCGCGGTGGTTGGGGACGTTGATCGGCTCTCCATCGTCTCCGGCGGCTCCGAGGGAGGCGGATCCAGCAATGGTTCTATTTTGCGCTGGTTTGTTTCAGTCCCTGTTTGGTTTTCCCTTTCTTTTTCTTAGTCTTGGTCTAGGATTCATCTTGCCGCGGGTGGTGTGCTCTCCCCTGTGATGTTGTTGGTGGTGGCCGGCCACTAGGGTTGGCTCTGGTTTTTCTTTATATCCGCTTGTGTGCGGGTTTGGTTTGCGCCGGTATGAGGCGTCTTGCTAGTACCAGGCTGTGGTACCTCCTGAGATATGTTGTGATCTCACCCTTCTAACTACCAAAAAAAAAAAACATGGGAATGGGCCCATTTCCTGGGAATCCTAACTCCCAAGAAAAGAACACAACCCTAGTGAAATGGAAAATTAAATTCCTAATACTCACTCAATCTTGCCTTTAAAGGTGAAGAGCACAATATATACAGATAAGTTGTTTAAGGGATTTTTGAAGATGTAAGCAACTTAGTAAGAGAAAACATAGAATTCTCTGGCCTATCTGTCTGCTCGGATTTTCCTAGTCACATGAAGCTGGATTGCTTCTTTTTTTTTTTTTTTGACGACGACATAACTGGTCTGGTTAGAGTGATGGATGTAAGTTCTATTACGCCAAAGAGATCACGGTTCAAAACTTGCCAATCATAGAAGGGCAAAGTTTTTTCCTTCGCCAAAAACCGAGTTTTGTTTTTGTCCAAAAGTGCACCACATTATATTTATACGCCACACAACGTCAGATATACCCGGAATTCAATCTTGCGGCCTCTCGAGAGAAAAACAACGGATTAACCACTAGGATGCAACCATAATTGTGTTTTCAATTGTAAGATACTCTCACCACCCAAAACCCTGGTCATAAGGGAATGTCCTCATGGGGTATATTAAGCAGGTGATGGGTTCCTCTCTCAATGATGTGGGATTGTTATCAAAACTCTCCCTCACGCGAAGCATGCGTGCCAAGAATCCTCCCATGCAGAGCACGTGTGGCAAGGCACGATCGGTGGGAAGCACTCGGAGCAGGAGACAGTAAACCGTAGCTCTAATACCATGTTAGATACCCTCACGCCCCAAGACCTGGATCGTAAGGGGAGGTCCACGAGGGTATATGAAGCGGCCAATAGGTACCCCCTTTACCGATGTGGGACTAAACCGGTGGACTATCTCAACCCCGCTCCTTTTTTTTCACACAAAATATGCATGGCAAGGCACAATCGATGGGGGCGCACCTGGAGCAGGAGACTGGCCCAGCTCTGATACCATGGTTTTGCGGTGTGAGGGTATCTAACAGCAATATTTAAATAGATCGATTATCATAAAAAAGGAGAGCCGATTGGGAATGAAAAAACAATCTCATAATCGAATAGAAGACATTGAATCCTATAAAAAAAACGGATAGGAAGACATTGGAGTAGCTTAATCAAAGCCCTCAAAATGCTCAAAGTTCAAGAGTACTTACTATGCATAAATATTTCTTAGCAGAGTTGACATCTAAATGAGGCCTCTAGGATTTATTGTGTTCCTTTCATTTCAACTCATTAAATGAAATAAAAATGAGGGGAGCATGACTTTGTATGCCCGCATTGAAGGCTTCAATGTATGCTCCTCTATTAACATACATAGAGGTTTCCAAATTACTAATATTTTGTGGAGATGATATCTATGTTGAAATGATCATCCTCACAAAAAACCAGTAAGTTCTGAAATCTCTAAGTATTTCAAATAAGCTCATCAAATTAATGGTTGAAATGGCCAAACGATACTACTTCTATCATTTTGATACACCTAAATATTTCAGAATTTTCTGATTTTTAGTGAGGGTGATTATCTTGATATAGCATATGCACCCCTGAGCATGTGTGGCAAGGCACAATCGGTGGGGATGCACCGAGAGCGGGAGCAGGAGACGGACCCAGCTCTAATACCATATTAGATACCCTCACACCCCAAAACCTGGCAATTTTTAAATAGCTTGATTATCATAAAATATGGGGAGCATGTTGAAAATGAAAAAACAATCTTATAATCGGATAGAGGGCATTGAATTCTTGAAAATCGGATAAAAAGTCATTGGAGCCATGTGATTTCATAAGTGGTGGACACCATAACTCTAATTAATGTCAAGACCATTAGCTTAGGGAAATCCCTCAAAATGCTCAAAGTTCAAGAGTACTTATGTTGCATAAATACTTCTTAGTGGAGTTGACATCTAAATGAGGCCTTAGGATTTACTTGTGTTCCTTTCATTTCTACTCAATAAAGGAAATGAAAATGATTTCACAAACTTATATTTTCTTTGATTTCATTTTCACTTGCACTTGCTTTTGGGTCAAGGAATTTTTATTGGGGTAATGTGTTTTTGGTCCTTGCAGTGGATTTCGTGGTAGCCAAAGTACATATAACAATTCAGTTTTGTGAAAAAACCCTTCCGTAACAATTGAATTTTCAATACCCATTTTACCCCTACATGTGGGGGTATCAGAAAATATACGTTCCATTTGGTTCGAAGTATCCGGTGCAGTAAGTCACTTTGAGGTAAGTATTCAAAAAATCGTGTATGACTTGCATCATTTGTTTTGCAGTATCTGATGTAGTAAGTTGATTTGGTGTCTCTGGGATACCTCATAACTGAGGCAATTCAATACCTCAAAATAAGCAGTATGGCAAATACTCGTATTTAGAATATCTCGTAACTATAATACATCACCGGATACTTCAAACCAAACGGAGTCATATAGTATATATATGTATTGACACAAATCACTATAGCAAATGTTGTTTTTTATGTTGCAGATTGCTACTCTTACGTACAATGAAATCACTGTAGCAAAAAAAAAATTAAAAATCTCACTTTAAAAAAAAATTGCTACAGTGAATTCGCTTACTATTTGCTTCAGTGAATCACTGTAGCGAAGATTTGCATAATTCGGAAGCAATGTGGTAGGGGTATTTTTATCATTGGGACAGTTTGAAAAAGTCAAACCGATGATTAGAGGGAGTTGCTCTAATAAGATATTTCAGAGTGGGATCTGATGCAAAGCTGATATGTTGTCTGTCTTTTAGCTTTTCTTAAAAGGACTTATGGTTAAGTCCACCCTTTTGCTTTCTTTGATGGATCTGCAATACGATTAGAGGACAGGGTGTTAGAGGGTTCGCACGCACAAACAAGACAACAACGGTTTTGAGGGAAAATTCGCTCCAGGGTGGCCCTCCCGCGAGTCGAACATGGAACCTCTCCAGCTAGGGAGAGAGGAAGTACCCCTCGGTTAAGGGCCCGTTGGTAATTGATCTGTTTTTCTTGGTGGAGTGGAAATTGATTTCCCTTCTATTTTATTTTCGAAGGAAATAAACCATAGGAAAGAGTCTTGATTGAGTTCGCATGATAAACAAGCAGACCATCGTCAACTTGCTCGAAAAATGCGGGAGCATGAGGGAGCTGAAGCAGCTCCACGGCCTGATGATCGCCACCGCGCTCGTCGGCGACGTCGTCCCCCTCAGCCGGCTCGTCGACTTCTGCGCAAACGCCGGCACGGGGGACATCGGCTACGCCCGCTCCGTCTTCCTTCAGATCCAGCGCCCAACCGCCTACATCTGGAACTCCATGATCAGGGCCCTCTCCGGCGGCGCAGATCCCGCCGCCGCACTCTCCACGTACAGAGACATGCAGCGCTCCGGCTCCTCCCCGGACCACTTCACGTTCCCGTTCGCACTCAAGGCGTGCGCCGGAGCACCCGACCTCGGCTCCGGCAGGTGCGTCCACGGCCGCGTCATCAAAACCGGGTACGAAGCCGACGTCTACAGCTCCACCAGTCTGATGCACATGTACGTCTCGTGCGGCGACGTGGGGGCGGCGAGGTCTTTGCTCGACACGGCTGCCAATCGAAACGTGGTCGGTTGGACCACGCTGATCGCCGGGTACGTCGACGGCGATCAGCCGGACGAAGCGATACGATTGTTCAGAGCAATGGAGTTGGCCGGATTCGCGCCGAATGAGATCACCATGGTGCATGTACTGGTCGCCTGCGCTCGGAGCAGAGATCTGGAAACCGGAAGATGGGTCCATGGCCGACTCCAACGGACGGGAACCAACCCAATCCGATCAAATGTAGTTCTCGCGACCGCCCTTTTGGACATGTACGCTCGATGTGGCTGCTTAGAAACCGCACGAGAACTGTTCGACGAAATGCCTCACAGAAACGAAGTGTCGTGGAATGCGATGATCAGCGCGTGCGACCAGTACGGCCGGTGCGATGAAGTCCTGCGGCTCTTCGGCGATATGCGCGACGCAGGCCTGGAGCCAGACAAGGTGACGCTGTTGGGCTTGTTGGGTGCTTGTGCAGACAAGGGAGCTCTGAGTCTAGGGCAAGGGATCCATGCTCATATAGAGAAGACTAGGAGCGGAGAAGATGTGGCCATATGTACTTCCCTCATGGAGATGTATGCAAAGAGTGGTGATGCACAGAATGCACTGAAACTCTTCGGTGGCTTACGAACCAGAGATGTGTTGGCATGGACCACTATGATCATAGGGTTTGCGACGAATGGCCATGGCGAGGAAGCCCTGAATTTGTACAGGGAGATGCAGAGGGATGGCGTAGCGCCCGATGGCATCACCTTCGTTGGAGTTCTGAGCGCATGCAGCCGTGCAGGGATGGTCGAGGAGGGTCGAAGATGCTTCAATTCGATGAGATGCTCTTATGGGATCGCGCCTACGGTGGAGCACTATGGATGCATGGTTGATCTCTTGAGCCGAGCAGGGCGCCTGGCGGAGGCCGAGAGGCTGGTGGGATCGATGCCAATGCAGCCAGGTATCGTGGTCTGGGGTGCTCTTTTGAGCGGCTGCGAGATCCATGGGGAGGTTGATGTTGCGGAACGGGTGGGGGATCGACTGTCGGAGTTTAATCCTCAGGGCAGCGGTGTTTATGTGATGCTTTCGAATGTTTATGCCGGGGCAGGGCGGTGGCGAGGAGTCGAGAGAGCAAGAGAGTTGATGTGGCTGAAGGGAGTGACAAAAACTCATGGGGCTAGTAAGATTGAGGTAAACGTTCCTATGGTCCTCTAAGAGGGACCCTTTGGATAGGTTCCGGACCGAGAGGAGTAATCATATTTTCAATCGAAAGCTCAAGTACCAAACACGACCTCTCTGATTGGGGAGAGGGGGGGAGGTGTTTTACCACTGGGATGCAATCTCAATAGCGACTGTTACTAACCTGGAGTGTATATTAAGCAGCTTAATGGCGCCCCTCTTTCCGATGTGGGACTAAACCAATCTCAACAACACCAATATAAAAAAAGAAAATAAAAGAAAAAATTAAGTGCCTGTTCAGTATATAGCATCAAGATAAGATGCAGGACAACTAATAGTTTTAGCTATACTTAGGTCCATGGAATCAAAATAGTTTTAAGGGTAATCATCTTCTACGGTTTTTGCACAGAATAGGTCATTTACCAATAGATAATGTGTTTTTTAAATACCAAAAATACCTATGGGATCCTCGCACATTAATTAACAATATATGATATATGGATGTGATTTTTTTTTTTTTGATGGGAATAGTGGCATAGATTGTAGCAGTAATTTCACTGTAGCAGCTGCAGTGAATTCTCTGGAGCTGCTACAATAAATTCAATGTAACTGCTACATTGAATTTTGTCATGGCTGATAAAAAGTTCCTATAGTGAAATCATTGTAGTAATGATACCCAATTATATACAAATAATACTCAACTTAATTGAATATTATATTGTATATTTGAGTATCATTTAAAATCATTGTTGCTGCTATCATCGTGGTTTGGTGTTCATCAGTGAACACATGTCTTCCACCTCCATTATTGATGGTACTGGAATGAGCGGTCTATACACCACCAGGTGAACCCTAGGGGATCGCATCGTAAGGGACGGCTGATCCAAATGGGGTGTACCTCGAACCACGGTGATAGCGTGGTTCAGGATGGCTATTTTAAGTCATTCGCCAAGATGATGCTTTAGCGCCTGATAAAGCTTCGTACCTAGGGGTGTTCATGGTTCGGGTTGGTTCGATTTTTTGATAAATTTGGAACCGAACCGAAGTTGATCGGTTCTCTAGAAAATGAAACCGAACCAAACCATTCCTTGGTAAAAACCGAACCAAACCAAACCGGAAAAGTTCGGTTTGGTTCGGTTCGGTTTTGTGAGCCTTTCAAATTGCTCGTAACCACACCGTGAGGCGTGAATGGTTGAGCCGCTGAGTTGGTTCAGGTTTCATTTTAAGCCTTTAACTTTGGGTGCTACTATTTGCTCCTATAGAATTACTAGCAACAACCTTAATTTTACACTTTGAGATATTTCATAAGTTGGGATTTGGGGGGGTGCTAGTAATTATGTGGGTGCAAATAGCAACACCCTTCACATTTCAGTTTCATCACACCGTTGAACACTTGAAAGTGTTGAATGCACCGAACGGTGGTAATTGGAGTCACCACCATGTAATGTACAATATTAGTGAGACTGTACACTGTACATTAGTAACTATTGATAATATAGTACCATTGGTTCTGGTTGGGTTGGTTTGGGTTAAAAAACTCACAACCCAGAACCGAACCGACCATAGCGGGTTTTTATTTTTTGGAACCGAACCAAATCGAACGATCAAAAATACCCGATCCAAACCGAACCAAATAGACCGGTTCGGTTCGGTTTGGCGGGTCAACCCGAACCGATGAACACCCCTATTCGTACCTTAGCCGCTGTGGCAAGGCTCAGACCCTCTAACTAGTTAGCCATTCTTGTCTATGGGGTGTAAAATCAGCCTGCCGGTCCATGGCCCAGCCTTAACGCAACCAGAACCGGCTAGCCCTACCCGAGGATCCCATGGGCTACGGCTCGGTCACCACATCCAGACTGCAGGCTGGCCAAGCCCGAACCAAGGCCTGATGGGTTGGCTCAAAATCCGGTAATTTTCTAGATGTCAAGGTTATCATAAAAGCCCACCCAACCCTTGCCACCATCTTTTGACGATTGTGGTGATACTTACGACACACCGTGGTAGTCCGGGTCCAAAATGCCCCTATCAAATAACTAAAATGCTCCTTCCATTACCTCTATGTAGCAACCAAATTTATATTCTATCAATCCAATCTGATACTTCAGAATCTACTACAGTGATTCAGAATTTATACTTCCGCTACCTCTATGTTCTATGTAGCTGATCTATAGCTACTACATTGATTTTACTGTAGCAACTGAATCGATACTTCCTTATCCCGAACTGATATTCCACTCGAGCTGCTACAGTGAAATGACTATTACAACCGAATTTATACTCTGCTAATTTAAATTTATACTCCATTCGAACTGCAACAATAAAATCACTGTAGCAGCCGAATTTATACTCCGGAATAATTAATGCTATAGTTAAATCACTGTAGCAGCTACAATGTTTTGGATCTACTATTGGGAACACATTTTGAAAAAAAAAAAAAGACTACAACTGTTATAGAGGTAAAATGACAATTTAAAAAAAAGAAAGTGTTATGTGCAAAAGGTGGTGGGGTTTATCAAACTACAGGGTTAGTTAAAGGGACGCTAGACTAATTATTCTTTTTTTTTTTTTGAAAGGGACCACCATAGTGGTCACTACATCACCTATTAGAGCATCTCCAGCAATCTCCATATTCCTTCCCTATTATTAGGGGGGAGACAACCCTCCCTAAATAATAGGGAGTCACTTTTTTGGTGCAACTCCAGCCTACCCCCTATTATTTCCCTATTTTTTTGGCTTTGGTTCAAATTATGTTGGGCACACTGTGTGAAATGATTCCATTTCATTCAAATTTTGCTGGACCCACCAATAGCGGGATGAGGCCCTTCGCTACATGTAGCGAGCGGGAATGCGAGGCAAGTTTTTCCCTCTCGCTAGCTACAGTGCCAAAGGATAGTGGGATGGCGAGCAGCTGCGGGGCTCTTAGTGCAACGGCACAAGATAGACTATTGATCTAAACTCGCATGGTTCGAACTCCTTTCATGTGGAGCATTACCTCTGCACATAGTTCAGGGTGAAGGTTGCAATCATTTTCTCCCAACAACTTGAGAGCAAGAGTCTGTTTGGATACGTTCTAGATCCAGGATTTTGGGAACACAAAATCTCTAAAAAAGACAAAGAGTCTGTTTGAATACAACCTAATTCCAGAAAGTATTTCTTCGAAGAGCCCAAAACTAGTTCATGGGAGACCATTTTTCCAAAGCCCAAAATCATAGCCCTAGACTCTAGAGCCCTTTTTTAGAACTTTGGAGTGTTTGGGGTAGGGCTGACAATTTCGGACCCGACACGACAGACCCAACACAACCCGACATGAAGTTAGCGGGTCTGGGTCAGGACTAAACAGGTTCGGGTCGTAAATGGGTCAACACCCGTTTAATAAACGGATCAGGTCCGGGTTTAGGGTCTGAACACGGTAGACCGGGAAGACCCTTTTAAAATTCAACGGATCATGTCGGGTCGGGTCTACCCGCAATCCGATACTGTAATATATAGTATCAGCGGATCTATCGGGTTAGGTCGGGTCGAGTCGGATTGGGTCCGATCGGGTCAACTGAGTAAACCCATGTGGTAAACATGTCTAACGGGTCTACCTGTTTATAAATGGGTAGGGTACGGGTACGGGTTTAGGATCTAGACACGATTAGTTAAATGGGTTGGGTCCGGGTCTAGAGATTTTGGACACGACCTGAAACTAAACACGAACCCAACCCGACCCATTGCCACCCCTAGTTTGGGGGCACTTCCAAGTTCCGAGTGGATCCATGGGCATTCCCGGAGAGATTAGTCCGGGTCCAAAATGGGTCCATTGCCTTTGGACACAGACACCCGCAGATGTCAAAACATAAAGAAAACTACTTGGATGCAGGTCACCTGGGGAGCAATCTCCTGCCCCAGCTGATGTGGCAGGACATGATTCGTGGGAATGTGGGCCGCGTCCATAAAAATTATAGAAAACTCAACCAGAGGCCTGCACTTATTGCTCTCCACTGTTGCACTGAACATGTTTTTGAAGAACTTCACCAACCAATCATGTGCTACCACATTAGCTGGGACCCACATCAGCTGGGGCAGGAGGTTGCTCTCCCCACGTGGCAGCTAAGTATTGCTCTTTACAGTAATAGCGGTGCAAATACGTAGGGAAACTTCCGAGTGGGTCAGTGCACATACCTGGAGGAATTAGTCCAAGCCCAAAGTGGGTCCATTGCCCGAATGGTTTTGGGAAAACCTGCCGATGTCAAAAAAACGAAAACAAAAACAAAAACCCAGCACCAACAACACCACAGCAAAAGCAGTAACAATAGCAATGTCATCAACAAAACCAACAATACCACCACAACCAACAACAACAACAACAAAACCAACAATGCCTCTCGTCTCTCGTCTCTGCAGCTCGTCGCCAACGACGACTCGCACCGCTGCAGCTCGTTGCGCCGCCGCCTGCTGCTGCTCTCTCCAGCTGCTCGAGAGAGAAGATGGAAAGGGGAGAAGGGGGGAGGGATCAATTTCGGGTTTAAAAATAAAATTTGGGACCTTCTGTAAAAGGAAACTTATGAGTGTCGTGTTTCCTTAACAGGATCTGTTGTATGGGACCTAACACCCATTTCCCCTTTATTTTTATGTTATATTTTAAGAAATTGTCAACTTAATGACATATACCATAACGTCATGAAATTCCAACCAAATATATAGATTTATAGAAACCAAGGCCTTAGTGATATATTCTTTTGTAACTTGGAACCAAGCACTCCAAAAGTTAAAATTGTTAAGCCATGGGAGGAGGAAGGTAGTGAAGGTAAATAAATTTAGGTTGTAACTTGTAAGACAAAGAAATCAAGCGATAAATTGACAATTTTCACTAACCTAATGTCTAAGCATGATTATCAACCAATGTCTAAGCAGTGAATTCTTTCTAATCATTAACGTAAGATTTTCCTGTTCAAATTTGCCAATTTCTCTTCGGTTCGAAGGCTCTCTCTTTTTCCATTTTAATCTCCAGCTTGTGAATTTGCTATTCGAAGTTCTCGATTCTCTTGGGTTCAAAAGTAGCAATTATCAAGCAATGTGATACCCATCATTACAAAGGGAAACAAAAGAGAAATAGTCAATCTCGACCAGGTCCAGAATACAAGGGAAGTGAAGTTGACCAACCGAACATAAGGAAATCTGATTTTAGTTAACTGAATGGCACCATAAAGGTCGATTCAATTCCACTCATTCCCTTTCAAGTTCTCCACTCTTCAATATCACAGATCCAATCAGTTAAGGGAAGAAGGGTTCTATCAAAATCATTTAGAACAGTTTAGGTTAGAAGAAGAAAAAAGGAGTTTCTTGTTCCTTAAAAAGGAACTAAGAGTCAAGATCTCAGATACTAATGCTCTAAAAAGAAAAGCCAAGATTAATTGATTGTCAAGTCTTAATAGGGGAATAAGTTCCATATTAATATACATCTTCGGTGATCCTCCATTATCTTTATCATAGAGACAAGTCGAGGCCTCGGCAATATTCTGCCCCATCGATAGTAAGGAAACGATCAAAAGATGAGGAATGGAAACATTAAGAAAACAAAGAATAAGAAGAATGAAGAAAAGGATAAAGGAACTCGGAGAAAAATCACTATATTGCTAAGAGATAACTTAGGTAAGAGGTAAGGAAGGATTCAACCATCCTTCGATAGATTTGGATGAAAAGAGTAAAGATGTAAAGATGAGGACGATGAAGCTCAGCACCGATTATCAAGGAGTCCTAAGGCCATTACTTTGATTCTCTAGACACAACTACACAAGAGATCACAAAGACAACTACCTAATGAATATTTAAAGGAGCTGATTATCTACCGATTCGATATCATCCAGCAAGCGGTCAATAAATTGACTGATGAATATATACGGCCCATTAAAGATATGGTCCTTACCTAGTGAATAGCACGAAAGCTCAAGAAGATGGCTAATTGAGAAATTGCACCAAACAAATCGAACAGTACGTCAATCGTTGCTTGACCATTGAAAGGGAGTTTATGTATTATCAAAGATACCCCGCAAATCCATAAATATATTGGGGGCCATGTTTAAACAATAATATGCATGTACATTAAATTTATTTGTACGATGGGCCAATGGCCACACGACAGCTGATAGAAACAAAACATGGTCGAATAAACAGATCCGAATAATCAATGCCTCAGGGATAAGTAGGAGATCCCGATGTACCGCTCTCTCAAACCAACTATAACACGCCATGAAAAAGACCAACATGTACGATCAACTCAGAAGCTAGGGACATGGTGTGGCATGACAGAGACAGTCGGTGGTGTAGCGACACCAAAAGACGGAGACCTGGAGTGGGTGTTAGAGCCTTAAAAAATGGACAACAACTAATCAAAACAGCTAGAATCGTTCTCCACAACTTAAGCAGGCACTAGGCCAACAGTAGAAGAGGACAACAACTATTCAACCAATCATGCATTTACTTATCGTAAACGGCCTTTAGCCTTAGTCATATTTACTTTCCAAGTATAATACTCCTTCAATCCCTAGTTGAAAGCTTTTCTTCCCAGCGCAAATAAGTTCTTTACAGTAATTGTCTCTATAGTTACCAACGCATCTTTTACTTTTGATGTACTTGGCTTTTCAATTATGTTCGCATTTCAACTAATCAGCTTTACTTTCCAAGTGTTATAGAATAATACTCTTTCAATTCCTAGTTAAAAGATTTCCTTTCCAATGCAATGAAGTTCCTTTCAGTAATTGTCTCTTTATTTTCCAGCGCACCTATTACTTTCAATGCATTCAATTATTTTGGCATTTACGCACTATCCTTTATTTTCCATGCACTTTCCTTAGTAACCCTAGTTTGTAATTTAAGTCATCATTGAGACAGTAAGAGACTACTTCGAATTTAGGTCCCAAGCTTCCAACAATTGCATGACCTTATCCACATCGATAATCAAGATAGTCCGATCGTATCATTCTTGAGCTACCATCAACCATTGATTATCTTTGGAACACTGAACAATGCACACAGATCCTCGAACACTAAGTGGGAAAATTTTAAGGCCCCAACCGATCAACATGCGACACATGTCCAATTAATTTGTATGGATAACAAAGTCACCGAACTCCTCCCAAGTCTTTATCAACTGAATAGATGTTCCGTTTACGCATCTAGCAAAGAATGGTGAACTAGTGATTTATTCTTTTACATGCAAAGTCTTTCCTGCCTTAGGTTGTCACTCAATATAACTTTGAACATGCAATCTGTTTTAGCATTAATCTCATAACATTGGAAGAATTTATATGAAACAAAATCCATCCCCACTTCTATTATACTACACCCATCAAACTTCTTTTATAAATAATTTCAAAGAGGCATTTTTACTATCATGTCTTAAAAGTAAAATCAGATTCACTAACATCCACATTTTACCTTGTGAGTGGTTTTGGAGTTAGTCAAACATTCCTCTCTTAATTGCATAGTGCTCACATATTCTTCAATCTATAACTAGAATTGTACTTTGTCAAGATTCTAAAAAGTGCTAGGCACTAGTCGGGCGGTGTGGGGCCGCCTAGGGGCCTAGGCGTTTTGCCTTTTTTTAATTATTTTAATTATTATTTTGATATTATATAATATATATATGTTTAAAAATTAATATAAGTTCAAGATTATCCTAAACCATTATTTTAAAGAACAAGTATATAACCATAATTCAAGATTGAGTGATTAACAAGAACAAAAGAAAACATGGTCCGCCTGGCTAGCCTCAGCCCGCCTAGCTCCGCCTAGGCGGCCGCCTTGCCCCGCCTAACTCCGCCTGGGAGCTTGGCCGCTTTTCTGGAGCACCTAGGGCCTAGGCGAGGCGGTGGGGGGCCGCCTAGCGCTTAGGCGCCGCCTAGGCGGCCGCCTGGGATGCTTTTTAGAACACTGCACTTTGTATGTTAAATTTGTCGATCTCACTCTTGCAAGCATGTAAAGGTCATGACTGATGCATTACTATACTTCTAAAAGTGGATTTATTGGAATAAAAATTGAGTATACACATTAATCTTGCTCACATTTCTCTTTCTCATCTTTTACTTCTTATCTATAAGGCGCAATAGTTCTAGATTCTCTTGTATTCCTTTATTTTCTGATATGATTTATCTACATCTCAAAATATTTTCTTTTCTGGTCATGCCAATAGTTCTATACTTTTAAATGTAAGGTTGCTGTGATTCCAAAAGTTTTGTCTGCAAATCCAGCAACTAGGCAACAAAATTAAATAAAATCTGAAACCTAGCATCAATTCCCACCTGAAACTACATCTAAGCCTCTTTAATCCTAAATCATAGAGGATTGGAAAATAGAAGTAAATTCTCAATATCCTGAATGTTGCTGATTTTAATCTATACGTCTCTGTTAACTTTCTGTTGCAGTTGCATTACATCTGTGAGCAATATTTTTTTTTAACTAAATATATGCAAAAGCAATGAATAAAACTCATCCATTCCCTTCCTAGTCACTTATGTATTGAACAAAGAATTTAACCTACATTCAACACTTCAAATCAAAATCTGTGTAATTCATATTTCATGACAGCATGTCCTAATCTCACTTCTACAAAATTTTAGGATCCCTAAACCATCCCTTTTCTCAAATTGTAACCTCGATAAACGGTAAACCCTAAGTTACATAATTTCCCCTCTTGTGCAGTTCTGTTATGGCATAGGGTTGATGGGGCCCACAGCTAAAACAGGGAAAGAATAAAACTTATTTTGAAGGCATGTCGGTGGAGTTTTAGCAAGCAAAGTCTATGACCCATTCCCTCGCTCCAAACACAGGCACACCCTCCCTTTTAAAAAACAAAGTCATAGAAGGCTTCATACTAGTTGCAATCCAGACCACACTTATTCTCAAAATACAAAATTTGTGTGTAAATTTCCAAAGACCGATAATCATATAGAAAATTTGAGCTTAAAACCTTTCAGCAATCATGGTGTTTTCCTTTTCTTTTCTTTTTTTTCTGAGGCTCAAGTTATAATTCCCGGGGAAAAAAAAACCCTCTTTATCCAGTCCAGAATGCTTATAGAAAAAAGGAGAGGACAGCCTAAGATTCTATTTGCCACACTCCGGTCTCTCTTCCAACATGCAGAATCCAACACTCAACCCTGATAGTGACCAAATCAGTCAATTCACAACCATTCAACATCCTGTTTATTCTAAGAAAGCACATAATCAGAACACAGGTTTCTTTCACTATTTGTAACATAAGCTCATTTACTAAAAAATTGAAACCCTAGCTAATCCAAATGCCCAAATAAAAGACAAGTAAAGGGACGTGGAGGTCAGATGTTTCTGATAGAGAACACATCATTCAATTCACACCAATTCAAAATCATGTCAGACGAAATCAACATTCCAAGAAAGCACATATTCAGATCAAAGGTTTCTATCACCATGAGCAACACATCACATGCACTTAGTTTCCTAAAGATGGAAACACTAGCGAATCCAAAATCCATATGAAGGACAAGTATATGCAGTTAAGATCTTACGAGACCTATCTAATCAGATGATCGGATCTCGCCCTCCTTGGATTCTTCCTCCTGGGATGCTGCGACTCCGCCGGATCTGCTGTCGTCATCGTTGTCAGGGTCGCGAGCAGGGTCGGACCGGTTCATGGCGCCTCGGAAGCCGTCGAGGAAGGGCTTGAAGGCCGTCTCCATCGTCAGCCATACGAGTCCCAGCCCCCCTAGCACCACCAGTGCTGTCTTCAGAGCGCCACCCTCACGCTCTCCGCTGCCTCCCCTCGCCATCCCTGCATGATCAGATGTGGGGATTCACAAATTCGCTCTTTGCATACTACACATATATAGGATTTACACACACACAGCATGCCACACACACACCCCACCTTCACTTACTTGCCCTCCTACTATACGCACATACACCTATTAACCTTCTCAATTTTATACCCATGTCTGCACAGATATCTCATTCACCCACATCATCATCATCATATTAAAACACCTCTGCATATCCCAAAGCACTCATGTTCACCTAGACATAATCACAAACACATCTTATGCACCCTTATGCACACACATTCACACCTAGCACTATATTCACAGAGAGAGAGAGAGAAAGAGAGAGAGAGAGAGAGAGAGAGAGAGAGAGAGAGAGAGAGAGAGAGAGAGAGAGAGAGAGAGAGAGAGAGAGAGAGAGAGAGAGAGAGAGAGAGAGAGGCAGCAGCAGCACGGGGGTCCTGGAGGTGATAGCCGGGCCCCTTTGTCGCCAACTACAGCCACCGGCTGCATGTACAGTATCCGTCTTGGATGCTGTGCAAGAAGTGGGCCGTACTTCTGTATATCCAGGCCGCCGGAATAGAGCAGGGGAGAGAGGAGAAGAGGGAGAGGAGAAGAATTTACCTCTGGGGGGAAGGGTTTCAGGAATACCGAGATGCCGCCGGAGTTCGGGAAGGGATCAGGAGCTTGGAAGTACTCGCCGGAGAGGAATCGGAGAAAGGGGGGAGGAGGCTAGGGTTGGTGCTGCTCAGAATCGGGACGCTGAAGGGATGTGTACGAGAGGAGTAAAGGGAAAGGAAGAGGAAATCAATTGGGTAAATTACACTTTGCCCCCCTGAAGCTTAGCTCAAAAACACCTAACCCCACTATAGTTTAAAAATTACATTCACCCCCCCCCCCCCCCCCCCTTCAATTATGTTTATATCAAATAAAAATTAAAACATTTAACATACTCTGCCAAACCACGTTATCACCATGGTTCAAGATTCGACCATGGGCACCTGTTATTTTCGTCCAAAATGAAGGTTTCGAATTGTTGAGATCTACAGGCCACCGGAAGAACCCCAAGGGGCTCCCATCATAAGGGTCGAGTGATGAAATGAGTGGGGACACGTGTTCGTGGTTAGACCCAGAACCACAATGATACCCGTGATTTTAAGTTGTTCAAATAACAAATATCGAATGAGAAAATTAAGGAGTTGACACAAGAGGATATTGTGCTAACATTTTACACTTTAGGGAGTAATTTGGAACAAAATCAACTACATCGGAGTTAAAGTATTTTTAGCTAAACTTTAGGAGGCAAAGTGAAATTTGCCCAAATCAAATTGGGTGTACGTCGATTAAGCTAGGGACTTGGACAGGTTGAAGGATTTGCCCATACCCAACTCGACCTACACACATCTTACCCCTTTTGCTTGCAGAACCCGTGGAAGTCTAACCCATGCTTGCTCGTTTGTGTTGTTCGGGTTGCCCAATTTGTAAAAATATGATCGGCTTGAGCGGGTTGCCCAATTTGTAAAAATATGATCGAGTTGAGCAGGTTGCCCAATTAGAAATTATTGTTAAACATATATAAATAAGAAAAAAAAAAAAAGATGTCAAAACTATTTGGTCGAAATGAAGCATAACTAAGTTAAGAGGTCAACATGAAGCAATTAGTGTACCAGGTGGGGATGCGCACGGTTGCGCCGACCGGAGAGGCTGTAGTCAAAAGGAAACAGTGCACGTAAAAATGGAAAAAAGAGAAAGAGCCTTGATTGGGGTGCTCGACATCTGCAATCAACGGGAAGCAGTCAACGATGATTGTTATACACCGAGAGGAGAATGGCAAGGTCAAGAGGGGGGAGATGGTGGGATATCGGATGCTGTAGGACGGAGGCTCCATGGATGAAATTATTGTGCACCGGCTGCCACGGATGGATGATTTATTGCTTTGTACTGTCAGAGAGAGACGAATGAGGGGGTAAGATAAGAATAGAGGGTGTTGACCGTGTAGGGTTAGGTCTTCTCTTTCTCTATTTTGAATTTGTGATTTATATTGGATTAGTCGAGCACACAAACTGATGTGAGTGTGAGTCATATGTGACTATGTGTGCGCCACTAATCGTTGCACCACTGTAGTGCAATAAGATCAGATTAGTAGATCCACTGTAGTAAGATGCAAGTATGCCACTGTACTTGGGTTCCTCGGGTAAGACCAGTGCCCAAAACCATCCAAATTGAAATTTGGATGATATTTTTTTTGTCTAAACCCGTATAATTTTTTTAACCAGCTTTGTCCATGCTTGTGCATTATTCGGGTTGGGTTCAGGGTTGGGCGAGTAAGACCCGCCCAAGCCCCACCCCTATATTAAGCCCATGAAATGCCTTAGGCAAGCCCTGTCTAAAGACAACAAGCCATTTTTCAATACGCAGCCAAACTATAGACATCCCCTTATTTTTTCCATTGTGTCTATCCCGTATATTGCGGATCGTTACCCACAACCCGATCAGCCGCTGCACATTCAATCCATCATCATGGTCTCCTCCTCGTCCTCCTCACCCCCCTCCTTTTTCTTCCTCCTCCTCTTCTTCCACCTCCTCCTCTTTCCTCCTCCCTCCTCGTCCTTTTTCTTCTCCTTCGTCCTCCTTATGTTTCCCCCCTCGTCCTCTATGAAATCTATCGAATACACTTTTTGTGCATTCTACCGGGGTGACCAAAATGTACAGAAGGTGCATTCCGATAGGTAAGGCCAAATGCACATATTTCAGGAAGAGAAGAGGGGGAAAGAGAAGGTGAAAAGGGGAAATAAAGAGGAGGAGAGAAATTGATGGGGCGGCAGGCGTGATGGGGCGACAGGCGTGAGCTACCATCAGCAAAGAGCAAGGATGAAATTGAGACACATCCAATATTTTTTCAAATTTAAGTTAGGGTTACCTTAGGTATTTTGTGCGCCTATATACAGTCCAAATCTTTGGGTATTTATGTCCATCCCCTTTGTTCAATTATGATCAGAGGGTTAGGGAACGGAGGTGCTTCCCTATATCATTAACAAACTTAATATGTATGGTTCACGTGGAGTCGGGTCAAGCAAGATCCAACGCTCAATCGGTCCCAAAAATTTGTAAATGTTCGAACACATAAATTTTGCTCGGATGTCTGAATGTTGTCGTGAACTATCATTGCGAAGCTCTTACGAGCACGCACACGACCAACCCATAAAATAATTTCACTCAACTACTACTCTTTTCTGAATGTTATATGATGCCCAAAACAACTAAGACGGACAAAACTGTTAGTTCATAATTAATCTTTATTTACTTCAAATATGAAAAAAAAAATTGACATTTTTTTTTTGTTTGGTGCACATTTTTTCTGATGTAGGGATGGCAAAGATCTTCTTTTTTTTAGAACCAACCCGACCCTATTTAGAGATGGAATTAAGTGGGTTTGGGTGGGTTTGAGATTATTTGGAAAAACCCAATCAGACTTGGGTGGGGTCGGATTTAGCCTACATAGCCCCGAACCCAACCCGATTACCTCTCTCTCTCTCTCTCTCTCTCTCTCTCTCTCTCTCTCTCTCCTCTCTCTCTCTCTCTCTCTCTCTCTCTCTCTCTCTCTCTCTCTCTCTCTCTCTCTCTCCTCTCTCTCTCTCTCTATATATATATATATATATATATATATATATATATAATATATATACAGAGAGAGAGAGAGAATACAGGAGGTGAGCTGTCAGCCTAAATGCCCATTTGAGCTGTCACCGACAGCCGTCCGATCCCAATGATCGGACCGTCCCTTAAAAAAAAATAGGTTGTTACAGCTGTGTTACCCCGTCCCCTCTCCCTCTCTCTCTCTCACTCTCTCTCTCTCTCTCTCTCTCTCTCTCTCTCTATCTCTCTCTCTCTCTCTGCACAGCCCGAACCACCGACCCCTCCGACGGCACTCCCGATCCCTCCGGCGACCCCGTACCCCTCCGGCGCGACCCCGTACCCCCGCCGGTGACCCTCCGGCTACCGCTGCCGCTCCCTCCGGTGACCCATGCGCCCCGGCCCCTGCCGCTGCCGCTCCCTCTGGCGACCCCCGATCCCTCCGGCGACCCCTACGCCCCTGGCCACCTCCGGCTGCCGCTGCCGCTCCCGCCTCCGGCCCGGTCCCCTCCGGCTGCCGCGCCCCGCCTCCAACCCCTGCGCCTTCGGCCCTGCACCCCCGGTCCCCTCCGGCGCCCGCCTCCCGGCCCGGCCCCCGTCCGTCGCCCCCTGCGCCTGTCCCCCGCCCGCCTCCGGCCCGGTCCACCTCCGGCTGCCGCTCGCGAGAGAGACGGAGAGGGAGAGAGTGTGGTTAGAGCTTCAGCGAAGAAGAGAGAGAGAGAGAGAGAGAGAGAGAGAGAGAGTTGTGAGCTGTCGGGCGCTGATCACGGAGGGTTAGGTGTTTTGTTTTTTTTTAACACTAGATCGCGTGTTACAATCGGAGAGCTGTGAGCTAACAGCCCAAATGCCCAAATGGGCTGTCAGCTCATACCCCGTATTCTACATATATATATATATATATATATATATATATATATATATATATATATGAGGGATGTTACGTTGCGCTGTGCGCTGCCCGCGCTGGAAAATGCGCTGCCAATTTCCAGCCGTCCGATCGCGCGGATCGGTGTGCGAAACACTGCGGAATCCCCGGCCCCGTCTGATCTTACGCTGATCGCACTGCACTGCACCGCACCGCACTGCACCGCACCGCACCGCACTGCACTGCACCGCATTTGATGCACCGCACTGCACTGCACCGCACCACTCCCGCACCGCCACCGTCCGATCGTGCCCACCCGTCCAATCGAGCGGCCAGTAACAGTTTTCGCTGTTACTGTAGCGGCTACAGTAACAGCGAAAACTGTTTCGGGCCGTTCGATCGAAATGGATTGATGGGAATCGAACGGCTGGAATAGATTTTCGCTGTTACTGTAGCGGCTACAGTAACAGCGAAAAACATTTCTACCCGTTGGATTCCCATCGATCCAACGGATGGGAATCCAATTCACTCACATATGGGCCGGGTGATTCCCATCCGTTGGATCGATGGAAATCCAACGGATAGAAATGTTTTTCGCTGTTACTGTAGCCGCTACAGTAACAGCGAAAATCTATTCTGTCCGTTCGATTCCCATCGATCCAACGGATGGGAATCGAACTGGAAATCTAAATGCCGGACGGAGGCTGCCGCACGGGATCAGACGGCTGGCTATAGGGGATCAGACGGTCGCGGCTCGCAGAGATGGTTCGGCGGGATTTTGGGCTGCCGTTCGATCATTTCCGATCGGACGGTCACGCTGCGGCAGCGCGTTTTCTCCACCGCAGCGCACAGCGCAACGTAACACCCCTCTATATATATATATATATATATATATATATATATTATATACTAGTGATATATTGCGGTCGGGTAACGTGCGGCCACCCCCTTCGGGGGTATTTTTGGAATTTTTTTTTTTTTGGGATTGATCACCCACCCTTGGATTAGACACACAAAAAATTTCAGCCCGATCCAAGACTTGTAGGCCGTCCAAATGTGTTGATCTTTTATCGGTCGTTCATTTTTTTTGCCATTTTGATCAACACATTTGGACGGCCTATAGGTCTTGGATCAAGCTGAAATTTTTTGTGTGTCCAATTCAAGGGTAGGTGATCAATCCCAAAAAAAAAAAAACCAAAAATACCCCTGAAGGGGGGTGCCGCACGTTAAGCCCGCACGTTACCCGGCCGCAATGTATTGCTACTCTATATATATATATGGGTCAGGTTCAATGGACACTGTTTTTGCACTCAATTTTTTACACCGATTTTTAAACCATTAGATAGAGGTTTCAGAATTTCTTGATTTTTTGTGAGCATAATCATCTTGTCTTAGATAACACATCTACAAAAAATCAGCACATTATAAAGCTTCTAGACTTATTAAATGTGCTCTTCAAACTAACTATTAAAATGGACGGTTGATAAAGCCATTTAGTTTTGATGTACTTGGAGGCTTTAGAATGTGCTGATTTTTTGTGGACGTGCTATCTAAGTCAAGGTAATTATACTCACAAAAAATCACGAAATTCTGAAACCTCTATCTAGTTGATTTGAAAATCGGTATAAAAATTTAAGTGCAAAAACAGTGTCCATTGAACCTGACCCTATATATATATATATATATATATATATATATATATATATATATATATGAGGGTTGTTACAGATGAGCTGTGGGTTGCCGGGAGGGAAAATGAGCTGCGGGTATTTTGACCCCCCAAGAAGCTATAGAATTTGATGAAATTTGGTGAGGTTGTTGCCTAGGATAAGATGATCATCCTCACCAATTTTCATCAAATTCCAAAACTTCTAGGGGGTCAAATGGTCGAAGCAATTTTAACGGTGACTGCGGACGGCAGAAATTGCTTCGACCATTTGACCCCCCTAGAAGTTTTGGAATTTGATGAAAATTAGTGATGATGATCATCTTATCCTAGGTAACAACCTCACCAAATTTCATCAAATTCCATAACTTCTTGGGGGGTCAAAATACTCACAGCTCACTTTCCCCCCCGGCAGCCCACAGCTCACTGTATATTGCGGCAGGGTAACGTGCAGGCTTAACGTGCGGCACCCCCTTCGGGGGTATTTTAAGAATTTTTTTTTTTTTTGGGATTGATTACCTACCCTTGGATTGAACACACAAAAAATTTCAGCCCGATCCAAGACCTGTAGGCCGTCCAAATGTGTTGATCAAAATGGCAAAAAAAATGAACGACCGATAAAAGATCAACACATTTGGACGGCCTACAAGTCTTGGATCTGGCTGAAATTTTTTGTGTGTCCAATCGAAGGGTGGGTGATCAATCCCCAAAAAAAAAAAAATTCAAAAATACCCCCGAAGGGGGTTGCCGCACGTTACCCGGCCTCAATGTATCACTACTATATATATATATATATATATATATATATATATATATATATATATATATATATATATATATATATATATATATATATATATATATATATATATATATATATATATATATATATATATATATATATATATATATATCACTAACATTAGTTGCACTTGTTATTGTCCAAAACTTTCACACCATGAATATATTTTTAAAGAAAAAATATATAATTTGCGTATTTGATATTTAAAATGAATTTATTTTCTACTATGTTTAGTGTTTCTTTTTTAGTTTAAACCCTATCAAACTCGCTTCGATTCATTCCCTTCAAATAAAATCGGAACGGGATGGATTTGGGTTTTCGCCAATATAAATGGGATGGGTTTGTGATTTCTCCTTCAAATTTGAGACAGATTTGGGATGGATTTAGGACAAAGTATTTCTTAGTAGGATGGGCTCAGATTAGAGCTGCTCGTTCCAACCTCGACCGGTTGCCATCCCAATTCTGATGTTAGCCAAAACGTGATTACCAAACAACCAAAAATCCCTGGGCGGCCAGGCCTTTCTATTGCTCTATATAGATATACTCTTGATGAGATCGAAAGCATGATACATACATCCATGCATTTCCATAACCAGTCATCTCTCTGTAACATGTCGTGCGCTCTTTTCCATTTTGGCCCCTTGCGAAGGAACCCAAATCATGTGTTTTCTTATATGTTCCATCATCTGCACCCTTCGTCACAGAAGCCTCCAACCGGTGAGTCGCACTCAGCTGGTAGGCAAAGGGACAGTTGTGATTGTCCCAAAGACATTGGCTCCTGGTCATAATCATCTTTATGCCTATCGTTCGGGTAGAGTGTGATTCACAGGTAGGGTATGGGTACAACGGCCAGACGACTGTGACGTAGGATGTAAATGATGGAATATATAAAAGGGGCAGATGATTTGGGTTATTATGAAGATGCTAGGAATCATGTTCTCCTCTCCCTTTTTTATGGAAATCTTTATGTATCTCCTTTGACAAACTTAAACCTTATTTAGTTGGTTTTTAACAACTCTGCTTAAGTAGCAAAAATGACCAATAATAGGCTAGGCCGGTAGTATCCTGCCCACTGCGATGTGGAAACAACGGCCACGATGCACAAGGCCACTCTCGCCATCCATTAGAGAGCAATGTATGTATCGTGGCCGATGATTCTGCATCACATGCACCTAGGAACTACCAGCATGTTTCTATTTGTTGCCATAACTAACGCAAAGTTCTGCCATGTTTTTTACAGTCCCCACTTTAGGTCATGATTTACCTTGACCCTTAGGATCTGCTTTATGTTCCAGTTGGAGGGTTGTATGTTTAAGAATTGCATGACCTTCTAACCTCTTTGTTGTATTTCTCGAGCAAATAATCGAAGTCCTCTACGGGCCCATGTTTGAATGGTCACCCTAATTGCTATGCAATTAGCTCGCTCTGATACCAATTTTTTTTTATTAATTAGATTACCCTCTTTGATACCAATTTGTTGCGTTGGAGAAGCCCTCTGGTCCTCAAAAGTTTGAGGATTGGAGTCCTGCAGAGATCGCACACAACACCGAGAATTCGATGCGCCAATACAATAGTAACGAACACCACAAATTCACCAAATAATTAAGGATTTGAATTATCACTAGCCAGAGAATACACCATGTAGTGGTCACTATTTGTCGGACCTCGCAAATCCTCTTCTTGCTCCTCTCATAGAAACTCCCACAGAGTAAAGAACAACTTGCTTGAGAGATACAAAGATATATCAGAGGATTTACCAAGAGATAGAATCACCCAAAAAAAGAAACCGAGGTTGACGCACCGAAGAACCCAAATGAAGACCTGGATGAACATGAAAGAGAACTCGGAGACAAACCTCCACTTCCTCTTCCCTTCTTCGTTCTTTCTTTTTTTCCTCCTTCTCTTCTTTCTCTCTCTTCCTTCCTTCCTCTCTATTCTCTCTTTGCGGCGAAAACCCTAGATTGGTTGAGTTTTTCTTCTTTCTTTATCCATTATACTCCATCTCGTAGCCTCAATGCATTGACCCTAGAGCCACACACAGACCTCCCCTTTATAGGAGAGGAAACACATGACCATAGAAGTCAAATCCGGCCCCCCGTTTGCCCCTGGTTCACCCGAGCACTCAAGGAGCTCGCCCGAGCGAACTCCTGTGGCCTCCTGCTCGCAGAAACTCCACCCGGGTCACTCGAGCGAGCTCCCTATTCGCCTAGGCGAATCACAGGTAGGCTCTGCCGTCGGATTTCAATAGGCCAAAAGCTCAAGAATAACTTGTTACATAGATGAAGCATAGGGTTCATGGGGTGGGGAGGATTCTGTAAGCCTTATAGCATATTTTATCCAAAATCTTTTTCCTCAATTCACCAAGATGGTGGGTTATTACATAGCTTCAGTGGGGTGATCATTGGAGCTCCAGCCCCTCTAAAAAGACTCGATTTATGTCAAACCACCCAACCTTCAGTTTTGATTTTTCAACCCCTATCAAATGACAAAAATATCATTCCTTTGTTGTTATACAGTACCAATTTGGTTGAGAGTATCAACTAAACTGCTACAATGGTTTAGAGTATTGCTCCAGTGATTTCACTATACCAACAGTAAAATCACTTTCAATCAAATAATTACTACTACAGTGAAATCATTATAGCAATTTGGAGTATCATTTCGGGTAACAGAGTAATAATTCAGTTGCTACAGTGATTTTTCTATAGCTACAACAAATTTACTCCCATCCGAATGAATACTCTGCTACCATAAAATCACTGTAGTTGATACAGTGGAATCACTGTAGCAGTTATTATACATGCACTATTACCGAATTGTTACTCTAACTTACCAAATTGATACTCAGGGGTAAAGTCCAGCAAAATAAATAAATTACAGAGGGATAAAATGGATGTTTAAGAAAAAGGGAATGAGTGAGGGACTTAACACTAAAAGCAATATACACAAGCGTTTAACGCAATTCAGGGTTAGCTAGAAGGGCCATAGACCAATTACCCCAAAAAACTTTGCTCTCCTGTGGTTGATAGGCTTCGAACCATGGTCTCTAGGCACCGCTTTAACCAAGGCAGGTATATCCGCTTTTTTTAAAAAAATTGTCCAATAATCCAGATCCTAGCTTCCACACACTCACCATGGATGCAGATTTTCGAGTTATAAGCTTTCCATAGAAGTCAGTGATCTCAAATCTCAAATTACCTGAATGGGGGAAGGTACCAGTGTATCCCGGTTAGGGGTGGCAATGGGTCGTGTTGGGTCGGGTTTGTGTCGTGTCTAGTTTCGGGTCGTGTCCAAAACCCCTAGACCCAGACCCGACCCGTTAACCAATCATGTCTAGATTCTAACCCGTACCCGACCCGTTTATCACACGGGTTTATTCAGTTGACCCGATCTGACTCAACCAGACATTACCTGATAGACCCACTGATACTATATATTATAGTATCGGATTGCGGGTAGACCCGACCCGACACGACCCGGTTACTTTTAAACGGGTCTTCCGGGGACTACCGTGTCCAGACCCTAAACCCGGACCCAATTCGTTTAATAAACGGGTCTATTGTGTCGACCCGTTTACGACCCGAACCTGTTTAGCCCTGACCCAGACCCGCTAACTTCGTGTGTCGGGTCGTGTCCAGCCCTAATCCCGGCCAGTTCTCGATCTCCAATGGACAGTAAATCAACAACTCTACAGTGATGCATGTTCTTAGCACGTTGAATGGTTTTTTTTTTTTTCTTTGCAACGTCACAAGCAAGTTCGGGAGGCCAAGGTGGAGGATCACTTAGATTTGGTAGAGCATGTGTCATTCTTTGTTTTTGCAAGACAAAGACATAATTATTTGGGGTAATGCGGCTAAGGTCCTTGCAGCGGATTCTCTTATGGCTAAAGAGCACACATCGTTTTGATTGTGTGAAAAATCATTCCGTAACAAATATATTTATAGTACCAATTTTACCCTACATGTGGCTGTATAGGAAATATATAGAATTTGGATGTATTGGACACAAATCACTGTAGCAATTACACTCTAGATCTTTACGTCGCAAATTGTCACTTTTGCTACAGTGAAATCATTGTAGCAATTATTTTTAGGAATCTTGCTGAATAAAAAATTATACAGTGAAATCACTGTAGCAATTGATATTCTTTGCATTGCAAATTGGTACTCTTGCTACAGTGAAACCACTGTAGCAAATTTTTTTTGGAGGAATCTCGTTGAAAGAAAAAAAAAAGAAATTGCTAGCACTATAGCAAAGAGTAGCAATCTGTGCAGATTGTTTTTTTTTTTTTAGAACCCCTCCTCGTCAGAGGGAGGGTTTAGCGGACCTCGACCAGAAATCAATAAAAACTAAGTCAAAAGACTGTTACAAAAATGTAGAGCCTCCTCCCCTAGTTTATCATACCAGGGGATTATCCAAGTTTTGAAAAAGGCGTAAACCAAATGCCGAAGCTGCTCCGGTCCTGAAGATTTGCCATTGAAAATTCGGTTGTTCCGCTCCAGCCAGATGACCCAAACGATAGCCATGACCAGCAGATCCCAAGGCCTCCTGATTGCCTCTGGAATTCTTCTCCTTCTCCACGAACTCCAAAGGCCACGGAGCGTCCGGGGATGGGAGGAGATCCCGGCCTTATCTTCGAAGTGGTCCCATATTTGCCTAGCAAAAGGGGAACCGAGCAGCAGGTGCGACGCCGTCTCCTCCTCCGAAGTGCAGAAAGTACAAGCAGCGTCCGAAGTTTGGGGGTGATTCCGCTTCAACAGATTAGCCTTCGTAAGAATCTTGTTCCTCGAGGCTAGCAGGGAGAAAATCTGGATCTTTGAAGGGGCCTTCGTCTTCTAAATAGTCTTCGACGGCCTATGCCGTTGCAGCCGAGGAAGCAGATGTTCGTAGAAGGGCCTAACGGAGAACACCCCTGAAGAAGTGCAGCTCCACCGAACTTCATCATGCGAAGGCCTGAAGGATGCCGCCTGCAGAATACCGGTAAGATCCTGCAATTCCTGCCGACTCTCCCGGTCCAGCGAAGCACCAAGCTTTATGTTCCAACCCCTAGAACCCTGCCTTCTACAAGCTTAAGAGCGGACGGAAGCGCCCTTGTTCCTGGCCAAGGAGAAAAGTGACGAAAAAAGCTGCTCTAACGGCCTGTTCCCAAGCCAAGTATCCTTCCAAAATATGATATTCCTACCATCGCCTAAAGAAAGGGTGGTTGACTCCTTGTAGAAGTCTCTAACCCTCAGAATTCCCCTCCAGAAATGAGAAATTCGCCTCGAGACCCTACTTCTCGCGTGCAAAGGAGAGAACCTCTTGAAGTATTTCGCCAGAAGAACATCTCTCCAAGATCCACCTGTTCCTTGTTGTAGCCTCCACCACCATTTCCCCAGCATAAATATATTGAACCTGCGCAGGTCTAAAACTTCCAGCCCTCTAAGCTTCTTTGGCAGACACACTTGGTCCCAACGCAACAGATTGTAGCCACCCGCATTGTCACCCACACCACACCAAAGGAAGGATCTCCGAATTTTATCGATCTTGTCTATCACCCAGGTAGGCAGGTAGAAGAAGGAAAGGTAGTAAGACAGAATTGACGAGAGCACTGAATTCACCAGCACGAGTCTGCCACCTGAGGACAGGAATCGTCCCTTCCATCCCTCCAATCTCCTCTCGATTTTCAGAATCAGTTGCTCCCAATCCTCCCGCCTTAGCACCTTATCACTGATAGGCAATCCCAAGTATTTCATTGGCAGAGTAGCTTTCTTACAATTCAACAGCTTAGCTAACCCCTTTCCTGCATCCCCAGGGCCAATATAATACAGATTGCTCTTCAGGAAGTTTATCTTCAGGCCTGATGTCAATTCCAGTCCATACAGAAGCACCTTAAGCGAAACCATCTGAAAAGGGCAAGCCATAGTAAAAAGGAGTGAGTCATCTGCATAGTGCAAATTCGAAGTGGTCCAGTCGTGCCCGCCCACCCCTTTCACAAGACCCTCTGCATTCGTCTTACGAATCGCGGCATCAAAAGCATCGACTACCAGGATAAAAAGATACGGGGATAAGGGACAACCTTGCTTCAGGCCTTTGTAAACCTTGAAGTCTCTACCTTGTTCCCCATTGATAAGGCAAGATAGCTTCGAGGAAACTAAAATCTCCCTGATCCAGCTCACCCAATTATTCGAGAAGCCCTTACCCTTCAGCAGATCCAACAAAAACTCCCATTTAATTTGGTCGAAAGCTCTCTCGAAGTCCAGCTTCAGCAGCACCCCTTCTTCTCTAGATTCGCGCAGGTGAAAGATTGTTTCGTGGGCCGCCGCCACACTATCCAGAATTAATCTCCCCTTGATGAAGGCTGTCTGGGAGGGGGAGACCAAGGAAGAGATATTGTCCGCTAACCGATTGGCTAGGACCTTCGAGACTATCTTGTAGAGGCAATTCGAAAGAGATATCGGCTTGTAGTCCCGAATAACTTCTGCACCAGATTTCTTAGGTAGAAGGATTATCCAGGAGTGATTCAAGTATTGAAGACGTACCTTGCTTGAGAAGAAGTCTCGTAAAAAGCGACAGAGATCGCCCTTCAGCATTTCCCAGTACTTCTTGTAGAAAGCCATTGGGAACCCATCCGGCCCTGGAGCTCCGTCTCCTTTGGACTGGAAAACCGCTCTCCGGAATTCCTCGTCGGTGAATTCTGCGTCTATGCCCGTGTCTCCATGTAGTCTCTGGAAGTCCAAGCCGATCCAGTCTAGCGAGACCCCTGTGGCCCCTTCTGTCTCCCGGAAGGAGCTCTTGAAGAAGGACGTAGCTGCCGCCAGAATATCAGAAGTGGCGGTCAAAGTACTCCCCTCATGCCGCAGAGAAGTCAGAAAGTTCTTCCTTCGACGAGCATTGGCCACCTTGTGGAAGTAAGCGGTGTTCGCATCGCCCAGCTTGACCCATTGCTCGTTAGATCGCTGTCTCCACATCTCTTCCTCCTTCCGTAAAAGAAGGACTAGATTCTCATTCAACTTCTTCAACTCCGCAGTCTCCAGCTGTGTTAGGTTGGCAAATTCTCCCCGAACTTCAAGGAACTGAATCGCTGCCAAGATGGAAGTCTTCTGCCTCATTACATTACCGAAATGGACTCTGCTCCAACATAAAATCTTCCTCTTGAAAAATCTGAGCTTGTGGGTCATATTCAATGCCGAGTTGTCGAGCCTGCCCGCTTCCTCCCACCATCCAGCCAGTAGATCTCCGAAGCCCTCCTCCACCGACCACATGTGCTCAAACCTAAAAGGAGGGTGCGCTGGGGAAATTGAGTCGGTTGAGAGGAGAATTGGGGCATGATCTGACACGTAGGAAGCCAGTCCTGACTGGATCGAACCCGGAAAGCGAGAGTCCCAGTCCGCGGATATCAGGAACCGATCAAGCCTGGCCAAAATAGGGTCTTCTCTCTTGTTACTCAATGTGAAAGTGCGGCCTGATAAAGAAAGATCAATAAGCTCCTGCTGCCGGATGAAATGGGAGAAAGCTCTCATCGCGGAAATGTCACCACCACTGCGCAGTCTTTCGTCCGTCCCTCTCGTGACATTGAAGTCCCCTGCGAGAACCCAAGGGCCAGCAAAGTTCACCCGGAGTGAGGACAATTCAGTCCAGAAGTCATCACCTCTGCTGTGATCAGTTGGGCCGTAGACAGAGGAAATCATCCACTCCTCACCGTCTAGTCTGTTTTGCAAAATAGGAGAGAGGGAGAAGACTCCAACGTTCGTGCTCCGCAGAATGAAAAGTTCATCACAATACCCTACCAAAATACCCCCTGAAGCTCCTGTAGCGTCTTTCGCTTCCCATTTAGCAATCTTCTTCGTACTAAGAGAGCGGAAAAAGTGGCTAGTAGGGTTCTCCCGTTTCGATTCCTGGATGCAGATGATGTCGACATCATGAATAGACGCAAAAGAACTGGCAGCTCTTCTCTTCTCCGACTTCCCTAACCCCCGAACATTCCAAGACAATATCTTCATTTATAACAACAAAGACTCCAACACAATACTCCATCACAACACTCCACCACAAATTGCTACAGTGAAATCATTGTAGCAAAAGTAATAACCCTTAACAATTGTTATCCTTTGCAATAGCTAGTGAATCATTGTAGCAGCTATAGCAAAGATCTATATAATACCGTGCAATAGAATAGAGGTATTTTTATCATTTCTACGGTTTGAAATAGTCAAACCGATGGCTTGAGAGACTTACTCTATTATGGTATTTCGGGGAGAAACTTAACACAAAACCAAAATGTTGTCCGTTCTTTATCTTAAAGTGAGTTTCTTAAAATGACTTATGGCTAAATCCTCCTAATTACTCTGTTAGCTTTCATGCTACAGTACTATCAGAACTGATCCTCGGCTATTATATTCAAAATTTAGTTGTTGTTTGTATCTTCTAGATCTATAGAGGTTGTGAAATAAACTATAGTTGTATTAAACAAAAGAACGAAAAATTTTATTCCCCATCCCAAGCTCACCTGCCTACGCCAGCCCATCTCCTTTCTTTCTTCCTTCCTCATCACTAGAGTCTCACACACCTACCCTTTCTGTCCTTGGCCCATCACCACTCTCCTACCCATCGTTGTCGCCTCATTGTTCAGTATTACAAGACTGAACCATCATTCGGCACTATAGCACCGAATGTTCAGACTATATCAAACAACAGGATCCTACCAAATATTGTTGCCTATGTTCACCCTTCTAGTACTTAATAGTGAGGAAGAAGTGTCGGCAATGGGGGATTATAGGAGGGAGAGCGGAAGTGGAGGTCGCAGTGGCTCTGATGATGAAAAATTAAAGAAGAAGGCGAGAAAGAAGAGTGGAAGAAAAGGCAACGAAAATGTGATGAAGGCAGGGACAGAGGCAGAGGCAGAGGCAGAGGGTCGGGACCTATTGTGCTCATCATTTAAATTAGAAAAAATAGAAATTTGTGAGGTGTAATTTCTTTTTTTTTTTCTAAAGTAAGGCATCATTAAGCCCGAAATCCCACTGGCGGCCATGTGCAATCAACTTTCCTTTGAAATTAATAACAACATTTACAGTACTGCCTCAGTGGCCTTAAGAAATTAAATAAATTAAAAAAAAAAACAATTTATCCACCTTAACCGGTACAAACAGTACTCCTGGCCTCAGTAATAAACAAATTAAAGATCTAGCCGTGATCATCTGAGGGCCTTTATGAGCCACTTGATAGACACCAATTTGCAACCCGAGAAACAGAGAGGGACTTCAAAACAAAATGGATCGAGTTCAAACATCACCGAGCCCGAACCCTAACCCTAACCCAGAGGCCGGCTGGCTCCGTCTCACTCGTCTCCCTTCTTCCCGTCGTCGAAGTTCTGGGCGTAGCTGAACGAGTCGTACCTAAAGCGTTGGGTGGTCGGCAGCGTGTCGGACCGGACGAGCCTCCTGATCTCCGACCGCACCCGGTAGAACAGGTGCCGCCAGCTCCCCCTGCTGCCGCACCCGAGCATCTTGATCTCCTCCTCGTTCATCTCCAGGTCCCCGGCGAAGGCCGACCTCCTCGAGACGATCCATCCCCAACACCTCCTCAGGGGCCCGCTGGTGAGGTCGGCGATGGACGGCACGGACTTGGACCTGCTGAAGACCCAGGCGGAGGAGGCCGACGACAGGGGCTGGATCTTGACGGAGAAGGAGGAGATCCTCCGGCGGAGGCCGATGAGTTGGGTGTCGCTCCGCTGGGCTTGGGAGATGGGGAGGTCGTCCTTGAAGGGCATGGTGGGGAGGAACCTCCTCTTTTGGATGCTCTCAAAGAATGAACTCATTGTTGAGAGAGAGAGAGAGAGAGAGAGAGAGATTGTTGTTGAAACTTTAGAAGAAGAAGAAGAAAGGGGGGAAGAGAGATCTAGAGAGAGAGAGAGAGAGAGAGAGAGAGAGAGAGAGAGAGGCCTCCTCGATCCTCTCTTGTTGTTGTTGCAACTATTAAAAGAAGAATGAAGAAAGGGTGGAAGAGAGATCTAGAGAGAGAAATCTAGAGAGAGAGAGAGAGGGCCTCCTCCTCTCTTGTTGTTGCTGCACTTTAGAAGGAGAAGAAGAAGAGGGGGGAAGCTAAGAGAGAGAGAGAGAGGGGGGGGTAGGTGCTCATGGGTGACAGCTCTTTGGACAGGCTGGTTCTATGCGTGCATGGTGTGGATGGGGGGCCATGAAGTCTTGAGAGTATTGTTCAACCCTTTGGTTCAGGTGGTGGAGTCTAGTGGGGCAATTTATCGGGCATCTGCAGTAACTTTGTTCATATCATCTCACGATACAAAGCTCGTATTCTCCTTTCCCAGAGGAATTGGAGATCTCATTTCACTGCACGAGAAATTTGGCTTGGAGTGGTTATCAACCGTTCGATCAACTTGGTAGATGATCTCATGAGTCATTCACCGGGGTTCACACTGATTCGAGTATTATAGTGTGACTCGGTTGAGTTATCTCATGAGTCAGTACGAAAATAGTAGAAATTGATGTAATTCGATCATTTTTAGGGTAGATTACATTTTGAACCTCTGAATTTTGGGGTGGTTACAATCATGTCCCCACAGATTGAACCTATGAAACTTCATTAAGTTGGAATGGTCGAGAGCTTAGAGCTGACCTCTTTGTTTTTCGGATCCATAAAGTAAAGACTTGTAAATCAAATCTGAGCTAGTAAATCTTTCAATGGACTAATAAATTTGATTTCTTTCTTGTTATTTGTATTGACCAAAAGTAAACCATTACTTCTGGATAATTAGTTGGATTGACTAGCAAAGCAAGTCTATCAGTCGCTCGATCATCGTCGCCACACTGGCTACCGTCCACCACCCCTATTGACCACTGACAACCCGTCATTGCCTCATCGGCCGCAGTCAACCACTTGCCGTCGATCATTGATCAGTCTCCACTACCCTGTCTGCCACGACCCGTCATCGCTCACCACCGATCGAGGAGGGTGATGGCCAACGGGGCGGCAGCAGGCGGCCAGGGGTTGGCGAGGGTGTTGGCCGACGGCGGATGGTGGTTGGCGGGGGTGGTGACTGGCGACGGCAGTGTATGGCGGCCGGCGGGGCAGCGATGGCCGATGGTGGTGGTAACCCTTTTGGGCTCATCCCATGGCCCATAGATTGTGACCGTTGAAATTGGGATCATCGGTGGAGAGGAGTCGAATCCATCAGGGGATGCTCTCTCAATCGTGCAGTTGCTGATGTGGCATGGGTCAACGGAGCCTCTTACTAGTAAATCAAAAGTTTTAATTGGCTTTTCAAGAGTAAAACTTTTCGACAACTAGTAAACCTTATGTTATTTACTTTACTATAACTTTTTTAATCTAACCAGTAGCAAAGTAAAACTTACTAGTTAGCATGTTGGCCGAATACAAACAGGCCCTTAAGTCTTGAGACTTATGGGTTTTTTGTTTTTCTTGTTTAGAGTTTCTGGGCTAATTGAGTTAGCCCGTGTTTACCGGGGTCCAATTTTGGGATGTATGTTTTCTCTTAGGTATAGTTTGAACATTCTTCTTCCTTTAATAAACTGGTAGGGGTCAAATCTAACCCCCCCTCCTTATTCACTAAGTTGGGATTTCTTAAAAAAAAAAAAACACACACTGCATCGACACCCATATATGACGTTTAAAAAATATGACTGTCACCCCTAGTGATGCCCTCGTGAAATATAGTTGTGTCAATAAATTGAAATTACCGAAGCATTAATGTTACAAAACAACAAAAGATTTTGCAATCAAAGTTGTGACCATTCTACATTTATAAATCAACTAATATAAAAAACTAACAAGATCGAGAAGAAAATTCGGTGAATGTAGAAGTATAGGAAAGCTTATTGCGATAACCTATGTCTTGGTGTGATTTCAAAGAACCTAGTTAAAGCAGGCGATCCATGGATCTGATTCATCTAAGGTAGTTTGATTGATCCAATCTAGATAAATGGGCCAATCCTCGCATTGTAACAGACAAAAATATTTGCCTGTCGTCACTTTCCACCTCTACAGATGGCAACCACCTCCTTCACCGCCAGTCCCCTACAACTACATCAACCTAAACAGTCGATTAATTTGACTTGAAATTCTGATCATTAAAACTACATCAAACCAAACAATGAATCTACAATTTAAGTAATTACAAATGCAATGAACCAAATCATTATAGTTTCAACCGCACTAGTCATAAATCCAAAGACGATCCATAGTTTTTGCCGATTCGTTTACACATAATGGCGTGGAGGGTGAACTTGATTCACTAGTTGGGGCTAGCTAGGTGAAACGGACTGCTGTGATCGTGACACATCATCTGTGTGAATGAATGGGTAAGAACTTAGGTGTAAATAGTATTTTTCATTCCAAAATGATTGTTTGGTTTGATGTAGTTGTAGGAGACCAGAGACACTGGGCTGTGAAAGGCCAAAAGGAGTTCAAACAAATCTTTCAGGCTATAGCTCAAAACACTACAGTTTACACTCCGACAGATTTTTGCAGGAACTCGAACTGTAGAAAGAAAGAAAAAAAAAAAAAATCCCTCCCCTTTGCAGTCACCTACAATCTTTAACTACTCCCTAGGGCTGGCAATTTTAGATCCGACACGGCAGACCTGACCCGAAGTTAGCGGGTCTGGGTCTGGGTCTGGGTTAATCGGGTTCGGGTTGTAAATGGATCAACAAGGTAAACCCGTTTAATAATCGGATCGGGTCCGGGTTTAGGGTCTGGACACGGTAGATCCGGGAAGACCCGTTTAAAATTTAACGGGCCATGTCGAGTCTGGTCTATCCACAATCCGATACTATAGTATGTAGTTCCAGTGGGCCTTCTCGGATCATGTCAACTGAATAGATCTGTGTGGTAAATTGGTCTAACGGGTCTCATCGGATCTACCTATTTATAAACGGGTCGGGTACGGGTTTAGGGTCTAGACACATTTATTTAAACGGGTAGTGTCCAGGTCTAGGGCTTCTGGACATGACCTGAAACTAGACACGATACGAACCGACCCGACAGGACCCATTGCCACCCTACTACCACCCCCACCAACCAAACGAGGGGCATGAACTAGTGAACTACTTATATATCATCAATGTTTACATTTGGTGCTCATGTTCCTTTAGAGGGTAACAAGGAAAAATAAAAAATAAAAAATTACAGTTTGCCCCTTTGTAGCGTCATCCGAAAGCGTTTAAACCCTTTCCTGTTTTTTATTTGCAAATCTAGCATGTATAGTTTAAAAACAAGGTGGGGGCAGGATACAAGAAAAATCTTAGGCAGTCTCAGTCTATAGGCAACACTTTTTTTTTTTTCATAGACAGTCTCAGTCTATAGACCACCTTTTTTTTTTTCCTCCATCGTGCTTGTGCCACCTGTCGCCCACCCCCACCCGCAGCCGCCCATCCAACCCATCTCCTCCTCCTCTTTCCTCTTCCCCTTCTTCTTTCTCCTCCTCCTCCCTCCTACCTCCTCCCCCTTTTCCTTCCCCTTATTCATGATCGAATGCATCTTCTTTGCACTTTACTAGGGTGGTTGAATGCAGATAATGTGAATTCGGACTGGTATGGCCGAATGCACATATTTCAAAGATGACGAGGGGAGAAAGAGGAGGAGGAAAAAGAGAAAGAGGAGGAAGAAGGGGAAGAAAAAGAAAAGGGATCGATAATGCAAAAGAAGGGGAGCAGGAGGAAGAAGAAAGCGGGGAGGAGTATGCGGCACTGATGGGTTGTCAGCGACAGATGCAGGTGGCGGTCTGTATATAGCCGGTGACGGAGCTGCAAGCTTGGACTACCATCAGCAAAAGAGCAAGGATGAAATGGGGGTACATCCGGTATTTTTTCAAATTTAAGTTAGGATTGCGCTATGTATTCCTTGGACTGTATATAACCCCACCCTTAAAAAAAATCTATTTAACTCTCCTCTATTATTTTATTTACCACCTATAGCTGGGATTAAGAGAGGGGACTATATATCCTTCTTTATATATATATATATATATATATATATATATATATATATATATATATATATATATATATATATATATATATATATATATATATATATATATATATAGGGTTAAGTGATTTCAAGTGAAATTGGGGGGGAAGGGGGGGGGGGGGGGGGGGGGGAGGTGCAAGCAGTGAATTTTTTTCCAAAATTAAAAGGGGTTATTCATGTTAACTCCTTTAAAAGGTTTTCATTTTACGTTAAGGATATGTAAAGTTTGAACTTAGCGTTAAGCCTCTGTAGTTGGACTTTGGCTAAAGCAAGCTCTCTCTCCCGTGCACATGTAATAATGAAATTTTTTAAATGACAATTTTACTCCTACAGAACCCCTGTGGCCCTCCCTGCATGGCGTCGGATCTACCCGGTCAGCAACAAGACGATCCAAATCCAAACCCGAACCACCCTGCACGGCCACATGGGTACAACCCCTCCACCGCATGCATGGACTCCATGACCGGAGCTCATCCCGAACCACGGAATCGACAAATCTCGACACGAACGGACGGTCTCCAGTGGTTCTTCTCTGCATCCTCTCCACATTGACGGCACGGGGGAGGCCGACCGGTGTCTAAGCGCGGCATGGGAGCGATGCAACCCCCCCCCCCCCCCCCCCCCCCCCCCCCCCCCAACCCCCAATTCTTTGTGAAAGAATGGATTGCACCATTCGTAAATTCGAATACCACTTTAGGTATTTACGTGATAAATTCCAATGCCACTTTATCTGTGGTTGGACTTTGGCTAACGTGAGCTTCTTCTCCCGCGCATATGTAATATGGGAATTTTTTAAATAATAATTGTATCCCTACAGATAAAGTGTAACAATCGTAGCAAAGAGTAACAATTAGATGTGGGACTTGGGCGGGTCTGAACCGAACCCGACCCGCCCAACCCGAACAATGGACAAACATGGGCAAAGTTGGTTAAAAATTTAGACAGGTTTGGACAAAAAAAGGTCAACCTGATTTTAATTTGGACGGGTTTGTGCATCAACTTTCACAACCTGAGGAACCCGAAGAACCCAAGGAACCCAAGTAGGCAAGTACAATAGCATACATGCTTGTAGGGCTGCTGCTATTGATCCATCACCACAATCATTCGATGGATGTTTTGTAGAGAGAGAGAGAGAGGTGTTAGCTGATTTTATTTTTGTAATGATGGCAATTGTTGGTTAATAAAATTATTTATTTATTTTTTCTTACTTTGGTTTTAAAAGCTAGATCAAGTATTTCTATTTATTTTGATCAAATTAAACATGTCCAACCCGTTCATTTTTTGGCAGATTGGGCAACCCGACATGGGCAAGCACGGGTTGAGTTTCCCAGGGTTCCACGGGAAATATGGGTTGAGGTGTGTGTAGGTCAGGTTGGGCATGGGCAAACCCTTCAACTCACCCAACCCGCCCAAGTCCCACCTCTAGTAACAATCGTTAAAGAACAAAAATCCGTTAGTTTTCGCTAATGCGGGCTTCGTGCATGCACATATAATAGTAAAAAAAAAATTTAAATGACAAATTTAGCCCTACATATGAAGTGTAATAATCTTAGTAAAAAAAGTAACAATTGGTAAAGAGGAACAATCCGTTAGCAAAAAGTAACAATTTGATATGATAAAATATCTTAATTGCCAATTTATTGTAGCGGTATTTCTGCTCATCTGGTTACAATATGATTATCTTTGTGCAAAAAATTTATTTAACTATGCGAAACCAAGTCGATTCTATCTCACACAAAGAGTAACAATTAGGTAAAAAAAAGTAACTATTTGGTCAGTTGAAATAATTAAAAAAAAATTGATAAAAATATACAGAAAAAAAAAATTTATTTTGTGATTTTAAATCGATAATCTGGAGTTATTTCAATTGATTTTCATGCAAAAAATAGTTTATATTAAGTTGATGGTAGGAAATATAAATTTAATGTACTTGGGCTAGACGCTATTGTTCTTTTTTTCTATTTGATTCGACGAGATTTTAGGAGTGGCTATAATAATACGGAACTCGTAAGAGGACTTATTACAAGTTGATACCTTTGTCAGGGAGCTATCACTAATTTCCCCAAGATGATAAAAGAGAGCGGCTGATCAATACGATTTGATAATATCGTGAGAAGTTCTTTTCCATTTCCTATCGGGACCATTCGGGGTGTACCCTCTGCGCCCCGGTCTGGTGGGTTTCACGAGAACCGCGTGGGGACCCACACGGAAAGGGTTCAGCGGGCTGTCGGTTGCCGGGTCCGTGTCCCGTTGACAACTCGCTCTCCTCTCCCCCTCCAGCCCTCCTTTGCTTCCTCCTGCCGACACTGTTAACAACAAACAGAGGAGTATATAATAAAATAAGAATATATAGGATTAGGTGTAACAGGGGGGTCCACCATAGGCGTGCAGCATCTGCCGTCCATTCCGAGAGGTCTTCAACAATCAGATGGTCGTCGTATGATCCAAGTTTTTGTCACCAAGCTTAAAGTCCAATTGCATCGAATTCATGTCAAGTGAAAGATTTGTTCCTTTGAAGTTCTTAATCTACATAAAAAAAAAGTATAAAGGGTGAAAAAAAAAGGACATTTAATGTATAGAGGAATATAATGAAAAACATAAGAAAATGATGAGATGAGCAAAGAATCAAGAGCATCATCCCCACCATAACCCTACCCCTAGAGGCGTGTCGGCGGTTATCAATGACAGTGTGAAATTGTTCAGTGGCTATCAACGATCGGGTGCGAAAATATTGTTCAGCGGCTATCTACTGAATAGTTGCACATCATGTCAGTGGCTAGTGGCTACATTACCGACGGTTAAGAAACATCTATGTGGTGTAGTGTTGTTTGGTGGATAGCCACGAAGTATTTCCACGCGATGTCGGTGTTTGAGATTATCGACGGTTTGATAGCAACCAACATAGTTAAAAGATGATATATATATATATATATATATATATATATATATATATATATATATATAGAAAGAGAGAGAGAGAGAGAGAGAGAGAGAGAGAGAGAGATATGCAAATTGGGAAAGAGTATGAAAGAGAAGAGATCTCTTGACTTATAGGTTGAAGAAGATAATGTCGAGACTCGTGCAAATCACGATGTTTTGAAATCTTTAGTCGTTGCCCTCTCATGCGGAGAGATTAGGTGAAGAGGCGCACACTTGGGCGCAACCTAATCACACCTCGACACAATTAGAAATTGGCTAGACAGAACCTGGATATGATACCATTTGTAAAAACCCTCACGCCACAAAACCCGGGCCATTGGGGGCTATGTGGGCCTAAACCCAACATTCCTTAAATTCTATATTAAGTCCGGTCTCAATTTTTTTTTTCGACTGGTCGGGCGATCAGAGGAGAGGACGCTAGTACAAGATCTCAAAGAGGACCAAAGATCGAAACGGGGGGAGGCAATTCCATAAACCTGTGAACATGACATCAACAGCCAGGATTCACATAATTAAACAAGGTACAACGGCCTTAAGGGAAAGTTCTTTCCACGGTGTCAATACCGGGAGTCGAACATGGAACCTCTCCAACATGGGAGAGGAGATGTACCACCAGGCCAAGAGCCCATTGGTTCTCAGAATTTTGTTGGTAGGAGTAGGCCTGTCAACGGGCCGGATTCGAACCAGATCAGGGTAAATTCAGATTTGATATATTTATATTTCGAATCGGGTCATATTATTTTTATTTAGATCTCGCATCAAAATACTAATACCAAACCTGGATTTTTCGAATTCAATTTGGATTCGGACAATGATCCGGTCCATGACATGTCTAAGAGGTCAAAACAACATAAGCAATCAAACAGAAACTTGGAACTTCTATGTTTGAATTATTGATTAGTTAAGACCAATGAATTTGGCGATCCATAGATCCAATGATTAACTTAAGACGGCTGAGTTGGGAATCGGACAATGGAAATAAGATGCTTGGGTTTGGCGTCGGACAGACTGTGGTATATGTTATAAAGTTGACTAAATGTATCAAATCATATCTTATTCGGATTGGATCCTGATCGATAGATCCATGTTTGATCCGATTATATTTCGAATTGGGTCGAATCGTTTTTAATCGGATATCGAACAAAAAAATATATGAAATCCGGGATTTTCATATTGATTTTGGATCATATTCGGATTCGGATCATGATCTGATCCATTGATATGCCTAGATAGGAGTAAAGTAGAGATGTGGAATGAATGAACTAATAAAAAAAAGTAAAAGTAAATCATCCAATCAACTTAGAGGAACTTAATGATGCAAATAGATTTTTTTTTGATGGACCAGTCAAACAATTAGAGGACAGGATGCAATAGCAAGGGCTCAAAGAGGCCTGGAGATCAAAACAGGGGAGGCAACAGCTGTAGCTGATATTTATTAATTATGTAATCCCGTCAACTGTTGAAAAAACCCTATGGTAGACACCCGCAATAGAAGCGATT